>CM057009.1:250229677-250542177 GCA_029891345.1 Dryococelus australis
GACCAACTTTGTTGGTTAAGATGTGCTGATTCTTAAGTCATCTCAACTAATCGCTTACAGCTTACTGTTCACACTTTTCTTGCAAGAACAGGATGGCAACCCCTATTTTCATGATGACGGGAGATGATGTTACCAATCACATTTTTCGAAGGCGTAAGATCTCCATTGTACAAAACACTATTCACAGATTTGTTGCTTAATCGTGAGTAGTTCACAATATTTTTAACGTAATTACATTCAAACCCGTGGAATGAAGGGGTGCGTGGATCCATTAATAATCACTTTAGGGTAAAAGTGGTACAGACATTTTTGTCTTCTGTTTAGGTCAGGAATAACCTGCTGGAGTTCATCTGTGTTGTTTGGAATCATGTAGTGTGTGTGTGTGTGAGGTAGAGGACCTTGAGACCTATCTGATACATCCGTGTGTATATGAAGTGATTATTGATAGTTTAGGGGCTATGAATTTTTTTTTCATGTTTTGTGCCTTACTCACAGTTCCACGGTACATATTGGTATGGTGACATGAATAAATGTGAAGAACGCTTGAATATTTGTTTTGGATTATGTGACTGAATGGTCATTCTGATGCAACAACATTTACAACATGCAACAACATCTGTCTTAGCATGGCTCTGAGCAAAATATCAGAATGAATAGTTTTTCCATAATATTTTGTAATGTTTACATCAAACTTGTTCCTTATGCACTACAGAAACTTTCTCGTTTTATCAGCTACGTACCCTGCAAAATTCATCTTGCTACTTCGATGGCTTCATCCTAAGAATATGATTAGAAAAGAAGTAACCTATGTCCAAAATTCTAATTTGTAAGAGTAAGTAAAAATGTGTGATAAAAACATATTACAGGAGATTAAACATGCATTTATTAGAACACATTATGAACAATTTTCAAAATGAACCTCTCTTGTTCAATACAAGACAACATCGCCGGAAGAAATTCTCTTGCAAGCGTCAAAACACCGTCTGATTGCTTTTGATGGTTACTTCGGTGTCTTGCAGTTTTCTTGTTAGTTCCTCCAAACTGTGGCATCTTGGGAAATAAACATGCCCTTTTTAATATCCCCACACAAAGAAATCAATCGGTTTCAGGTTGGGGAACCTTGGAGGCCAGGCTATGGGTCCACCATGCATGACCAATCCATTTACCTCTAAGAATGGTAGGCTATGCACTCTCTGAGCTGTTCGACATGAAAATGTGCTACGACAAGACTAGAGGGAATGGACGACGGGCTCTCCACATCTACGAACAGTAGTTTCCACACCACATCATGTTCGCGTAACTGCATCAGCACCTTCGTGACATGGGGTCACTTCATCCCCTTCACACTAGTGCCATACGGCGCGACACGCAAATACATGCATTTGATGAAGAGGTGCTTCAGTCAGTCGCCAACGAGCCCTCAATAAGCACACATGCCATTGCCAGTACTATGGGCACTAGCCACTAAACCATATCCTGTGTAATATGGGATTATTCTCTCCATGCATACCACCTTCAAAAAGTGCAGGCACTGTGGCCTGATGACTTCACACCTCGTGTTCAGTATGTCCAATGGTTACTGCAATGGAGTATCGCTAATCCTGCTTTTACTGCAAGCATCTTGTTCAGTGATGAGGCGTGCTTCACAAGAGATGGCTACTTCAACAGTAGGAATAGCCGCATCTGGGCCGCAGAAAACCCACATGCCATGTTCATCTGTGGCCACCAGGTAAAATTTTCCATCAACATCTGGGCTGGAATTGTTGGTGGTAATGTACTGGGTTCTGTCATTATACCACCCCATTTGAATGGGGCAGCTTACCTTGACTTCCTGCAGAACACGCTTCCACTGGTAATGGAGGACATACCCCTTGTGATATGCAAGTACCTGTGGTTCCAGCATGATGGAGCAAGCACACACATTCAGCATACAGAGATTATGTAGATGTCGCGGTCAACGCTGACCATGTCACAAGGCGTGCAATCGGAATTGGTACTTAGCAAAGCAAACTAGGTGCACTACATTGGGACATGTTACATGATGTCTGAAACATGCCTCGCTGGCCATAGGTTGTTTCGCAATCTATTTTCGTCTTTGAACAGTCTCTTCCGACTTAGGACGTTGCAGAGGTGCAGACTGAGGGTACCATTTGCGTGGCCTAATAAGGCCAAATAATTCCACCCCGAGTGACTATAGGTCAAACACGTTTAGGCGAAATAACTGTCTCAAATTGTTGTAGACCAAACACGTTTAGGCCACATTGTACACACCCCAGACTCATTAATGTAATGTAAATGAAACAGTAAATGTAGCAATTGCATAAAGTAACAACAATACAATAACATTTATTAAAGGTAAACAAACAACCACCACATACAGTGATGTTATCAACTAACATACATTGAGCATAGAACATTCAGTAAATGACATATAATACTTTAACAACACAAATAAACAGGTACTTGATTCAATCATGGAACGAATAACCATTTAGTTACATTAAAATAATTGTAGGAAAACACATTTATTGATAACCTTTGACATAATCAAAGTGTGATTTATGTTACAGCAGTACTCGTGTGTTATCAACCATTTAGCCAACCTCATAAGCATTATGTGGCATTTAAAATTTTGGATGTCTGTTTTCTCGCAAACCATTTGATGGTGGTTTTCTTACAAAAAGGACTTTTTTTTATGTTGTGCAATGGTTATTCATAGGCTGTGATCATAATTTAAGTAATTATGTATGACGATCCTTTTATCACTCTTTGAAGGAGTGGCGACCCCCATTTTACTATGTAAGGTATGCTGTAGGTCAATGTGGGTACTTGCATGCTACAGTGTCTGAATTGTTTCGCATGCATACAGAATTGCATCCCTTAGTATCACATGGTTTCAGTGTAACTTAATAAAGTTTGTAATTGCAACACCATCTTCACACGGGTTTCCTGCCCTTAGGAGTGGTTTCCTAGCATTCGTTGTCGGACATTTTCGAACTGTAATTTTGAAAGGAACGGCCTCTAGCTCCAGCACTGAGGGTGGGAAGTTTGTAACACTAGACCAGGAACCTGGCCCAGACATCCTGTCCACCTTGAAGTGTCCATAGTTCAACATAACACAGCACTAATACCTTGTTCATCACAAATCGAAAAATATTTACAATATGTAAATGTCCACTTCCCCACCTGCTCTTGGTTAATGAGGGGGGAGGGGGCACAATTGCACTACAGGTCGAATGAGAGGTGCGCACTAGCCACTTGTGCATCTCCATCCTTGCCAGGAAACACCTTGACAATTCTGGCCAAGTGCCAGTGTAGAGGAGGCAGGTTAGGGTCCTTGATGAGGACTTATTGTCCTTCAGTCACATTCTTTTCCCCACTGATCCACTTTTCCCTTTGCTGGAGTAGATGTTGATATGCTTGGTGCCATCGCTTTCAGAATGGCTGGTGAATTTGTTGTGCTAATAGCCATCACTGCAGCCTGTTGGCAGGAACAAAGACAACATCCTGGTCTGGAAGCACTTACGGAGGACCAAAGGTGAGGAAATAATTGGGAGTTAGTGCACACACGTCATTGGGATCAGTTGACATGGGACACAAGTGTCATGAATTCAAGGATACTTAAACTTGAGTCAGTACAGTGCTCAATTCCTCATAGGTTAGGAGCTGTAGACCAATTGTCTTGAGCAGCAGTAATATTACACTTTTAATTACTGCCTCCCACAAACCACGAAAATGGGGTGCAGCTGGTGTATTGAAGTGCCACGTTGTCTTCTCTGAGGCCAAATATTCTACAGAGGTTTTATTGGTGTTGATATGAGTAAAAAAATTTCAAAGTTCTGTTGACTTGCAGTTTTCTCCAACGAAGTTGTTGCCACAATCAGTATATAGGTGAGCACAATGTCCTTATCAAGCAATGAATCTTCTAAAGTCAGTAATAAAGGCCTCTGTAGAGAGGTCAGAAACAGGTTCCAAATGTACAGCCTTGGTGGTGAAACACATAAACGGGCAGCTATATAATGACAGTACACATGGCTTTCTTGCTCTGGCCTCAACGGCAAATCATATTTCTACCACCAAGGAGCCAAAATTCATGTTCGAGAAGGCACTGCACAGCGAGGGCACCAGGGCATAGAAAATCTTTACGAAGCTGATCTTTGAGCAGGACAGCAAGACGACTAAAGTTGGATGAGCATTTTCGATAAATTGAAGACACCATGCAGTAAGTCAATCCTCTTGATATTGTTCAAGGTGAAGTATTTCTCCATTAAGATTGACAAGGGCAATATTTCTACACTAATTTGGAGAGCCACTGGTGAACGCTATTCAGAAAACACATCACTGGGTATGGTGCTTGGAGGCTGAGGACAATTTTCCTTAGATTGATACAGCAATGCAGTTCAAGACTACCACAGAGGATGTTCTACAAGCCTAGCAAGGGTGAGGCCCTGCGATGCACAATCAGTGAGATTGTCAACATTTGAGACACGATGTCACCATTCTGAGGAAGTGTATTCTTGGCTTTTGCAACCCTTGTTAGCCACAAAGGTTTTCTACTGGTGTGGAGAGGCCTGAATCCATGTCAAAACAACAGATGAACCAGTTCATGCATACATGTCTCTCTGGGGGAGTGTGGAAGCATAAGCCTCAGTTACTGTGTTTTGACGAGCTAAGATGAGAGCATAGTTTCATACTTGGGAGGGTCACCCTTTTCAAGTGTGCAACCTTATACGTTGCAAGTAATAGGCGAGTTGAAATGACACCTGACACTAGTCGTAGGTAGACAACTGCAGTGTATTCCTTCTTTGAATTATCAAATCTATGCACTTCTATGGCTGATTGGG
Organism: Dryococelus australis; assembly: GCA_029891345.1. Taxonomy (NCBI): domain Eukaryota; kingdom Metazoa; phylum Arthropoda; class Insecta; order Phasmatodea; family Phasmatidae; genus Dryococelus; species Dryococelus australis. The sequence goes on from CM057009.1 coordinate 250,234,522, forward strand.
CCTGGGGGTGAATGATGCAGCAAGGAGTTGAAATGGTGGAACAACATAGCAGTTCACTACTTGTGGCTCCCCATCTTTCTACTATGTCACAGGAGCTGGACTGTCCCAGCTGACATTAGCCAGCCACAGGCATTTGGATGAGGTGCTTGGTCAGGCGCATCAGAGGTGACAGCCACCCCAAGGGGTTGAATATGCGCGCTATGTCTGGCAAGATCCCTCATTTTGTGAGCATAGAGGGTCAAAGTTGAAAATCATATAAGAAAGTGTCCTTATCTGGATACTAATGCAGACCCAGTACTTTCACACAGGTACTGTCATCAAATGAGTAGGTTTCTGAAGTCTGTTGTACATCTTCTAATGGTAGGTCACTGAGGAGATATGGGGAATAGCTGAAGAACTTCCGCAGTTGTAAACCCCCACAAGATAGTAGTTGCTGCAGGTCATGTCATAATTTTCGAGCAGATTAAGGTTCACTTACCTGTGGCAATATTAACCACATAGGTGTCTCTTAGCAATGCCTTTGCAGTGAATGGAAAGTCTTCCCTTTAATCTTCAGCCAATTGATGCAATGTTTGTAGAGCAAGGTAAAGGACTGAGCACACACCATATGTGACTATTTAACCGATATTCTTCTACCGGTTCTGGTTCACCTTCCCTCCAAAGAATACGGTGAAAGTGCCTTTGGTCTGTGTGCGCCACAATTTGGCTGTGTAATACTAGGTATACAAAATGCAGCAGGACATTCAAAATGTCACATTGTAACTTCGGACCACACCACAACAAATCATTTAGTGCTGGCCTTAGCAGAGGCATCAACACTACTCTTCGCTACTAGGTTTCTGAACATAATGATGAGAAATAAAATAAGACTTGTCCAATACTACTTGTAAGGCTCAATGTAGCTCATGTGTGTAGTGGCTAAGTAGTCTTGAATGATGGCCACATACTGTGTTTTTTATTCTGGTTGTCATTTGAAACGACGCTCTAACCAATGAAGATGATAAAGTGCCAATTCACAGGATTCACCTGGATCTGGGTCAGTAGTTTTAAAGGGCAGTGTAACCATGTACCTCCCTGTTTCAAGTCAAACATGGTTTTCAACAAATATGTTTTCACATTCATTCTCTTCTGGCCTGCAGGCTGCTTTGTCATCTGGTAACTCTTCTAACTTCCACAAGCGCTTGAATGCAGCACCTAGAGCTTCATCCGATGAATTTGAAGTTACAAAGAATCTGGCAGCTTCTCCGAAGGGCTGTGCATTATTAACTACTCATCAATATCCATCCAAAGACTTGAGTCCAAAGCAACCAGAGTACCAGGGGGGTATTCAAGTTTGGTTCCTGTTATGATGTACGTAAACAATTCTGAGCCAACTAGCATGTCAACACAACCTGGGATGGTATAGTTGGGGTCTGCTTATTTCAGATGTGAAAGATGCTTCCAGGCTTCACCATACGGAGGGGTTGTAAACAGTTCATGCAGTGTTTGTGCTCCTTAACACACTTACACATTTCTCTTAAACTTTTCTGGGTAAACATACTGCAGTGGTATATAGAAAGTTTACCTTTACAAACACCACACACTGAGGCCGGAGTAACAAGATAGTGCACCTATTGTGGTTACACAACTGACTTGAACCTTCCAACTAAAGGTAGCTTTGCTCTGACCAAACTTGAAGTGGGGCTGGTCAGGCTCCCTCCGAACTGCTTCATCAGACTTGCATTGCCCCTCAAGAAATGTCAGGAAGTTTTGAAGCGGTGGAATTTCCAAGTCCTGTACAATTAGCTCCCACATTTTTCGAAGGTCCACACTAATATGTTTCTCATAGAGATGAAGAAATAAGATGTCCTATTGATCCACTGGAAGTTTTAAGGCCTTCAGTGCTACTACGTTTTTATTAACTGTGATAGAAGGTAATGCATGGAAGCTGTAGAGTTCAAGTGGGCAACAAGAATCAATCGCTTATTATCATATCACTTTACCAATAAAGTTGAAGCAATTTCAAAATTGTTACTTGTCAAAGGCAGTGACTGTGGTAGTGCTAAATGCTCACTTTCCAAGGCCAGCTTTAGGTATGTGAATCATTCCACATTGGTAATGTCCTGGTTATTTATTATCAGGGTCTCAAGTAAATTTGAGAAATTTATCCAAGCTGCAAGATTTCCTGTGAAATAAGGAAGTTGAATTAATGGTAGCATCAGTCACAATGAAGGTGTAGGCCCCCTTTGGAGACATGGCCTAACTTGGAATTACAGGACACAGTATCTAAAACGGTCATAATAGATTAATGTAGATCATAAAATTCATTCAGTCTCTCTGTATGCTTACCTTGGTCATAATCTGCACTGGTCTTGCATTTCAACTCAAGGGTTAAGGGATCATTCTCAAACCTAGTTTTCAAGTCAGGCGAGTCACGGCACATAGAAATAAACACACTGTATTTTGTGCTGTCAGAGTCTACCTTATTTGTTAGAGCCAATATGCACTTCATTCTGTTTTCTGCATGCTCCAGGCGACTAGCCAACGCTTAAACTTTCCCGGTCATGATGTAAATAAAGTACAAATGTACTATGTAAACAAATGAGTCAATGCAAAGTCCACAATCAGTTAGTCAATCTTACATGTGCTGCAGTCGATTGCTGTCTCGAATCAAACAGTACTCCACCTTGCGGTACCTTTTGTTCTTCGTTACCATTAACCCATATGTATATATAATACTTAAAGGTCACATACATATTGCACACCAAAAATCTTTACCAATTACATGTGCTGATTAACTTGATGCGTAGGAGACATCCCTAATCTTTAGATGCGAACTTACTATTTTCGGCACCATATCCACACATGAACGGCATCAATCTTAGCGCAAAGCACGAACTGAAACAAGACGAGAATTTTTTGAGCAAACGAACGTGACAATTGTTGGTTTTATCTGGTCCAAAGGACCATTTTTTTAAATATACGGTCCACTCTTTTGTACCCTGAGCCCAGACATCTGGCCCGGAGGACCAAATGTCTGGGCTCAGGGTACAAAACAATCGACTATATACTAAAACATCCTCATTAACACACTTTCAGTTTATTCCTTGCCATAATTTATGTCTTTCACTCTCACATCCAGTCCAATAGTCCAGCCTGCAGTCATACTCTTCACTGCTTTGAAGTTCGCAGTCACAGATTTTTCTCGTGTTGGTCACTTGTCTCGCCGCGTACCTCTCTTTTCACTGGTCAACTATTGCTGAAACCCATCCATTCAACAACTGCCGACCTGAAGGCCTGTCACACTTTTATATTGGTTGCCCTGACCATCTGGAAGGTTCAACGCACCCCAGGTCACACTGAGAGAATGGTTCAGTAATTCAGAGCATTCTTCAGCTAATCACAGAAATCCTATCTACCCAAGGTCAGGACCGGCAAGCTGGTAGGATTATCGCTTGTTTGTCATTAAAAATTTTCCCTTGACTTGCCGCCTGACTATCATATCACTACTCTGTCCTTCTCTTCTGCCTGTTCACGCGGGTTGAGCCAAGGTCAGCGGAGCAGAACAACAATGAGTAACATTATTCATATTATTTATAAATGAAATATTATAATTTATGGGTAAAATAAAATTTTAATTTAATTTAAAATGTGATTGTTTTGCATCAACATAAGTATAAAACGCTTGTGACACATGACATATTTAGGAAACTGAACATGTCATATGTGGGGTGATTTTTCAAAGGTTGGATTACAAAAGTGTGAATTTACTGCAAATTTAGACTATATTTTACTAGAAAGTACGAGATTAACAGGCACAACTGGTGACTTACATTATTGTTTGTGAAAATTGCAACACTCAAATGAAATGGCCTGAATGAATCCAAACTCGGAGGATGTGTAGAACAGTGTACCAGCAGTAAGTGATTACGATTACAGAGTGAAGGCTTACATGGAGGCCCAGCAGCACTCTGACCGGACCGAGGTGCATGCTACACCAAGCTTAGTCACTCAAGAGCCGTCAAACGAAGTGAAAGCAAGTGCCAGTATATGCCTCATTGACATCAAAGGGCGCCATATAAGCATGTGAGTTAGTGCGAATGAGGCAGAATGATTGGGAAATGGGATAGGAGAGTTGTACGCAGCAGTGATGAGCGGGTACTGGACCACACCATGTGCCAACAACACGGGATGACCGCCATCTTGTCCGCTTGGCCATAATGGACCGTACAGCCTTGTCCACAGTGTTGGCTCGATACTGGAGCACTGTAATGGGTGTGGACCTGTCTGTGTGGATGGTTCAATGCTGTCTGCTGTGGGCTGGACTGGTGGCACACATGCCATTGCGTCTGCTTCCATTGTCCAGAAACCATCAATTTCTCAGATAGCAATGGGCACATGAATGCCGTCACTGGCGTGCTGAATGGCAATACGTAGTGTTTTCAGATGAGTCATTGGAAACAACATGTGCAGTCTCGACTCCTACGTATTGAGGACATCTGAACAGTAGCTGCTACATCAGGGAGGTTTTAAAGCCTGAGGTACTGCCTCTCATTCAGGTGACTCCACATGCCATATTTTAGCAGGACAATGCCCAGCCACATGTGGTGAGGTATGTGAAAGCCTTCTTCAATAAACAATGGGTACCACTGCTTCCTTGGCCTGCACGTTCGCCTGACATGTTGCACATTGAACATGTCTGGGATGTCGTTGTTTGGCGTTTTGTTCATCATGGACCTCAAGCAACCACTGTTGATGCTTTGTGGACTCTCATTCAAACCACGGGGAGGTAGATTCCCCAGGAACATATCCAGTTTCTCTTTGATTCCATGCCACAATGTTTAGTGGCTCTGATTGTGTATTGTCATATATCTAATATTTGGTGTTAAATTCATTTCAGTTACATGCCTACTTCATGGTGTTGTATTTTTCACAAATGTTAGTGTAGTTAATACATAGTTCAAAACTGTGTGCAGTACCCTGCCTTCACAGAAATAATCACAAACTTCAGTGAAGGTTTTCCATTATTAATAATTTTTGGGTCAGCTTGGTTCCAGTGGTTGAAGAGTATAAACACCACTGTCAGCTTTTATCAAGTTGATACTTATGTTGTTTCATGGAAAGAACAGACATGAAAGTGGGTTCTCTGTAAGCAAAGAATGCTTGGTTGAGAATATGCATGAATCATCTTTGGTGGCACAGGAAGAGACAAGTTTTCGATGTGCTGTTTCAGTGCTTCTAGGAGTTCAGAACATAGAAATCTCAAAAGCACTTATAAATTCATTTTGTTGTGCTCGTTCACTGTATTCGGATGCCCTGAAAGGTTTAAGACAGATGCACATCTTGACAAAGAACTTGAAAGGAAATGTGTAACTGCCCAAGTGAAAGAATTGGAAATGAAAAAGAAAATGTTAATAGAAGAAGAAATTAAACAATCATCTCGTATTGAAGAGTATAGAAAATAAATTTACCAATTGCGTGTAATACTTTTCCATACTCTTTATATATTATTTAATGACACTTCTAATTTCCTAATGTTTCTATTAATATGCTCATGTCAGATGTAAATTTTTTAGTTTTAGGAAAATGATACTATTGCATATTAAAAGCCACTTCTCAAATGCAAATTCTGTGGTTACTGGTAACATTGTATATGCTTGATTCAATATCAGTTATATCTGGATGTATAAATATGTTTTCTTCACTTTTGTGTTATTTGTTATGAAAAGTTTTTTTTCTGATGTTTGTATGTATTTGTTTTAACTGTCTGTACTATTTACATTTGATGTTGTACGAAATAAGTTCAGAATCTAAACTGGCAGTGACCAGTTTCTTGGGTAACCAGTAAAACAGTTAAAACTGAAAAAGAAAAGTGAAATTTTTATTTTATGACGTTTTGAAAACATTTACTTAAAAAAAGAAGCTGTTTGAGTTTGTTGTTTACAAGGCCTGACAGGTGAAAACATTTTAGGAAGTGTTAAGTGTATTTTCTAGGTCATTTATCTTCAGAAATTTCTGCAGTTGTTAGCTGCAGTCATTTTCAGAACAGAAATCTGTCTGTAAAAACAGGTTTGTAAATATTATTTGACATTGTTAATTTAAAAATTGGTTCAGGGAAAATTGAGAATATGGGGAATTTTATTTTTTGAATTGTGTGTCCACCCGGTCTGTGTGCATGTGTGTCTGTATATATACATGCTGTTCTGGGAATTAAATGCCCAAATGGCGTGAGGTGATTCCTTATGATAAATTAAAGTAAAAAATATATACCACACCATATACCTAAACAGTCTATTAAAAGAGATATAAGCCTTTGTAAATTTGGGTTTTGAAAACGTATTTTTGCTGAATGCCTTGTACTTTGTGCTAGCAGTAGGGATGGCAGTGATTTACCCACAGTACGTCCCACACGGTTGAATGGGACATGCTCATTTGGCATGCTATTGTAACGGTACCCTTATGGGGTGGTAGTGTTACTGTACACTTACAGGGGACCATACAGTTAATTCACTACTTACTTCCTACCAGAAGCGGGGTGTTATCAAACACCAATAACAAGCGCCAAGTTACACTACAATTGACCCACCACTTTATTGCTTCACAAATATTACAACTCCTGCTACAAACAAGATATCTCCTGTGATGAGTGCCACCACATCACTGCACACATTTGAGTAATCATCAAACTTACAACTAAAAACTCTTAAAATTAATGGGCCGGACCACATTGCACACACCCTTGAAAAATTAAAACAAATAAGCAATTAGCAGGCTGGACCACGTCTCCAGACACCCATTCGAATACTTACTGTTTTTGGCTACCTGATAATTTGAGTCTGTCCAACATGCACAAACACTTTATCACGTTGATTTTGCTGTTAAAAACCTCCAAAGTGACACAAAAGTAATAATTAACCAAACTGTAATGTATTTGCCAGGTTTACGTTACCTTAACAAGACTTTGAAAAACCTGGGCTGCCAGGGAAACAAGTGGTAATGTACGTGTGAATTTTCACGTGCAGCAGCAACCAGCTCTGGCAGACATTTGTGTGGCAGATGGATATTTCTGTGGTTCTTCGCCTGAGCGCAGCATCGTTGACTGCAAGCGAGGAGAACAGCTTGCCCTGGTGCGTGTGCACCCCAAAACAGTGATGTCTGGTTATGCAGTTTCCGGGAACTTTGTCAAGACTTTTCAATTAAGAGGACTCCCTAGGGGAAGGTGTCCGCTGCATCGGTTCACCTTATTAGGTAACATCAACCGCCATGAATATCATGACCAATCTCAGGAACAATTGATAGCCCCAACTATTTCTTGGAATTATGTATTTTTTGAAGGGAAAATAATGGAGTCCTTGTTTGATTTGTAGCGCTAGGTGGCAGACTTGTGTATTTAATGCATGTTCAATCTTCCTTCTGGGCCAGCTTTTACCAGATAAGTAGCATTCTTGTTTGATACACAAATGTAGGCTCTTGAAGCGAATAGGTCCTTTACATCAATTGGACATTTGGCACAGGCAATTATGGCTATAAATTTTAAAATGTTGTTAATCCTGCGAAGTGTTGGCCCCTTAACTATAATTTGATACTGTTACCTTCTGTAACCAGTTTTGTAAACCCACAAGGAAGTATGTGACCAAGTCTTGATAAGGCATTTTGGTGGTTGTAACCACTGGTAATCAAAAACAATTATGGTTTCAGCTTTTGAAAATGAGTTAGGTAATGGTAGGCTTTATACGAGACTTGGTTGTATTTATTATTGGCGAACAATTAAAAAATCTTTACAAAGTTTAGTGTATTTAGCAAACTCATATGTACTCGTGGGAGTTAAGGCTGGCATTGCTGAGCAGTTGCTCCCATCCACTTCGGATCATGAGTAGGTTAGGTATTAAACATTGCTGTTTCAATGTTCCATGATTTCCGACCAGTAAGATGTTTCCAAATTGGGTTGCCTGGTGTAGGAACAAAAATTATTCTGTAATGTCAGGAGTAAATGTCGGTTTGACAGACATAAATCCGCCATTTTGTACTAATGGTAACTTGGGGTAATTTGCCCACTATATTTGTGATGGCCTGCTGTATTTACCAACTATATGGCCAGTTAGAGGCATAAATATAACCTGTGTGGAATTTTACAAGTATTAGCTGAATAACAGAATTTATTGTACCTGAAATTTCTGGTTGCATTTTACTCTATTTTTTTTTGGCAATTGGCTTTTTATGTAACCTAATAATAGATTTGTTACTTAAGGGAGAGGAGATAATGTTACCTTTTCTACATGTATGTAAAATTTATAACTAATGGAAGTTTGTCCACATTTAAGATTAATGGTGAATGAAAGGAATTGAAAGAATCATAACCAAAATAAAAGAATATTACCACACTTCCTTGTTTCTGTTACAAGTCGTTTATCACTATCAACTTACCCTTACACTGTACAGTAAAATGGTTTTTGCATGGCTTTTGCCATTTTAGTGTTCTGTTGGTTTTGCTAGGTCCTGTGTAAATCCTGCTTTGCCACACCATTGGTTTAGGACGCAGTAAGGTTATACTCTTCATACATGTTATGTTAGTTACTCAGTTAAGCTATGTCCAACAGTTAGTGCTGAAGGCAAATTATTACTTTAATGTCTGACAATACTTGTCGCTGCCTACTCTTACATTTGACAGCCCCGCTTAGTGCTTACGAAGGGATTTCACTCACCACTGAATAAGTTCAGAAGATAGCATTGAGCAGACGTCTGGCCCCGCAGAACTGCATTGACCTCGGTCACACCTCTCCATCGCGGTGTCCTGGAGATCTCTGGGGGAATGGGGCTGTCCTTGCAACACCTTTTTATATAGTTGCGCACCCGCTGGCCTCCTTTCTTCCTGCTGGCCCTAGTTTACCTCTCATAACTCCAAACACCACACACTGAACCTCATCGGCTCTCTTTGGCCCTCGGTGCTGCTACCCAGTGCACCTCCACAACAAGCCCCCCGTCCCGCTTTGAAGAGGTGATTATTCCCGATCACCATGGAAGGGTGGTATGGTATGGGATATGCAGTAGGGGTTGACATCTCTTCCTCACACTCTTAGTAGTTGCGTGTTATGTTGCAGTGGTGTTCAAGAGTCTGTAGAAATGTCCTCGTGCACGTGTTCACTTAATCTCTCTCTAAGCGCGAGATGGGTTTATGATTTTTAGGCCGTATAGGGCCTACTTTTTAATTATGTTAATTTTATTAAAAGATGTTCTAATATTATTCAAGATATTGAACTATCTGCTTATATTGTACGAATTCTAATGGACTTAATTTTTATAGTGTTATGTCGCCCTCACTCTATGCACCACTCGAAGGGCAGCCTGATAGTGCTCACTGCTACATGTGAACCGCACATAGTTGCGTGTATGTGGTATGCCGTTCGTGCCTGAACTATTTAGGGATCTGTTCACTGCATCTAAAGACCTGCTTGTCAAGACTAACCGGCACCTAGCCAGTGTATTTCTGTGTGAAAGTGTAACCCCCTTAAAGCAGAGCCTAATGCATACCCAAGGAAGTGTTATCTCCTCCTTGCCTCCCTGCCTTAAATTATATTTCAATGTTGAGAGCTCACCCACGTGGTGCACGTGTGTTCACGCTGATACAAACTGAATGGTCGTAATTATTGTGATATTTTTCCAAGTGCTTTGTTGTATGTTGTTTGGTTTTGAGATGCTGGTAAATGATTTTACATTTTAAGGAAAATAAACATTCAAAGACGCTTGCATTCCCCGGCAGCCATATTGCCAATTTCACGTAACAAATTTTCAACAGCTCGTATATTAATTTTGGCTTTAATTAATTTTGCTGTTTGAAAAGGGTTTAAATGTATGTTTAATTTTGTTATATTTTATTAAAGTGTTTTATGTCTTTTGCTCGCCTGCCGTGGCATTTTTACATGCTATGAATATTTAAGAGACACTTAGCAACAATGAGAGACTGCCCAAAAGAACTCTAGATGAATTAATGTCCTTAAAATAATCTGATAATTTTCCTGTATTCAGTGTCTTTCCATATGAAGTGTTTTGCATTTCGTCTTGTTTAAACATTTCCCTCAAAATGCTGGTGGGAAGGTGTCCGTTGCTAACAGTACCTACACGCCACCATCTTTAGTCTGGTTCAGTGGATCTTCGAGGGTGGACGTGCGCCGCTTGCCACGGAACTTCACCAACTTATGTCAATCATTTATGGTGTCAATAGTTTAAACTTATAATCTTACCGTAACCTTTTTATTAGCTTTTGCTCTCCCGTGTGCCGACCCTTCTCTCCGCTGACTCGCGACCTCTGAGAGTTTTAACACGTAATTTTTCACCGGTTAGTTAAGCAATTATTCTCTGCATCGGCCCCTAATAGGCCTCGTGTGCCAGGCTGGCTTCAGACACGGGAATCGTTTGTGTTACCACGTATAAGCTTTCTGGTAATATATTTCTATGTTAAAACTCACGTTACTGATTTTAATGTAAAGAACTTTCGCCTCGGGAACTGGCCCTATCTAGTAAGTGTAACCACGTGCTCAAAGTGTGTGATTTATTGCCATGACTTTCTCATACATATCGTAAGACATGTGCTGCAAGGGTATGCTGCCACAGGCTGTCAACCTTTAATGGTCCTGAGAGGTGCTTTTCTGAGTAATTGAAGAGCTGTGGCGAACAAACATGTTACTTCTATAACATGTGTTAACTTCGGACAGGAATGTGTAACGCAACTGATATTTCTACTCGTTTATGGCACAGCAAAACGAGCATGTGGTTGCAATTTTGTGTTCTTGAAGTCGCCATTGTGCTTTGAAACCACGTGGAACTGTGATCATGGCGGTCATCTTGTGTGTGTACCGACTCCTCATCGTTCGGAGAGCGTGGATGTATCCACAATGTCACTGCCCTTCGTAGTATTCCCATGACATCACCGCGCACCTGCTGTGTATGTGTGCGTATGTGGTCTGGACTGGCCATGCGCTCACCACCGCACCACCCCAGGTGATTGTCCTTACATGCGTTTGGGCTACAAACACCCGCGATGGAGTTGCTGCTTATGATATCTGCACCTGTTTCACTGGACATCTGTGTATTCCGCAACCTGTGGGCCTTCACCTGCTGCTGCTGCCTGCTACGAGGGAAAACATGTTGTTCGCCTGCCGTCTGCGACCAAGGTAACACCTGTCCACTACGTTTGTGCCACTGCAATGCCTGCTCCGAAGCCAATGGTTAGTCAGTCATCAGTTTGCCAACAGCTAACTAGTCACCGCGTCTTTTTTGCTTGCAACATTTTTCGATGTTATATTGCCCTTTTGTTCATGTCGTCACGTCATCTGTTTCACGCACTTCTTGTGCCATATTTACTTGTTTGTTGTTTTGTGTATTGTGCAGTCTTTCCGCAATTTTGTGTACTCGATCAGCATCTGCCGTATTCTGTGTTATTACTTTTATCACGACTGGTACACGCTCAAAACGTGTACCCAAACTCACTTGTCATTTCATTGGTCCTTGCTGCTAGTACCATCATGCATCAGTGTGTGTTTTGTTTACATTGTACTCCTACCATGCCACTTTGCGAGCGCTATATGTCTGGCTATCATCCATCAGGATACGAGAGGTAATCGGTAAGCGTAACCAGCTACCCTCTGCATCCGACTGTGTAAATATTTCCATATCTTCACTCATTCGTACGGGATCGGGAACCGAGAGTTAATCAGTGGGTTGGCAACCCCCTTTCTGCGCCAGACACCCCTATCATCGCCATGTGCTAGCGGCGTTAGGCGGGTTGACAGCACCTCCCCTCTGCGCGTGAGATGGGTCTCCGAGAGTTAATCGGTGAGCGTAGCCAGCTCCCCTCTGCACGCAACATTGTTCTTCATCACCACGACATAAAGCCAAAAGATTGCAAGCGTTGGACAGTTGAAATTGCCCGCCTCCTGTTAGTGTGTTTCGTCATCCTAGCCGAGGTGCAGCTTTGTGTTTACATTCTCACCATGCTGATCTCTGTTCTGGTCGCTAGCTAGTGTGTTCATTTTAATTTTACAGTTGCCAGTGTTTAAATGTCAGTGTTGCCATCCCTCACGTCTGCCTGTGGTCTGTAGGGTCTGCTACGCTCACCAGGGTACGACGCAGTGTTGTTTCACTGCTGACAGATACTGTGTTGGTTTACCATGTCTATCAGCTTGTTTACATTTTGCCACCAGGGTTTGTTTACTTCCCAGTGTGCAGTGCCCATCCCTGCCCCACTGTTGTTTCCATTCCCCTGTGCCCTGTCATTGTTTACATGCACCCACACTGTGTAAATTCACTGTCTACTTGTGTACATATCGTCTCTAAGGTTTGTCGATAAACCAGTCTGATCAGCTACTGTGTTTCATTGCCTGTGTTTCATTGCTCACTTGTATGCCCTATTGTTTACATGGTCCCTTTACAGCATGTAAACTTGTGTGTGTTTACCTGTATCAAGCGTCGTTAATCATATTGTTCAATACCATGTCTTTGTGTCATTCCTATCTTATCGTTCTGTACCATGTCCATGGTGAAGATTTTTTTATTTCTCTCTGATTCCGTCCACTTTTCGTCGTACCTCATTGACTCTGTAACATCACCGTGTGGGAGGAGGTGCTACCTCTCCGCACCCAGCTACCGCACTGAGCAGTGCCCCTTGCGCCGCACCACCACCTGCTACACTTTAGCGTCTAGGCCGAGTCGCCGTATCACCCTATCGAACTCCCCAGAAGGGGGGCATTTGACGTCGCCCTTGCATTGTGCACCTCTCAGGGGGCAGCCCGATAGGACTCTTTGCTACATGAACTGCACGTTGTGTATTGGTGTGTGTAATGTGGTATGCCGTTTGTGCGTGAACGAACTAGGGATCCGTTCACTGCATCTAAAAACCCGCTTGACAAGAGTAACCAGCACCTAGCCAGTGTGTTATGTGAAAGTGTAACCCCCTTAAAGCAGAGCCTAATGCATGCCCGATGAAGTGTTATCTCCTTCTTGAATCCCTGCCTTAAATTAATTTCAATGTTAAGTGCTTACCCATGTGGTGTGCATGTGTTCACGCTGATACAAACTGAATGGTCGTAATTATTGTGATATTTTTCCAAGTGCTTTGTTGTATGTTGTTTGGTTTTGAGATGCTGGTAAATGATTTTACATTTTAAGGAAAATAAACATTCAAAGACGCTTGCATTCCTGGCAGCCATATTGCCAATTTCACGTAACAAATTATTTTTTGTAGTATCAGCCCCCTAACAGGCCTCGTGTGCCAAACTGGCTTCAGACACGGAATCGTTTATGTTACCATGTGTAATCTTTCTGGTAATATATTTCTTTGTTAAAACCTACGTGTCTTATTTTAACGTAAAGAACTTTCACCTCGGGAACTGGCCCTATCCAGCAAGTGTAACCACGTGGTCACCGACCATGTGCTCAAAGTGTGTGATTTATTGCCATAACTTTCTCATACATATCACAAGACTTGTGCTGTGAGGGGATGCTGCCACAGGCTGTCGACCTTTAAGGGTCTTGAGAGAAGGAGATCCTTGTGCTTTTCCGAGTAATTGAAAACCTGGTGCCCTGGGAAACTGCAACGTGAATCCACCTACATCAGCGATCTGGAGTATCATTAAGGTAATCTGGCATCTTACGCCTCTAGCAAGCCCCAAGCCACGTCAAGTGTTTATTTCATATATTTTATCATAAGTGAACAAATGTCTCATTTGTGTATAAATTATTAACTGTACATTACATATTTTTTGTACTAGTATTTTGTGGTTTTTGTTTTCACTTGCTATCTTGCTATGAGATCTAATTTTAAGCAACTTTGGTGACTTACAGTTGTATATGTATATTTTACCAAGGCATTTGTTGTTTATAATGTCTATAAACTAATGTAATATGAGATTTTAGTATAGTTATGTGTCTTTTTGCAGTTCTGCATAATTCTTTACAATAAAAGTTGAGAACAGTTAATATATTAAGATATTTTGCATGATTTATAGTTTTTAAATTTTGGTTATTACCATTTTTATTCTAGTTTTCATTGCGTACAGTATTCAATATTCCCTATACTTTGATGACTAGTTAACTTTATTGCTTTGTGTTTCCACATGGAAAGGGGAGCATGGTCTGCACCAATTGACCCCCAAAACTTTTCCAGGTCGCCGATCACTGGGAATATAGATTAGTTTAAGATTACTATGCGTGCTTTGTGTTGCAACATGCCACAACATTCATGTATATATATTTGTTTATAGTTATTTTGTATGTACTAGGTGTTATAAAATTATGTGCCATATTTGAATTTATTCTTTTACCATAATATATTTTAAAATTACTTTACACAGTCACCTTTTGTTGTACTAATAATAATTAACATATATATATATATTTCAGCTAGTGTATATACATAATATTGATTTTGAAAAACAAAACCCTGGAGTATAGTTATCTCTGGTTTGCTTTTAGTACATATCCTCGTGTGCTAGTCACTGATGTGCTCAGTTGACGAGTGTGCAAACCGGAATACGTAAAAGGTTTAGCACACGTTTTAAAATGTCGCCCTGAGTTGGCAACGTGTTCCGCGTTGTACTGTTGCTTTTTCGCATGATAAATATTTAAAGCACACATGGCGTTAATATAGTTACTGTCCATTTCATGTAAGTGGGGTAAATTTGGACAGTTCTAGAAAAGTTGCACCGGTGACAATGTATCCTTCCACCGTAGCTGTTTATCACTGAAGGAAAAGAAGTTTGTAAACAAATGTTTTGAGTCCAATGCACACTTGCATTTTCCTCCTTCCTCGTGTTCCATATCATGGCAGGCACTGAAAATCTGACAGTAGCTTACTTCCATCGAGTAATTAATGTAGGATATTATAGCTAGGTTGGCATTCCAACTTGTTTTATTTTTGCAATTACAGAGTTAAATTTGTTGGGGTTTTGTTTATTTATTTTGAGTGAAAAGGAAACAGTGTTTAGCTTGGGAAGTGCGCGTGTGTGTGCGTGTGTGCATGTGGGGGGATTTTTGTTAAACGCCCTTTCGTGAGACAATATTGTTTTGATGTTCTTGCGATTATGTAGAATTTTGAGTTGCATATTGTTTTGATGGAGCACTGGAAAGTTTTTCTCATATGGAAAAATAACCTTTAAATTATTTATCTTTGAAAATTTCAACTTAAATGGAAAATAAAACATGATACATACATCGCTGTTCGTATTTGTGCAGATGTAGCAATATATATACACGCACACACTTTGACCGAAGTTAACGTTACGCTTGTTGAATTTACGATGTAGACAAATAAACAAATATTGTTAACTCACTACAAAAGTGTGGAAAGTACTGCTTTTTCAGGCCAAATGAATTTAAATAATTTTGATAACAATTTAACTAATTTAAATTTATTTAGATATGATGGCAGGACAGATACCATAGGAAGTTGGCAGACTTTGCGAGCCGTGGCATGGCGTATTGCTTTTTGCCAGTCAAAGCGGAAATTATTCTTACTCCGAAAAATACTTCAAATTACCACATCACATTTGTAGACGTTGTGTTTTTTAAACCTACCTATTCAAGTTATGATGATGTGATAAATCTCTGTTTCCACTGCAGTAATAAATATACTGTTATGTGTGTTTCGTTAACCACTGCATGTGAAATGGTGTGGCGTTGCTGCATGGTTGTCATTTGGCTGGCCCTGTGTGTGTGCATGATTTTAAATATTTGATGTGCACTATTTATACGTTTTAACTGTAAACTGTTTTTATGACGAAGTTAATTATTTACATCCACGTCTGTTTATTTATCACAACTTTGTACCTTTGCTCTAGGTGGTTGAAACACAGTCATGTAGCGTGATTTGCCACAATCCCAACAAAATTGTGTGCCTGGCACAATCAATTTCAATAAACCTAATAGGCAGTAAGTAGCATAGCAATACATATGAACAGAATAAAAGTTACCATAGGCTTATTTGCGTGCATGTTAACTGCTATCTTTTAAGTCTGTATGACAAAAAATAAGCAACCGAGTTGCGTGCTTGAATTTAATGTGCCTTTCTCGTTTGACTGGTTGTTCCTTCGTTTTTATGTTTATTCCAACTGAGGCCGTCCTTTTAAAGAAATAACCCAACACATATCAATAACAAAAGGATAAATACTACAGTTCTTCACCTCGAAGTTGTAACAGTATTAAACACAGTCACAGCAAAATATTAACATGCATTACATGTAATGTGCTATGTTGTGGAAAACAAATATGTTAATGTAAAATAACCGTAAGGACTATCATAAATTCAGGCATTTTTAAAACAACATAACGCTTATCTAAATATTGTTAGAGGCTTAAACTGTAAATATTCTTATGGAATGGTTTTTGGAATATTACAGAATTCTTTGAAAAGCTGTAAACGGTAAACAACACATTTGACAGGTATAAAAGTAGAAGTCACATTTCATTGTTTATCTTTAGATGTAGCGAAAGTATATGAACATATGTTACACACACTATGTAATGTAAACATTGATTTTGACAGATGCTACATGTGTCACATGGCAATGTTTGTTTAAATTTGGTGGAAGGATACAAAACAGGCCTGCAAGTAGATATTTAGCAGGACTACAAGAAAGTTTCTTCCATTGGGAATGGACTATAGTGTTGTAGGCCGTCACCCAGAATTTTCTCTAACTCACGAGCTGCGCAGAGCATCCTATTTCCCAGAATATTTGTGCACTTCCTATAAGTGTCTTCTTCTTCAGCAAGGGGAGGAGGGTGACCTTTGACGCCAGCCAGTTTTCCCCAGAATATTCTTGAGTCGTCTGTACATTCATCAGCTTCTCCAGCAGGGGAGAGGAAGGGCTGTGATGTCAGCTAGTTATGCCGCTGTCCGTCAGTCATGGGCTTCCAAGAAAGGGGGGAGGGGAAGCAATGAGTTTGTCATTCCGGGAAGCTGGAAGGGTCGAGGTGGGTCACACATACAGCGCTGGACAGTCTACCCGGCATCAGCTGCAACGCACATTGCCTGAGCGTGAATGCCACCTCAGTGCACGACTTAAAAGTTAATTATGGAGTAATTCCAAATGTCTTGAAACTGACTACAATTAGGAAGCCTATTTGCTTTTAACCTTTATATATATATATATATATATATATATGGTGGTCTTGAACTACAGGTACAAACACTGTGGGGTGATTCCCTATGCAAAATGGGATAGAAAACATAATACGAACTAGTTCTTGCAGTAACTCGCAATGTAGGTAGCCACCCTTGCAATTCAATATCTTTAATTGTGTTAACTGAAAATAAGAAAACCTACATGAGCTGGAAGAGCAATTCTTTCCGTAATGTTTTCTTTAACCAAGACCTGAATCCTGCAAACAGTTGTGAAGTACTGTCATCATCCCTGCAGAGTGAGAAAATAGGGGGTGGTATTATTATCCTACCAATATGTGTGTAACCCTTGGGTATTTCTTTAAGACATCATAATCATATGTACAATACGTTAATGCACAAATAAAGTTACCATAATATAACACTCTCAGGCGAACAGTTTGCAAGAAAACAAGACAAGGTTCGTAAAGGTGCATTTGGTTGCCTGCCAAGTTCGCAACCCGTGTTGCAAGGCAGTTCGCACACAGCTGTGAGTTAGCACTGCCAGCGTGTGTGACAGGGTTGCATTGCACCCTTGGTTCGCAACATGGAGTGACAGTACACGTGTGTATAAATGGCGAATATACATCTCGTGTATGGTGCCACAGGTGGAAATGCAAGAGCAGCATGTCTGTGTGAACAGACCTTTCCAAACATACGCCATATAGGTTATCGAATGTTCATGTCTGTGGACAGACTTTTGTGCGAGACAGGAACATTTACTGCAAGCAGGAATGACATGACACCAGTGTGATATGCAAAGTCTGGACAGTCGGGTTTGAGGAGGAAGTGTAGGAATGCATCACCGATTCACTATCAATTAGCACATGTGAAATCTCTCCCACAATGCGAGCCACCAAAGTGTGGTGAGGGTTCTGCATGAATAACAGCTACACCCGTATCATCATGAAAAGGTGAAAGCCTTACACTCAGTTGATTTCCGGCCATTTGTCTATTTCGCATCACTGGTTTCTGTATCACTGCGCAGATGAACCTGGCTTTTCTCGCTACATTCTGTGGAGAGGCAAGGCTGCTTCCACATGTGATGGCGTTCTCAACAGTCAAAACAGTCACGTTTCGAACAACGTTAACCCAAATTCAATGGTTGAACACCGCCATCATGTGACATTTACTGTTAACATCTCGGCCGGCATTGTTGGTAACAATCTCATTGGACCGTACTTCTTGCTGCCATGTTTATTTGGCCACCTTTATCTAGAGTTTTTAGAGGACATACGGCTTGTTCTATTAGAAGACATATGGCTTGTTCTGTTAGAGGACATGGATTTACACACACACCAGCATATGTGGTACCAGCACAATGGAGCCCCTGCACACTTTCGTTTGGAAGCCTATCACCACCTTACAGCCACATTTGGTGAGCGTTGGAAAGGCAGAGACGGAGCAGTGAGGTGGCCACCACGCTCCCGAGACCTGACACCACCTGATTTATTTCTGTGGAGTCATCTCAAGACATTGGTACATGAGACCCTGGTCAACATGGTAGCTGAACTTCACACCTGGATTATGGATACCTGTACTATCATTTGTGACACCCCACACAGCTTTGCCCACGTTAGACTGTTGAGTGTGTGTAGCTGTCATTTGTGTATCGAAGCTGGTGGTCTCCACTTTGAACAGTTACTGTAAAACACACACACCAGATGATTTGCAGGGCATCACCATGCAGTTACCTTCTATGGTCTTCCTCTTTGAATTAAAACTACCTGCAGAGCTTGTACTGTATGGACACGCTGTCCTGTAACCATTACCTGCAGTCTCACACAGCAGTCAAGCCATGTTCGTATGACCTGCCTTGCAACAAGGGTTATGTACCTGGCAGGCAACCAAGTGCACCCATACAAACTTTGTCCGTTGTCTCGAACACTGTTCGCCTGAGTGTGTTACATCAAGGTAATATGTTTCTATGCAGTAATACATGATTGACGTCTTTACAAAATAATAGAGTTACACATATATAGATAGTATGCCACAACAGTTTGCAGGTTTCAGGTCTTGGTTAAAGAAAACATTCACAGGATGGCTCTTTCATCACATGTATGTTTCATTATTTTCTGGTAAAATATTTGAAGATTTTCAGTGGGGACTACCTCACTTACAAGTTACTGTACGACATTGTTTGGGTAATGATTCTACCCCATTTTGCATTGGGAATCACCTCACAACATTTGTACCTGTAGTTCAGGGCCATTCTCTATAGTCATACAAGGTAAAGAAATGAACCTTAGCTAATGATGATGTAACTTGTGGACAACGAATGAGCAGACTAGCAATGTCTTCTGTTCGGTGTAGACAGCAAGAAAATGTAACAGATTAGCATTTGAGTATTACTATTGCCTCTGTGCATTAATATTATTATTAAATGCAATCACATATGACATAGCTGTTTTACTATCAAACATTTTTTTAATGAGCTTCTCAAAAAGTAGTTTTTTTTTTAAAACTGCGTAGTGAGTCGTTGAAGAGATTTGGGTGGCTCTTAACATCAAGGTCTTGAGAGAAGATGAGGGTGCAGCGAGATGAGTATGGGGAAGTGCCGGAATGAAAGAGCGGGGGAAACTGGAGATCCCAGAGAATACTCTATGACCAGCAGCATCATCCAGCATGATTCCCACGTAAAAAATTCCAGGGGTGACCGAGCCGGAGGCGAGTTGTCTAACCAATACACTACTGTGGCCCCTGTAACTGCTTAGCTTTTGGTATAAATATTACATGTATATCTACAATAATGTTGGCAATAAATTATGAAAAAGCATTTTGTTTATAATATATTAACTAAAGTATAATTTTTAATTTGCTGAGTGGCCACTAAAATTTGGTTTCCTTTTGCATTATAAACATAACAATAAGAAATAATATAACAGCATTATTTCAAAATTATAAACACCTTTACAGAGTCACTTGATGGATGCATAAATACGCTGCCGGAGAATAAAAATACCATCCACAGAAGGATGCATTGGATGATAATGAAACTTTATAGAGGTAGTGATACTGATGAGTAATACACATGATCACATTTACAAAGCAGCAGGATAGTTATTTTAATATCTGTGGTATGTTGACTGGTCATCTTCAATAGGGTGTTGCATCCCTCATACTGTGATACATGCTATAACACAGTCTGGCATGAAATCCAGCAGATTCCAGAGGTTGTCCTGTGGCAGACGGGCCCACAATTGTTAGATTGTGTCTTCCAAATTCTGGATACTGTAGCACAGTGGCCGCTGGAATTTCATCTGGTCCAACACATGATCGACTGGAGGCATGTCAGGAGAGCAGGCAGGCCATAGTAGCATTTGGACATGAAAGAGGTAGTCCTAGGTGACCCATGCCATGTGTGGTCAGGTGTTACTCTGCTGGACTGGAATCCCAGCTGAAAATGGAAGCAGGTGGGGCTGTAGGATCTCATTCACATAACGCTGGGCTGTCAATGTTCCAATGTGATGAGAGCAGATTTGTTATTATAAGCTATGGCTCTTCAAACCATAATACCAGTAGTGGCGGAAGTGTACTGCTCGAAAGTGAGATTGGGGTTGTGGTGTTCACCAGGTAGGTGCCTCCAAGCGTGCCAGTCCACATAACAAAGCGGCACTCATCACTAAAATTACACATCACAAGTCTGTGGTATTCCACATTGCTCTTGACTAGCACCACTGCAAATGGAGCCACCGGTTTTGCAGATTTAAGCAGCATACATAATGAGTTCTGGGATTGCAGATTCGCCTTTACAAAATTTCAGAAAATGGTTCTTAGGCATACAGGAGCCCTGATACTGGCCAGTATCGTGGACCAGGTCACTGTGGGATCCCTCTGCGCCTGATGCAGGATCCGTCAATCCTCATTACTGGTAGTTGATTTTGTACATTCCGAGCCGGTTTTCTGTGTATGGGTGCCTTTATGTATCTACTGCTCCCAACTTCATCAGACAGTATGGTCCGATTAAACCACATTGATGGGCTATATAACCACCGTGCAGTTTTCAGCTCAATTATGAGTTCTCTCTTGAAGTCTGTCGGGGCCGCTGCAGTGTATTGGTAAGTCTACTACTTGCCTCCCACCTAGGTGAAACATTTTTTTATTCCCGGTAGTGTCTCCCGGATTTTCGTATGTGGGAATTGTGCTGGTTGATGCCGCTCATTGGCGGGTTTTCCTAGGGATCTCCTGTTTCCCCTGCCCTTACATTTTGGTGCTGCTTCATACTTACCTAACTTCACCTTCATCGGCTTTCAAGACCTCAATGTTAAGAGTGACCCAAATATCTCCACTTGAAGTCTATAATTTGCTTCAAGTGGTGTCTTTGATGTCTTCCTGACATTCTTCTGCACTCTTTACACTTGCTTGGCATTATCTGATGTTCATCACATTAATACAGTTTCGACTACGCCAGTGTCTATGACATTTGGTTTGTGCTTGCAGAGCCTGTGCCAGGTGTGTGGTCAAATGCAAACGCACCAACATAGAATCATGAGCATACCAACCTATACTCTCGTTGTTTACATAGTTTCATAGTTGTTGCATGTTTCTTCATAGTGTAATGTTTTCATTGTCCAGCATTGTATACTCTGTTTCATATACCTTCAATAAAATTTGACAGACATTGTGACCAACCTACACAGCATGTAAACAGTAAACGCCCCCATTTCCAAATACTGTGCCAGCTGATGGTTGTTGCAGGATGTGTGTTATTATGTTGGCGCTCTTGGCAATGATTGTAAAAGAAAATAGTACTCTGAATTAAAAATTATAATGTGAAAAATTAATGATAATTACAACATTTATGGTTAAAATTACGCTCATAGACTAATACAAAATTTTTCTGGGTTATAGAGCAAGGGCTTTCAAAATATTAAAAAATATTATGGTTGAACATGCGATCATCACGGTTAAGCGAAAGGTTTCCACCAATCTCTGTGGAGTCTGTTGTCTATGATCTCCACATACCCGGTGAAAAGCCATTGTTGCCATTGTCTCTCTTCCATCATAATTTATCATTAAGCGAGAATTCCTTGCCGGTGATGTCGGAATATTATACATGTAGTTAATTAATTTTGTGTTTACGTATTTCATTAAGTGTTCTTCATCGTAGGTGCCTTTTTAGAACAGTCTCCTCAGTGAAATGAACTATCGACACGTGTCTGCCGCTTTGTAAAATGGTTTGTTGTGTGTTGTGGCCCGCCATTTTCTGTGGCCATCGCGAAGCACGAGCGAAAAATTATTTTAGATGGGAAGTGTGAATTTGTTGGTTTCAAGAAATAGTTCGTGATTTTTTAATTGCATGTGTCAGCAAATAAATTATTTTCTATCAGTAGCAGACACGTGATTAATTATCCAGAGTTCGGTATGTGTTTAGGAATTATGAAGGGAACAGTAAGTTTGTGTGTTTTGTAAATAATGTTTTCTTAAGTTTTCTTGCGGGAGGTTTTCAAATGGACGGGCCTAAATAAGGAACTTTTTAGTGTAATTCATTATATAAAAAATGCAGTGATCTTTATCTGTTGAGCATTTCTCGCATCGGTACAAACCGACACATTTATCACATTTATTTCTTTCTTTCAAGTTAAAACTTTTGAGTTATCAAAACAATGCAATTTCCAAGCACCTCTCTCTTATAAGAAGAACCACAAAAAAATTGTCTCCTGAAAGACGTAAAACTATATTTCCCCGCACCACCAATAAAATAAAACAGAACCCTCACTAGTATATTATGTGATCATAACAAAAATTAAACAGTTGGGAATAGCAACCAGCTATAGTAGTCTAATTACTGGGCAGAAGTTGTCAGTCTTTCAATGCTTGCCATTAGATTCGTAGTTTGTTTACAAAGATTGGTTTCTTCACTGACAGAACAGCTATGGCAGAGGGATACATCGTGACTGCACTTCTTTTCGAGAACTGTCAAAATTTATTGAAGTTATATGAAACAAACTATACTAGCCTTTAGACCCTGGTAGAAGAATATGTTGTGGGTAAAAGGAAAAAAAAAGTAAGCTTCTCTTCAATTTGTGTTCAGATTACTGTGGAACAGCTATTACTTTTTTGTTATTTTCTTGTAGCTTGAATTTGGTATTATAATTTGTAAGTCAGGGTTCAGCTTTGTATTTATAAATGACTGGGTACTGCTAAATCTATAGTATCAAAAAGAGGTAGAGCTGTGCCAGGTAATTCACACCTTGATAAAAATCTGCAGCTGATGTGGTGTGCAGCATCTTGGTCTAGAGTGATAATAGTAGTGCTTAGCAGTCAATATTTATGAATGGGTTCATATGAACTTAGTCATATTTTGCAACTTTTAAAGGAACTTGATTATTTTCTTTGCTACGAACTTGAACTTCCTTTAGTTTATTTATTTAACGAATTTATTTATTTCATGTCACTATTTAAAATATAATCATAAGCCTTTCTGATTATTTGGAGATCTCTAATTCTGTATACAGAATGCAAATAAACTGTGGTTACGTTTTTAGTTGCCAGTAGCTAGACAACCCCAGGTTAACTAGGAAAAAATAACTTGATAGCTACCTCTCATTTCCATTGGCTTATATCAAATGTTAGCACAGTTTTTTAATTTTTGAAAAAGTAGTTTTTAAAATTTAATACTTAAATATTTTAAAATTTTCTTATAGAATATATGTTTACCGTAACTAGCAGTGTTTTCACCTGCAAGAGGGGCAGGTTACTGGGCAAGCATTTCAGAGATTTCATCTTAAAGTGGGACTCTATTAACAATGAACAGTTTTAGGGTGGTACTCTTGCCTAACAATGCCTGTATCATCAGTCCATAGCCATGATTTTGGCATTTGTATTTATATATAATGCCAAAGTAACAAGTTTTATAGTTTGTGTGTAAATGTGTGTGTAGTTTTTTCTTGGGAATTATTTTAGATTTGTATTTCGTGCCAAAGAATTTTTCATGAACTTAGTAACTTTTAAGATGAGCTTAATCTTGATCATGAACTTGCACTACACTGGGATAAAGTATGGTCACCCTGGTGTTGTTCCAACTTGTGGTTATTGTTTCCATGTGGTAGTTCAGAATACGTAGAGTTCTGTGCGAATCCCTACGCTGCATGCTGTAATTTACTGGGCACCATTTCTGTAGTGACTTTTTCATTGGTGGTGGTGTTCAATTTCAGACTTGCCATAAAGCAATTTTTTTTATTCATAATCTGGTCTGCATAAGCTTTATCAAAGCTGTGTTGTTTCATTTTTAGTTACCATGCATTATAATAAACTACAACATTATAGGTTTTGCTGGGTTGTGTACTATTTAAGTGTCGGTGTTTGTAAGTAAATTGTGAAGGATTATAAATATTTTCTTTTATGTTGTGAATATTATTGGTGGTGATGGGGAACAATTAAGAGTTTTTGTTGAAGTGAAATATGTGCATTATTTTATATGTCAATAATTTGTATTTCAGATGATACGTTGTCAGACATGGACGAACAGTCTCGAAAACATTGTATCTGGAAACGTGTTCAGTATTTTAATCAAAATGCAGTTTACAGTGAGTGAGCATTTCATCTACCTGATGTAGAGCACACACTAATGAAATATTCTATTGAATTACTGGCACTCACAGGAGCAATTGTAACAGGTAAGTTGTGGTTGTGCGATGTCTGTTAAAAAAATGTAGTTTTTGTATACATATTCTTGTAGTGGTAACATAGTGTTAAATAAGTAATAGTTGTTGGTAGACATCAGTATTGTAACTGTAAAAAATTCTTTTGGTTGGATATTAAATTTTGAAAGTAGCAATGGGCTAGTTTTAGGAAGTAACTAAGGGTAAGTGCAATCCAGAAACTGTGCTTTTAAAATAAATTATTTCCTTTTATTTTTATTTTATTTGTTTTATTAAACTTTGAAGAAAAAAAATTAATTTTTTTGGACCCTTTGAAAAATTATTTTGAAGAGAATTCACCTGTAGGCTACTCCAAATAAGCAAGAATGTCACTGGCATAGAGTAGCATGTAGCCACATAATTAACACTATATGGGCTATATTTCATTAGTCTCATTAAACGTGAACAAAATTCATTGAGCCTAAGAAGCCAGTGTTTTGTCAATTTTGCACCGTTCACTTCTTCGAGTGAAATTAAGTGATTATTAATGTTTTACCTTTATAAACGGTAACAAAATAATTGTCATTATATTGTGCTTGTTTTGTGCACTGAAGCCCACATTTTTTGTGCAATTTATGATATAAACTATAAGGTGTAGGATTAAGTTATTGTTACTCTCTATACAAAATATTGCTCCTCGCAAATGGACCAGTCTTTTGTGCTAGTTTTGTGCCGTGTTATGTGATGAATTCTGTGTTTTGTGCACTTCTCATTTTGAGTATAATAGACTTCAAAAGTATTAAATTCTTAAACACTTCTTCCTGCAAAACACAGATAAAACCAAAATTTGCAGGTCTAGTGTGCAGCTTTCATTTTGAAAATGGGTTGCTTAAAAATTACTAATTCCCTTACCACTTGTCCCCACATAACACCATTTAAAAATAAAATTTATAGGCATGTTGTGCTTGTTTTGTGTACTGTATCTCATATTTTGTGTTCAGCATTCAATATTTTTCGCACTACCTATTTTGACTTTAGGGTGCTTCAAAAGTAATTTCAGTCTACCTAACTCTGTATAACACTAACTGAAATCCAAATTCACTGGCATGTTATGCTTATTTCATGTAGTTTTGTGTGCATAATTTTCTTTTTTTAAATGTGACGTCAATGTCAAGTGTGGTATGTTTAAATATAACAAATTTCTGGCCACCTCAATTAGTCCAGACAAAAAAGAAAAAAAATTCTCAGAGTTTTAAAAATTACCGTAATGTTCATTTTGACATTCTTTTCAACATACTAAAATTCTCCAGTTGGTGGGTGGTGATTGGGAGGGTGAAAATCATTTAAAGTTATTTTTTTTTTCAATTATCTCAAAAACTTTCAGGTTTAGCAAAATAATTATAGTTAAGGTGCTATTTTTGTAATTTATCAAAGTTGGCCATTATATAGCTTGTCTTTTATATTTATAGGTGAATATTTAAGGTTATGAAATAAAAATAAAATTAAAAATAACCTATAGTTTTATTTTGTCATCATAAAGGTCCAGTCCTAATTGCCCAATTTCTTTTATTTCTTCCTCATCCTCTGGTGACAGACCACTTATGCAGTGTTCTTGGCAGCCATGGCACACTGTTGTGTGTTTTATGCCAGCTTTTTGGCATCCACACGTGTGTCTACAACCAGCAATACATAAACAGAAAATCATGTGAACTATCGACTTGAGTCACAGGGTCTGTCATCGTGGTCATCAGAGTTAGAGTAACATTGCCTGCTCGTTTACCCTCCCCCCCCCCCCTTTTTTTCCTTTTCCCTATATTTCAGATGTAAGACAGTTGCAAAAAAGATGTTTGTGATATAAATTACATAAAACATCTAAATTAACGTCAGTTGACATGGCAGACAACTGTCTGTTAGTCTTGGTTAATTGGACTAATTTGCAATGCATGGATTGGTTTACTCTACCTAATTATCAAGTTATAAAGTACCTTTTGATACTTTGAAACAGTGTGGGTTAGCAGATTATTTTGTAGATGGGAGTGAAGGGACATCAGGTTTCATTTTTGTAGCTAATTTCATAAACACACTGCAATGGCAGTTTTTGGCCATAATGTTATTTAACGTGTGAGATTTATATTGCCAACAATTTGACAATAAGGTAGAATCCGTAACACTACAATTACTCCCTCCACCCCCTGCCCCTGACTGAAGTGTGGAGTTGATTCACAAGTGGAGGTTGTGAAGGGGAAATGCATTTGGTTTTTTGCGCACGTGTGCAATTTCATAACATGTTGACTCTTTGCCTGCTGGAGAGTAACGTGTCGACTCATCGGTAGCTGGAGAGAGACTTACGCGTGGAGCTGGTTCATAAGTGAGGAGGCTGGGAGGAAAAATGCAGTTGCATAGGTAAATGCATTTGCATAAAGGAGGGAATATTTACGTGTAATAAGATTATGTAGGTAATTAATTTTACTAGATAATCCTTGCAATAGGCACTTGCGCAATCTACACACTTGCATAACCACCAACTCCATACATTTATCGGTTATGTGTGTGTGCGTATTATATATATATATATATATATATATATATATATATATATATATATATATATATATATATATATATATATACACACACACACACACACACACACAGAGGAAAGTCACAATAACACTCCCCATTACGAAAATAACAGGGGTGGCCACCCTCTTATTGCCGGCAACTTTGTTACCGTTAGAAATTATGAACCTTTGATGCTGGTGTATTGAGAAGTATGACCTATTAAAGAAAAATGGTCCCCTTGTTGCAACTGCTTTTAGTTTAAAATGCACACAAAGATTCTGCTACAGCGATACAACTACTATTATTATGCAGGCAGTACTACATGTGTGTCTGGCCACAGCACAGTCGATGGTGGCGGACAAAGTTAACACCTACTGTAAACAATGCATACCATAATGATGGGTATTTCATAATTTCTTCACCTTGAGCATCCCACACTAATTCTGTTAAACTACATGATAATACTGTATTGGGTCGCAAATTATACACTGTACGGTTGTCTCCAATACAGTCCCCAACTTCCTTGTATATATAATCTGGACTAATCAGTGAAAAGCTCCAGTGCTCTTCCCCATTGCAGAGCTGGATTTACAGTGGACTATTGTCATCTACTCTGAACCATACCTTTCTGTGGCCTGGGAGAACATTCGCTACTTGGACTGTGGGTTAAACTTTTCCATTGCAAACTGTACTGAATTAATAATGTGAATCGCTCCTCTATTTATACCTCAATTTCCGCCTCTTCTCACCCTCACTCTGTAATAACCATTAATTTTCAACTGCTGTCTTGGTCGGATTCGATCCAGTCCATCAGTAGCGACTATTTGCACATTGAGAATTTTCACCTATGTAGATGAACTGGGTTTTATAACCATGCATTTCAAGTAGCTTTTTGAATGAGAGGCAAAGTAGATGTGTAATGGGGATCCTGGCTCACCTCTTGTTTTTCATCTAAAATCAAGCAGTTTTTGTCCAAAAGTAAGAAAATGTAAGCCAAAATCAAGCAACGTTCTCAATTACTTGAAGCAGCAATTCCAGGTCCTTAAAAAGCAAGTAAATTAAGCCAAAACCATGCAAAAAACAAGCAGATTTTTTCAATTTTCCCCAAAATGAGCATGCAGGATTTGGTACAATGTAAATACGTGCAAAATTATGCAAAAATCAATTAATCTTTCACGTTTTCTAGAAAAGCAAAAAAAAAAAATATTTTGTTCTTTACAAAATAATTTTCTTAATAAGTAAAATGGAAAATAATAACACGTGCAAACAATGTAAAAAATGTGCAAAGTATTAAACATAGAAAGTTTTACACCACATAAATACACAAAAGATAAACATTTTAACATCTGTAAAAAATGTTGTAGTGAATATGCTAGTAGTCATTATGAATTAAAAGAGAGAGAGAGAGAGTAATGTGCGAATGTGGAAAATATGTTTATTATACATCTCTCAAAAAGCACAAAAATAGTAAATTACGCAGTACAGCATTAGATATTCTAAACAAAAATCAACATGATAATTATCTATTAAAAATGTAAAGTGTGTAATGAGAATAAATCTATAAAAGTATTTTCTCTTAATAAAAATAGTAAGGACAAATATTCAATCACATGTAAAAAAGGTTTTAGTGAGTATATGAAGAAATATCGTCATAACAAGAAGTTAAATATGGTTTCCCCGTAATGTAAGCACTTTTAGATTTATCCTGTATATCTGTTTTTACATTTTATTTATAAATTTTTATTTCTTATAAATAGAGAACTATGGCGACAAATGATCTAGTAGTTAAGCTGGGCAAGAAGACAATACGGTAGTTAAGGATTATAGGTAGAAGATTTGAAATTAAATATTTGCATCATCTAAGCAAAGCAGATTTAATTACAGCTGCTATAACATTTATTACTGATGGACAAAGAAGAAGAAACTTTGCAAATTTGCTATTTTCTTATGCCAATATCAATTAATTATATAAGAAAAATAGAAAGAAATTGAAAAAAAAATTTCCATTCTCTAATAATCTATTTTATAAACAAGAGAAAAATGAATTAAAAGAAATATTCCCCCATTTTACCAACATATATGAAAAACCTAGAAATAAAAGCCAGCTGGTAAAAGAATGGATAACAAAGAATGATTTTACAAATTCGCCTTTAGCTGACGTCAATATCAACAAAATATATCCTGAATATAGAAAGGAATTGAAAATAATATTTCCATTCTATAATAATTTATTTGTTAGCAAAGGAAATAGAAGAAGCAGCAACAAAAATTACTTAGTTAATAAAGCTTTTAAAAGTAGGATATCATCATATAACATTTAAAATACCTTTAATTTAGTACAGCGTATTCATTTTTTGACTTTAGTAAGAAATAATGTATTTGAGATAATATGCATTAATCTTAGGAACCTTAAAGGGCTGAAAACCAGTATTAATTTATATACCAATTGCCGTAAGCAAGATGATAATCAAGTAGAATTATTTACATTTCAATCACCCAATTGTACAATATTGAATGAAGGAGATATTAAAAGGAATAAAAAATTCATAATATAAGAAATAACTACACAGTTATGTGAATTTCAAAGAAGAGGTTCAAGCTGGACATTAGATAGAATAATTGGAATAAAATTACCTATAAATGAGTATAATCCATTAAATGGATCATCATATATTGATCTACCTGAATTTATTACGAATAAGAAAGCATGCATAAATGTTAAAAATGATGATGGATCGAAAGTGCTTTCTTTTTGCAATAAAATATGTACTGTTTCCAGCAGAGAAAAATTCAGACAGAGTAACTAAATATAAAAATGTGGGGCCTAATATTGACATAATAATAGATAACTATGAATATCTTATTAAAATTGACGATATACCAAAAGTCAAACAGCAAATTGATGTATCTATAAATGTATATTCTATTGTTTATTCACAGTTTATCCACTTAAGCTTATAAAAATTAAAAGGATAAGCACATAAATTTACTTTATTTCAATGATGATAAAGTAGATTTTTTGATTAATTTAAACTTATATAATTCACTAGGATTTGACTTAGCTGTTGATATTTGCTTCAAAATTGATTTAAAATCAGCATATATCGCGAACAGAACCTTCATTGTATGTTCATAATTTTTGAAAAATATTTTCTCTCCTTTTGCAGGTATATTGACTTTTACTGTTTCATTTTTAGAGCAGTCTTCTGTATGTTTACTTAATTTCTCTTGAGAATAAAAGAATCAAAGACATATATAAGCTTGCATTCATAATTATCTTTTTGCATTGAAAGCAGTTTCGATATATATTATATATATATATATATATATATATATATATATATAATATCACGATACCAATATATATATATATATATTGGTATCGTGATAATATAATTCAATTTTATCTTCATTTACAAATATATGTAAACAATGTTAGATAAATTTTGATACAAGTGATTATCCAACTGACAATATCTATAACGTACCTCAAATAAATAAAAAAGTTCTAGGTAAGATCAAAGATGAATGTAATGGCAAAATAATGAAAGAATTTGTTGGTTTAAGGCCAGAAATGTATGCATATAATGTTGACTATAAGATAAAAAATCTAAAGGAATAAAGAGATGTGTAGTCAGTGAGAGAATATCATTTGATGGCTATAAGATGTGCTTGTTTAATGGAAAGATTTAATATAGAACAATGAATTTAATAAGTGAAAAGCATGAAATATATACAATGGAAGTTAATAAAAAAGCATTAAGTCCTAATGATAAGAGAATTATACTAGAAAATAAAAAATTGATACAGTACCATATGGTTATTGAAACAGAGAATCTTAAACATGTTTAGTTTCTAAAAGAATATCAATTTCAGCATCGTTAAAATCAGTCATGCCATTTTCATCTGTAATTTTTAAAACTATGTGATTAAAGCATTCATTATTGGTTCTATAAAAAATTGGATATGCGGTCTCATAACTAATATAACCTCTAAAGTCAGACATAGTTTTTGGTGGAAAACTAGCAATTCATTTCTAAATGATTAGATTCGTCATACTTTATGAACATTCCATAAGCTAGATTACATATTTATTGTTTTAAGTGGATAAAATTAGCTAACTTAGTACCTACAACAATTTTGTCTTTTTCAATTAGCATATTTCTTTCCAAACCAAGAATATCAGATAAATGCTCATCAAATTTAATGTCGAACTTAGATTTAATAGATATTCTGTTTTTCACATTATCTCTTGTAACTCAATGTTGTTTCTTGACTGTGTATCTATTGAATTTATAGTTTCTTTCAAAGAGTTAATATCGTATTGACATCTAGGAATAATTGTAACTTCATTATTATCAACAGGACTCAATTTTTCAATTGTGGTTATAGTATTATTGTCTATATTTGGAGTCAGAAATTTTGTATGGAAACTAACTAATGCAATCGTTTTTTCACTATGGACTATATTATAATGAAGCTTCTTCTTTAGTACAGAAGTATTATTTGTCAACTTGAATACTTTATTATCCATTTATTACATAAATTATCTTATTAAATGAAGAAAGTTAAATGGGGTGTTGGTGTTTTAATTCATGAAGATAATTCCGAAATTAAAAATAATGATCAATTATTGCCTGATAATATGAGCTATAATAGTAGGTCCAAGCAATGGCAGAAAAACTAATTTGATGATAAATTTTATTTATAATGTAGGATGGATAAATTTTAATAAATTGTATGTTTGTTAAAAAAGTTTAATTCAACCAAAATGTATTTAGTACAAAATTATTTTAATATGTTATCCAAACAGCTTAAACTTATAGAAAAATTGCATACTTTTTAAAATAATACTGAGGAA
The DNA here is from genome assembly GCA_029891345.1 of Dryococelus australis. Classification (NCBI taxonomy): domain Eukaryota; kingdom Metazoa; phylum Arthropoda; class Insecta; order Phasmatodea; family Phasmatidae; genus Dryococelus; species Dryococelus australis. The sequence goes on from CM057009.1 coordinate 250,266,656, forward strand.
ATTGTCCCTTAGGTCAGTGTGAAAATGATGCTCTAATTTTATTTGATGATGTTATTTTAGACATTCAAGACATAGTTCACGATTATTTTACTAGAGGAAGACATAACAATTTAGATGTATTTTATTCAGCTCAAACTTATTCAAAAGTACCAAAACAATTTACAAGAGATTATACCAATTTTTTGTGTATATTTAGACAAGATGATATTAATTTAAAACATTTTTATTATGATTTTGTTGGTGGAGACATGCTTTATGAATAATTTAAAGAAATTTGTTCAAAATGGTGGGACGAAGATTATGGCTTTATTACAATATATTTGGGTAGAAAAATAAAAGGAAAGTATATAGATAAAATTTAAGATTTTATTGCATTTTAAAACTTTTTGTATATAAATGAAGACTTATATAACTATTCTCGCTATCACCAATATAAATTTTGCACTGTCCAAAAACGAGAATCAGACAGAATGTGTTATTAAAATAAATATGGATATCTAGATGGTGAGTCAAATTCGCTTTCAAAAATTATCAAAGTAAAATGAGAAAGTTCTTTAAGAATATTTCAAGAATATCATAACACTTCTTCAGTTGATGTTAAACTCGATAAAGAAACTCTTAGTTTAATCAATAAGCCAAGATGTGTTAAGGATGACATACATGTTGACCTTTTATTAACACAAAATTGACTAAAAACCTTATTAAAATGGAATTTTGCATATTCAAGTAAATCATTTACAAAGTTAGCAGAAGAGGCTTTCGGTATTTGGCAAAAACACACAAATTTGAAATTTGTTTATGATAGAATTTCTCCGGATATACTTACATCGTACAAAGAAGGTCAACATAGAAATCAGAAATTACAAGGCATTTGTCATACTAGATTATACCCGCATTGTAGTGCACAAGCACATGCATTTTTTCCAAATCTGCAAAACAGTCTTGTTGAAATTCATATCAATAGGCAGAAACATTGGTATAATGATTTAAAAAAACACTTCTGAAAATAGAGTAAATTTATTAGCAGTTTTGATACACAAAATCGGCCATGCAGTAGGTCTTCAACGTACAAGTGATAAAATGTGGTCTTGTATCTAATTTTCAACAATGATATGTTTGATTTGCAACTAGATGACATCCAAAGCATTCAAAACACTTGTGGACCACCCCAACAAAATCATTTTAATGATTATGAACCAATTGATTTATGCAAAGATAGACATGTAAAAACACTTTTAATTATTGATGATAAATTGTATATTTTTACAATAAAAAAGTTTGGACAAAAAGTTTGAATGACCACAAAATAATAAGCCAATTTTGTTAACAAAAATGTTTCAGTCTTTACCAAGTGATTTCAATAATCTTTTTATATATCAAAGACCATCAGGTGAGGTAGTTCTGTTTGTAGATGGTGAAATTTATATGGATATCTGAAATGACTTTCTTCAATTGGAATAGGTGATGATTATAAAATAAATGCGGTTTTTAATTCATATTCAAGGAAAACGTTTATCTTCTATGAAAAGTTGTATTATGCTGAAATAGATGAATGTCATTTCCAGATAAGAGTGTGGTCAAATTAGAGATAAATTTCCTTATTTACCAAATACGATAGAGTCTGCTTTTAGATATACAAAATGCTTATTGTATTTTTTTACTAATGATACTGTTAGCGAATATAATGAATTTACAAAGAAATTGACTAGAGTTGGTAAAAATAGCATTTCATTGTTTGGTATAAAGTTTGGTATCTTATAACAAAATCATAAATTAAATGAAATATATCATTAATGTCTTAGAAAATATATAATTCAATGAATTTGGGCTATATTCTTTAATATTATTTTCTTTAATTTTTTCATTTTATTTATAAAAATAATTCTAGTAAAAAGACCTATTACAACTCACCAATTTCACTTGCGCATAATTTTGTATATAAAAAATGGAGTCAATTCTAGCCATAAATAATAACAAACTTATTTACAGAGGTAAACAAGTTGTAATGATTATTGATGAGGAAAGTAATCGATGGTTATAAGCCAAAGATATTGCTGAAATGTTAGAATATAAAGATACTAACGACGCTATCAAAAAACCTGTAGATGTGGAAGATAAAGCTAAATTAGGAGCAATTAGTAGGGGAGGCAAAATGCCTCCTCTAACATATAAGAAAAAAATACATTTTTTATCACAGAATACGGTCTTTATGATATAGCTATGAGCTTAAAATTACCAATAGCTAAAAAGTTTTAAAAAAATGGGTTACACACAAAGTTATTCCTTCAATTAGTAAACATGGTGAATATAAGATTCAAAAAGATATAATGGATTTATAGAAAGGTCAAATAAAGCATTTAAAATATATAAATAAAATTAAAGATGATCATATTGAAAATTTAAGTGGGACTGTTGATATGGCTTTCGATGTAATAGCTCGCAGAAATGAGGTAATCAGAGAAATGACCCCATATGTTGTACCACAAACACAAAATCAAAATTTAAATTCAACTTTCAGTCTTTTAAAGTTATTTGATAATAATTTATAAAATGATAATATTGACTATGATGATTATTATGTTATTAGAACTCAGAAAGTATGTTCAAAGACAATTGAATAGAATTGAAGATATACATCCAAATTGTGAAAAAAATTTTGAGGTTTGATTATGTTCCAAATTCTATCAACTTGTACCAAAGAATGAAGGAAACATTGAATAATCACATTGATTGTTATCAGAACTATTTTAGTATTGTCGAAAACTACACTGAACAGCAATTGATTAATTGTATAATTAATCTTTATTGAATTGCGTAAGAAGCTAATTTTTATTTTAAAATTTACAAAAAGGCTGTTTTATTAATTCAAGAGTTATGAGAATTATCAAAACCCAACCATTTTACATAAATTTTATTATCTTTAGTTTTTAAGACTTTTTCAACCAAATATTTATTTGGATAGTCAGTTTTCATAATTCCATAATCATAAAAACTACCCATTATTTCTTCTCCTTTAGTGTCTTTCAGCTTGTAAGTTGGTATATCATAATTTAACACTTTAACAATAGTAAATAATTATGTTGACCAATTAGCAGTGTAACCCTTCACGAGAATTTTCTTTAGTTTGCTGACATGGACATCATCGCCAACTTTGTATTTCGGTTAAGTAATCGTGTTTAAAAAATTGGTTTGCATTAAATTTTTTTATTGGTCTTATTAACTTCAATTGGTTTCATGCCAATAGTTCTATGTTTTGTATTGTATTCTTTGACTAAATCATCTTGTATATTTGTCCATTTATAATTGCAATTTACAGCAAATTTCTTCCACATTTTATTCTTCATTGTTTGATTAAATCTTTCTACAACACTGGCTTTTAGTTCACTGAATGTAGAATAATGATTGATGTTATAATTTTGCATAAGCTCTTGAAATGTTTAATGATAAAATTCTGAACCATTATCACTTTGTAAATTATGTTGCTTTCTTTGCTTCAATATAGATTCTAAAGCATTTACTAAATTTTTAGCTGTTTTATCTTTAATAGCTACAGGAAATGCAAACTTTGAAAATACATCAATAATTGTCATAATATATTTATATCCATTATTTATATGTGATATGCCTTTCAAATTGCCAGTGTCCATTTCAACAAGATCAATTTGCCATAAATCACCAATTCCATATGATATTATTTTCATTCTGGGGAAATTTCTTCTTGCTGGTTTATATAATTATTTAATTATTCCTTCTCTTACATTAAGCAAATTTTTTTTTTTTTTTAAGAATGTTGATTTATTAGAATTGCATATAGAACATTTACTTTTCTGAACTAATCGTCCATTTGTAGTATTTTCAATTTTTATGTTATTATTTTTGGTGTCTTTCTTGCACTTCAAACACCAAGTGTTCTCCATTTATTAGTAAAAAAAATATATATATATAGTTAATCTTTACATTTCACGAATATTCCTATTATAGTCATAAACCCATCAGAATATTCAGATTTTTTTTAAAACCAATTTATCACCTCTTTTAACATCAAATGGATTACTATAATCAAATTAATTGGCATTCTTAATAACAGCTAGATTATCATCAGGTAAATTAGCAGAAAAATAGATTATCTAAGTAAAAATGATCAGTTTTTTTAATTCCACTTTGCAGGTAAATAAAATATGTGAGATTTTTATTCAACTTTCAAGTTAACAATGTATCGCAACAATTCAAAACTGATTTGTTTAAATTTTGCAATTGACCAGCAATTTCTTTATTGAAATATCTATTATTGACAGCATCATTTCCATGTACAGGATCAGCCATGTTATTAATTCTACGATTTTGAAGAGAAACATACCCTGGTCTATAAACAAAAACTTTGCTTATTTGGTCTCGTAAAGCGGAAACAATGATATTATATTTTGATTCTATGTATGTTTTTAAATCAGAATACAATGGTATTGTATTTTGAATCTACATCAGTTTTTAAGGCATAATCAGAAACAATATTTATGTATTTCGATTCTGCATCCTTTTTTAATGCCTGCTTTGCATTATTTATTCGTTTTATATAATCAGAAATAGTATTACTGAATTGTAAATGTATATCTTCTTTTGAAGCATAATCAGCTATTTCTTTATTAAAAAATCTTATTGACTGCTCTTTATCGTCTCTGGGATCATTTATATTAACAATTCTATGATCAAAAAAAGAAACATAAGATTTTGTATAATCAGAACAAGTGCTTAGTTTACTTTGTGAAGCAGAAACATCCAAATTGCATTGTGAATCTACATATGTTTTTAAAAGCATAAACATTAGTGCCAAAAATTTTATGTAAAGATTTCATTAATGGTTTCCAAAATATATCAATCATTTAATAACATAGAAATTATATCATTATACTTAAATACTCTTGAAAAAAGGTGTAAAACAATTAAACATAGATGTCCACAGATAACTGAATTGAAATTTTGAATTTGATCATCATTGTAATAAACATTTCTGTTCTTAAAGTAATTGGTTAAATTGGTTGGAATGTTGCCTCCAAATTAATTGAAATAGTAAACATCATTATTTTTTTTTTTAAGTAGCAAACCCAATGAGTACCAGGATTTGCTGAAATGTCAAAATTTACTACAGTACATTCATTTTTGTGCATACTTTTATTAAATATTTAATAATTTTACATGTTTTTCAATATTGACATTAGATAGTGGGTATATATTCAAATTTTTTTTTTTGCCTTCCTCTGTTTAATCCACTTCCAGATTCATTTTCCACTGCTAAATTATGTCTTTTTTGTTAGTCTAATTCTTTTTTTATTTTTTTTTAGTTTGTGCAAACTGAATTATACATTGCTGTAGCTCCACCAGCTAAACCACCTAAAGCAGCAAGTACGATGATGTAGACCTTTGCCAGTTTTTTCTTTGGCCATTTTTTTGACTGTTGGAAATGCTAACATTAATTTGAAACTTTTACCTTCTTTCAATTTTTTATTTTTTTCTCTCAATTTGATCTTTTGTTAAAACTTGTATACCTAAATCATTTAATTCCTCACAAGGGATATCAAAAGTTATATTTGTTATCTTCATTTATTATATATACATATATAATAAAACATTTTAATTCCCCAACCAAATTTTTCCTTTTTGTATATATAGTTAAGGCAACAGCAGCAGAAGCAATTTTTTCTCCAATTTGAGTATTTTTATCTAACATGATTTCTTTAGCTTGTTTTTGTAAAATTTTATCAGCATCATTATCTAGATTCTAAATATTTATGATCTCTGTAAGCAATCTCGTGATATTTACAAGCTTCATCTAATTTATTTATTCCAGAGTCTCCTCTTTCCAATCTTTCATTTAATTTTGTAAATGGTCCACTATAATTATAACCAAGCAAATGCATTTCAGGTAGTTTTAAAGTATTTAATGCCCAATTTATTATACGTTTGCCATGATGTTCAGAATTCCAAAATGAGCATGGAATTACATTTAAAACTCATATTAGATATGGAATTCCTTTTGGATTATTAACAACAAAATCAGGAAATTTATTGTTTAGCATATTCATTATGTTAACTTTTTCATTGTTATAAATTTTATTTCCAGCAGTTTCTTCATCCTGTATAAATAATAATGTATCAACCAATATTCTAACATCACCCATCCAAATATATTTTTTTGGCTAACTATTGTATTTTTTTATGCCATCTCCAAATTTAAAATCATCAAATGTAAAAATCTCATTTTTGGTTGTGTTTGGATCTGGTTTTTTTTATATAGTTACAATAAATTGGTCCAATTATATTAATCCACTTCCAACCACTACTTGAACTTGGATTATTTCTGTCCTCATTAGGAATACCATTTTGAAATACAGCATTGGTTAATAAAACAATTTCTGTATAATTTTTAAGGTCATTAGTAGTGTATTTACCCTCAAGATCTGATTTTTTGGTTAACAAATTACAAAGTCCTGGTGTTTAAAAATATTCTTTATCCTTAACAAATAGTGTATCATTATTCATCGTTACTATTGTATCACCATGTAAAAATTTCCTCCATCTCCAGGTAAACCATATTTTTCAATAATATTTATTCTTTTTGCAATTTCTATGCTGAGATTTATAGTTGAAATGCCTGCTAAAGGTGGTAAATTTTTCAATTCCCATTTGCTCTTCCAAATTAGGAGATTCTTGTTCTGCAAATAATTCTCTTTTAAATAATGTTTCATCTGGTGTTGGCAGATAATCTTCTTAATTTTTTACTGCAACAGGAACTAGTGTTGTTATTCAATTTTTATTTTCTTCACTGTTTCTACTTTTTTTTATCAACATTTCGTAATTTGTCTATTATTTTTATATTTTTGATAGTTTTCGATAAGTAATTTAACTGGAGAAACTCCCTTTGTTTCTGCCATTTATATATATAATTTTTTTTTATTTATAAATGAGTTTTGAGAGTATTGAAAGCTTCGAGAGACAAACTTTCCCTCCAACAGGTCAGACTTGGGGGGAATTTAAATGTTTACAATAATATAATTGAATTTGATATTTCGATACGAGATGACTTTTCTTTTCCAAATGAAGCTTATATTTATGAGAAATTTAGTTTACTAAAGAGAGGTAAGGTTGGAGTTGTGCAAACTATGATGAATCAGATAATATTGATGTTTGTTCAAACCTTTTTCCTTTCCAATTTTCTAGAATACAAATCTCAAAACATGGAAATATTATTGAAGCTGTTGATAATCCGTGTATAACAACAGTAATGAATACTTTATTAAGATCGTCAAGTGAACAAAATTATTTAGAACTAGCGACCCGCCCCGGCTTCGCACGGGTGCAATTAAGATAAAAAAAACTGCTTAACCCGGCATTAATTAGGTTGGGTAAACTCTCCTAAAGCATTAAAAAAAGCACATTATAATTTAATAATTAATTAAATAATTTATAATTTAAAGTTTTTTTGCTATTTTTATTCGATATTTTTTTTACTTTTTTATAATTTTTCATATTAATATACATTATATTACAATGCAATTTATCTGAGATAGAAGTATTTAATATGTTATTGGCTAAGACATTCTCTGTAGACAATGTTTGACGTCCTGTTATTGTTTGGTAGTAAAATGTACTGTTTCTCGGGACTTCCAACTCGTGATAAACCAACATATAGTTGGCCATGGGAAAAACACTCTTTTTGAAGGTCGATTCCAACCAAAGAGAAAGTTTGACCCTGGGACTTATTAATAGTAATCGCGAACAATGTTTTTATGGGAAATTGCAACCATTTGAAAGATATTGGCAAATCCGTGGGAATCATGGGAATCCTCTGGATATTTGCCAACTGGCCGGCTGCTGGACCGGTGAGGATGGTCGCAACAATCAAATTTTCTTTCAAGTCTTTAATGAGCAACCTTGTGCCATTACACATGTTAGGAGAGCTTATATTCCTTAAAAGCATGATAGGAGTACCGACTTTTAATGATAGTTCGTGAGGTGGCAAGCCAGAAGGATTAAGCGAATTTAGAAAATCTTGAGGAAAGTGGACGACATCGTCAACATTGGTGACTGTGTCAATCGACTTACAGGTTTTGACTTGGCCGGGAACTCTTTGTATAATGAGATTGTTGATTTCATTGACAGTGTCATTCCTAGGCGATACTATTGCCCTGGAACACAACCAGTAAAAGTCTCTTTCTAGTAAATTTTCGAGGCCCGGATATACTGCTTCTATAAGATGCTGCAGACTGGACTATCTGACCTAATGTCTCATTTAAAATGATTTCAGCAGAATTAGTGCCCAAATTTAGAGAAGGAAAAACTCCAAGTCTGAGCAATTGTTGTGGGAAATCTTTATGCGTGTCTCCGCCAAGATAGGCTCTCATTGGGAACTCTTTGTATAATGAGATTGTTGATTTCATTGACAGTGTCATTCCTAGGCGAAACTATTGCCCTGGAACACAACCAGTGAAAGTCTCTTTCTAGTAAATTTTTGAGGCCCGATAGGCTCTCATATTTGTTCGCAAATTTAGGTGTTGAATAGAACTCCATAAGGGAGATGATTTAAGACATGCTTTGATATCTGCACGCGTCCCTTTTGTAACTACAGGGAGTGTCTGCCGAAAATCCCCAGCAAACACAAAAGTAACTCCCCCCATAATGGTAGTAGAGCTTCTATGGTTGGCGCCGTATGCAGCACACAGCACGTTTTATTTTCCGAATATGTCTGTCCTGCAAAGCTGTAGTACATTATTTTGTTCTATCATCAATAGTTTTCGCAGCGCACGCAATGTAAGGAATTTTATAGGTCATTTATTCACACTTTGGGTTACATTATTGGAGTTTTAGTAGGGATCCCTATTGATTTTAAAAATAAAATATAGCCTACGACACTCGGTGATAACGTAGCATTCTACTGGTGAAAGAATTTTTAAAATCGGATGAGTAGTTTCGAAGATTACCTCCTACATACAAACACACAAAGTTACAAACACTACCTCTTTATAATATTAGTATAAATTTACTGGTGTGATAATCTATATCGAGACAAAAGAGGTTAAAACTGTATCTTGTGTTAAAACAAATGAAATAATCTATCCTCTTAGATATATGTTTGGTTTTATTCGTGATAACTATGAAGTTTATTGGAAAGCTGGCTATAAAATTACCTTTTTTCGTAATTCATCTTATAACAACTGTTTATTTCTTTATGAATCTTTTGATAAAGATAATAAAGGTACAAATACAAAACATTGTCCTGATCCTGATAAAGTTGTTACTGAAAAATTAGAAATTATGTGGTTTATTGTTGAATATGAATCGAACATGGCCATTGCCATTGCAATTAAAGAAGAAATATATAAAGAACCTGAAATACCTATTAGTTTTGATTATTGGCAATTTTTTAAAAAGAAGTTCCTAAAGGAACAAAGGTTTTTAGTTTTGATATAAAATATCAGTTTAATAATTTACAATTTGACATGCCCGATTTTGTAATTGTAGGCTTTCAATTTAATAGAAAAACTACTGCTGAACAGCATAAACATGCTACCGTGTTTGATAATTATGATGTGAGGAAAATTTCTTTTGAAAATGGTAGAAATGAAATTTTTCCTCAAGAAAACTGGAATCTAGACATTGAAAACTGTGTTTATCTTACACAATATTTTGCGTATAGTGATTTTAGAAATTCAAAAACCAAACTAGACACCGACTTTAGAAATAATGAACTTTATTATAAACCAACTGTAAACTTTGATGGGGATATTAATTACTATTCATTTTGATGGCAAAGGCCTTTATATGTTAGTGATTGCTTATACAGAAAAACAACCGTACTTAAAGAAAAAACAAATATAAAAAATTGTGTTGATTTAAATAAAAAATTTGAAGAAGCAGGTACCAATTGTAATGTTGTTTTTATTAGCAAACAAAATATTACTTATTATTATTTGAAAGAAAGAATTGCTGAATATTTGTAAATTTTTAATATTATTGAATGGAGGAATCAAAAAATTGTTCCGATAATTTAAAACAATTTTTTGAGCTTATAGTTGAGTGGTTACGTTTAAAACTTTAATGATTTTTTGATCAAATAAAGGATCATTTTCATAATTCTAAATAAATTTCTTTTCCTTATAAATTAAACTAAAAATGCCTGCGTTATCTGCAATTCAACAAACATTTTAAAATGTGATAGTGGGGCAAAAATTCCTCCCTATAGATTAGATAATGCATCTGAAGATTTTAAGTATGGTTTGCAAATTTCATTCGAATTTACAAAGTTTACAATTATCAATTTTAGATAACCTTTACGATAAATATGAACTTTGAGAAATTGGTGAAAATCTAGAACAAATAGAAGTAGTTTTTAAAAAATTAGTAGAGCTTCGAATATAAAATGTAAAGAATAATAAGATAATATTTAATTTGATTTTTGCTTAATTTGCTTAATTTAGATTGTTCGCTTGCAAAATTTACATTTCTAAAAAAACATGAAAAATTTATTGAAAAGTGAAAAATTTGCATGTTTTATTTGCTTAAATCTTGATGTTTTTTAAGTGGCACAAATTGACATGGTATTTTTGGCAAAATTGAAAATTTGCTTGATTTTGGCTTCAATTTACATGATTTTTGAGGAAAATTGCTTGTTTTGGAGAGCTCCTGTTCTAAAATTTTTAGAGCCTGAATTTAGCCTCAAAACCTTGATTTTGGAGCAAAAACCCTCAAAATTTTGATGAAAATAAAGATTATGCTAGAAGTCCCCATATATATCTACTATGCAATTGTACTCTTTCTGCATATAAATTATTTTTCTGTTTTACACACTTGCTAGAATACTTTTTTGTTCATGTTCACACACGAATACCTCCTCGTCTTTGAAGTATGTGGTGCAAATATCCGGTATGCCTTTGTACTCTACACATTCACTGTTCTATACTAAACCATAATTGTTTTTTGTAGCCCACGTGTTTGTTCGTTTATATTTCTGACTGAAGTATTTCCATTGAATAGGCTGTTTTAATGTGAACACAGTGGTAATGTAATTTAAGTCGGTAATGGCCGATTCCTTAATAATAAACATATTTTATTTGGAGCTTGGAACCCATGTATATTACCGAACATGTCTACTCGATGACAGTTGAAGAGTGAGTGAATGCAGTTATGTTAACACCTTAACAAACTTATCTCGGACATTGTAAGATACTAACCTATTGTGAATGATTAGCGTGTAAGCTTGAGTATTTGGAGGGAATCTTTATGTTTGCACTTATTTCAATTTGCAAGTTGATAACATTATTGGTAATGGTATCATTCTGCCTACTAATGTCAAATACGAATAAAAGTGCCCTATTTTAAAAGATTCAGTACCTAATATTGGTGAGTTATCTTTAGAATATGTTTCTTGAAATTGTTTCTACATATTGTAGCAAATAAGTTACTCACCATTTGCAAAATGGGTGTTAAAGTCTGTAATATGGGTAAACTTGACTGTTGAGGAATAGTTTAATTTTTTCAATATTGCAATTATTGAATAATGGTCTGTCTGCCCTTAAATTATTTTGATGGTTTGTTTGGAAACAGATAATTACATAACTCTGTTTTTCATTTGAGAAATTATATTTTAACATTCTATAAAATTTTATATGATGTCGGTAATCAAGGAAACGTCTCCAAACTACTTAATCTGAATACAAGGTCTAGGTTCTTCCTTTTCTCAATATATTTAAGAAATTGGATGCCTTCATGGCTAAATTAAATATGCGGAATTAACCATTCTTCACTACTTAGTTCAAAAGTTATGCTCTCTTCTCCATTAACTGCATCGCGAATAACATTCAAGTGCGTATTACTGAATCAAAAAATTAATTCTTGTTTGGTGTTTATTATTACATGTTTATGATCTTCAGCGGAGGCCAGTACCATACTTAGCGGTATTGCTACTTCGTATTTCCCACCGGGGTTAATTTGTAGTCTATAATTGTTGGCGTGGTTCCACCAGACACTGTGTATGCATGGTCATTTGTAGTTAGTGAGTCGAAATTCTTTATTGTGGAAGTGATGCCTACATCTCGTGTTTGGTCAATTTCAACTCCATTCAATAAGTATGCAATTCTGTCTATTAACCCTTTAATGCATTGTGTATCTTACAAGCTACAAAATTATTTCTCTGTGTTGTAATCATATGGAGCGATTGTTCCAGCCTCGATACATGGTGTAGCTGTTCGTATACACTCCGATGTTAGAAAGAAGTGGCAGCAATCACCGATAGATGGTAGCAGCAGTCGGCAGAGGAGCTCAAACACCAAGTAAATCTATCTGGCTGCCATGTTATCTACCCGAGGAAGCTAATGTAACTGGCGTGTGTTCTGTTGTTTTCTACTGTCTAAAGTATTTTTTATGTAATATAAGGTAAGATATTCTTTTTCTTATATGGGCTATCACATTTTTTAAAAATTGATGAGCACTTAAATGTACTTTTAGTGTTTGTATCTAATCAGCTACATTGTGAATTTCTGCATTTTGCAGGTATAACCTTGACATGCAGAGGAGGGAACGAAGCAATGTGCTTTATGTGCCAGAAAGTAGTGAAGATGATTTGGATCTTCCATCAGACGATTCCGATCAAGACCCTACTTTTGATCCTGATGCATCATCAAAGACTTCCAGTAAAGCAGAGAGTAAAGATGAAGCCAATTCTAAAATATTTTTGTCGGTCAACAAACTGAAGCAGAATACAAGAAATCGGGTGAAAAAGATGCAGTGAAATCTAAAACTGTAAACACTGGTATGGTTAGAGGAGGACAAATGAACAGTCAAGGAAACAAATGTGTTACGGGGGACCAAGCTCATTACAATGTGGCACTGTGAAGAAATATCTAAATATAGTGTGGAAAGAAAAAAACTTGATTGTTCTGGATGCACAGTGTAAGTTCCTTGGCAACACTAATTTGCCATCTACATTACTGGAAATGCAGACCCCTTACCAGTTCTTCTCTTATTTCATTACAGACAGGTTTTTTTAGAATACTTGTGGAGGAGTCCAATCTTTATAGTGACGTCGTCGGGTGAGACACGTGATGAACGATGACACAAATACTTACTGGTAATTTGGGCTCCAGCTGTGCTTCCCAATCACCGCACTATTGAGACTCGGGGTTCTAAGGGATGTTGTGGGTTCTGTCTCTCCATCTCACCTGTGCGTACTTACAAACACGTTGGCAATACTAAACTTTTAATAAAATCACTTAAATAAACAATAGATAAAACATGTGGCTAGGACACTATCACTCCTGAATAAAAAGTTGAGTTCACTGTAGACTTGTTTTTATTGATATTGTTTATACACATCAACGTGCCAATGAAATGGTTTTCTTGGTCATGACTAGCCAATTCCGCTTGGGTGCTCCCCAACCCGTAATTAATCTAGCACACGCCTAAACGGATGATCTCACCGAAGTGCGTGAGAGCACAGCCTTCACAAGGGAAGAGAGCCGACAGCCGCTAGGGTGGACTGACGGTTTTTCCCTGAAGACAGGACACTGTGAATTACAAATGAATACCTTTAATACACATTAACACGAGTGATTACTCGGCATCACTAACGCAAATTCGTCGGGGCTCGCCTTCCAGCACGTGGTTAGTTTGGTGACAGCCTATACACAGAGCCAGCTAGGATGGGAGTAATTACACGGTACACTAATTACACAATACATAGACCCTTGAATGAGACATGAAATAAGATGAGACACGAGATGAATATTCACAATAAACACAGACATGTGTGAAAACAAGTTTAGGTGGTGCGGATGCTGCTGGATGAAGTTCATAGCAGACCATGTGGTGCAGGTGAAATTGCAATATTTCTTTGTGGAAACGTCAAACTAAATTCAGATAAAATATTATTCGTGTTTGGCAAATGGTTCTCTTTACGATTAGCGTTGTTACAGGCTTGTAACATGCCTGATGGCAGTAAAATCAAACATTACTGTGACTGCGTGGTCAAGTACAAAAGCATCAATTTACGTGAAAAATACATTAAACCCTGAATGAAAAATACATGGAATCCTGGAATAAATGATTGCACATACAATGTTATATAAATAAGTTCTTAAAGCGCAATGATTGCATATACAATGACTTGGCTTCAGTCGGCCACGTAGTTATGTGTGATGTTGCCGTAAAATATGCAAACACGAAAATTACCCTTAAATACATACAGAAAAATAAAGTTCTTAAAATTGCGTATAGTAATTATGCAGAAGTTACATTGAAATGCCACAAACATAGGCAGATGGCGTCTGATTCAAATGCATTGGTCGCGTGACCTCTGCGACATCTTTCTCCTCCTTCTCCTCCCTCGATTAAGTTAAAAATGCCACAAGGGCGTAAGAAATTAGTAAGGCAGGTACATAATGCTGGGGAAAATGTCTGGCAAAACGCACGCAAGCAAAGATTAACCTGTAAACTACATGGACTCTGGAAACCTACATCAGTGAACTTGTAGTGTGCACGTGACAGTGTCTTACCTCGCCAGCTCTCCTCGACAGACTGTTCAGATACAAGCGTCACACGGACCTATCATGGCCGCCTACGGGGTTCACATAAGCGGAAGTGCTATGCACGCTGAGTGAAATATTTTATAGTGAAAATAAAATGGCACAAATTAAATTAGACATTGTTTTACATTTCTATAATTTTGTAACGAATTTCAATATTATTTTAATGTCTCTTTGTTATGGCGTTCATGCCAGAATATTAAGTGTTCTTAATCTCGGCACCACAGACACTTTGAATATTCATAACCAAACAATTAAAATTAGTGCAAGCACTTTAAATCATTTTAAGACATATTAAACACTGTGAAGACAATATAACACATTTTACCCTGAAATTAACATTTATAGGAAAGTTCAAAATTGTCTGCCTCTTTGCGCACGTGCGGTACACGTGGTGCGTTAGCGCCGTCATGGGCTCTAATGCCGCTGACTGTTAGCCGGCGTCAATAGTGTGCAAGTAAGTCTAAACAAACCAGCCAATATATCTTGTGACATCAGAAAATTTATAGGCATTTGTATCATAATGTCTGTTGTACATGTGCCAAACACTAGGCATTATTTGAGTGAGGTCGGAAATCATTAGATAAAGTCAACAATGTCTGTGAATCAGTTCGAAAATATTAGGGAATGTTTACTTTTGAATAAAAACACAAATATGACTTCTAGAGACGAAGATGGTCTTGAAAGACTTTTCAAAATTCGGCCCATCATTGAGTTACTGCGAAACAAGATTTATTAGTGTCTCGGTGGAAGAAAGTGTTTTAGTAGATGAACAGATGTGCTCCACAAAAGCCCGCAGCTATTTGAAACAGTATATTGCTAACAAACCGCACAAATATGGTTATGAGTTGTTTGTGATAAGTGGTATTTCGGGTTGCGCCTATGATTTTGAAGTGCTCACTGGAGATGAAAATAGAGTAGATAAACAAAATGTTTCTGAAGAGTTGAGAGCTTGTGCAAATGTTGTTGTTCGGCTTAGCAGCATTGTGCCACATCATATCACACACTGTACTGCAACAATTATTACACAACAGTCCCTCTGTGTATTTTCGTGTATAAAAATAACATATTCTGCCTGGGGACAGTCAGAAGAAACAGAACTCCCCCTGAAGAAGAGTTGAAAAAGCTTCCATGTGGAACTTCACTGGAACATACTGCATGAATTGAAGGTGTTTACCTATCGAATGTTGTGTAGAAAGACAACAAAACTGTTATTTTCTACACTCGCCGGTCAGTTGCCTATGCAAGAGGTTACTTCATATGACAAAACATCTAAATCAAGATTACTTGTTGCCTGTCCAAAACTCGTACAGCTATACAATTAACATATGGGAGGTGTTGATCTTCTGGACAGTATCATGGGTAGGCACAAGATCATAATTAAATCAAGAAAGTGGTACAAACATTTATTTTATCACTTTACAAATGTTTATTTTATCACTTTTTAGACATGGGTATTGTGAATGCTTGGATTTTATATAGAAGAGTTGAGGCTGCTAAAGGCAACAGCAGATTTTTGCATGGAAATCGCTCATTGCATATGCTGCTCTGTCAGCAACAGTGTACGAAATGGAAGACCTAGTAATGATCTGGAGGTGCAGATCCAAGCAAAAAAGTCGAGGGGACCCACAGCACACATGCCACCACGAGATGTGAGACAAAACCAAGTTGGGCATTTTCCTTCACATTTGGATGTAAGACAGCGTTGCAAAATGCCTGGTTGTAAAGGATTCAGCTGGGTGCAGTGTGACAAATGTGCAGTTGCTCTCTACTTCCATAAAGGTAAAAACTGTTATAAAATGTTTCATCTACAGTAAGCAAGAAGGGACCAATCACCTGAACAGTGACGTGTAGACTATGTAATATAAAAAGTACAAACTGTAATATGTATGGTTAGGTTAGGTTTTATTGACTAGGTTAGGTTTTCATTGATTAGCTTAGGTTTCTTTGTTTGGTTAGGCTAGGTTTCTTGTTTGCTTTGCGTTGGTTTTACATTTGATTGTATGGTTATGATAGTTTTCCCTACGTTGTGATGCGTACATGATTATTGCTTTTATGTACCTACATTATTCATTATCTGCTATTGTAAGTTGTAATATTGTGTATAATCTTTTGTTGTCTTTCACATATAAATGTTTATGTATTTTCTGCTACTATGAGATACTTTTCCTTTGTTATTACTAAATAAATTTTAAATTTGAAAGGCTATGTCAAATTAAAAGTCAAGAAATATTCATATTAAATTAATGTATGTCATTGTTAGAGCAATGCATTTTGTAGCTCATCAGATACATACCACTAAATGATAATAAATTGCATTTCTCAATCAATAAGGAATTTTTGGTTATTTTTCTGTTCTCAGCAATTAAACTTCAGTATAAGCTGATTTTTTTGGCTCACACATGAAAATTCATGCATTTAAGTGTTAAATGCAGTATACAGTTTCTAACTATTCCTGTATTTAGTGGATTAATACCATCAGCTGTCTTTGTGAATTTTCCTCTGAACTGCAAACTCTATTTCGTAAGCAGCATATGAATGTAATGATTCTGTATAGGAATTTGTATTTCAGAGGGGAATGTATATGGTCCTGCCGTAAATGGTTCATTTACATGTATCTCAGTGTTGGTTATGGCATCTTTGTAAGTTATGGGTTCCTCTACATTAAGAATGTCTTCCATCATAATTAACTTTATATAATAATTCTTTTAAAGACAACTCATTGCCTTGTGTTAATCGCAAAAGGTTCTGAACTGAACTGTTTCTCTTGCTTCTTACATATTTTATAGTTAGTTTCTTGGGAGAATATTGCTTTCTGTATACAATACCCATTTTATTTGTAATGCACACAATGCAAGTGTTTTTATACTATTCACATTTTTTCAAATGTAATCTCTTGGTAACTTCCTTGTTCCTAAAATTAATAAGTTTACTGTTTTTGTCCACTATTATAACAATTAATTTGTGTACAAAATTTGCTATTTGCCAGAAGATAAATGAACATACTTGGCTTTTTAATTGTGCACCAGCCTAGTGTAGCATGTTCCAATTACCAGAAACCGCAGTGAGTGAATTTGATTTTTCTTATTCCAATTGTTAACTATGAAAATTTTATCTCCTGTAGTGACAGAACACGTGAATTGATGTAATGTGTTTGTCAGTTTTCCTTTTAAAAATGACCCGCGTACAATATTCACATTTACATGACATTCATTAGTTGCCAGAATATTAACTTGAATTGACGATTCATGTATTTGATTCGCAGGATAAACTTTGTTTTCGTAATCTAACATATTTGCAATTGAATCATTTGTCGACATTGTTATTCATTAGAGATGTTAATCTATTCAGGTTGTCATGTAATAGGAAACTAATATTTTTAGACAGATTACTTCTAATAAATGTTTCCAGGTCTTCGAGTTCGTATAAACCAACAGGTATAACTACTGTCCGCATGCCAGCTCTGAAACCCTGGCAGGAATGCGACCTTGGAATGATAAGCCGGCCATGCTATACGATGTACAAAGAAAACATTCACTCGCCTCAAGGCAGCGGGGTCACTAATGGTGAACCCGGATTTTCTTGGTCACTGCTTGAACTGCACGCGCCTGTTGCACTGGAGGAATCACTACTGTCATCAAGACGTACAACGATACTGTCAGTTACATCTGACAGAACACCATCCTTTTCCCAGTATTCAGTCTCAAGCTTCTGTATGTGACCACAGTACCCTTCCCAGTCGGTCTTGGTTACACTGTCCTACAGATGACCGTGGGAGGTTAGGAGCAAGCTTCTTGGTAACCCACGTTATGAAATTAACACTGTTCATTTGGCCATGATAGTCGCCACTGGCAGTGCTGGCTTTATAGACAAGGAGAGCATTTTCGATAAATACGTTAATACCCCCAGTGTGTACTACAATTAATTAGTTACCCGAATTCACATTAGCTTGTATGCCAAACACTTCTTCATGTTGCCAAAATTTACCAAACTTTAAATTACCAGCTATACATGTCATGTCTATGTAGATAATTTGTTTCCCACCTTGTCTGTGCTGTTTCAACTAGATAGTCATGGCGTCAAGATACGATGTGAGGTCTCTCAATTAGTATCTTCCCGTGACATTGCAATTTTTTTCAGCTGAAAACCTAGTTGTTTTACTACCTTACACAACGAAGTATGTGACCACAGAAAGTCTATTTTCTCCTTTACCACGGGCAGTAATTTTGCAATGGTAGGGACACGTTTTTCCTGAATATAAAAATCCTGAATCGTCCGCAGAATTACACATAGATCAAAGTCATCAATATTCACCACAGTATGTTCCGGCCTAGTTTTCCGTTGTTTACCCAGTGTGTGCAAGCTACCGCCCTCCCCACTGTTATATAATTCTTTCTGTTCCTTCTGTATCCTTTTAATAAACATCTCCAACACTTCAGCGTAGTCTGCAGCTCTTGCTGTCATCTGGTTTACTATGAAAGCATAACTTTATTGTTTCACCTCTTCATCATGCTTTGCAATTATGTTACTTACGATTCTCCGGCCCTCAGAATGCACAATGGTGTTTTTCTTCCGGACAGACATAATACTCGCAGCTGCAATGTTCACGACACTTCGGAGAGCTAAATGTGTTGCTACGGATAGTACGTGGGTGACCACGCTTCCCACTCCCTGCTTGCCTTCCATTTTCCTCATACCCCGCGGTTTCAGAGGTGGCGCCCGGACAGTATTCAATGTTTCTCAAGACCAATAATTAACATGAATGAATGGTTGTGCATGTCCACATTCTGAATACTGTTATAAGATACAAATCAATTAAACTTATTTGCTATTGACCGTCTAATTCTAATGGTGGGAAATAAACTGAACACAGTTGCAACAAGTTACCACTTACAATCAGCGTAATTTACATATTACTAACAAGTTTTCAGGTGTGTGTATCTTAATTATAGGCAGGTACCTTAAACATAAGTGACCGCAATTATATATGTTTGGTAATTTTTCAGATTCATAATTGTGTTTTATTTTGTGTTCCATGTAAGAAATTGCATATTTATAATGGAGTACGTAAGTCCCCAAAGCTGTCATAGTAAATAGATTGGTTTCCATTTTTAATTAATGCAACCCAATGTGTACCTTTGTTATGTTTTGATTCTAAACTAACAATTGTACATTCCTTAATGTTTGCTTTTCATGGTAAATAATCTCTCATGAACACACTGTGAAAATATGGAATCTTGTTTCCTGCTAAATAAAATAATATCTTCAATGCTAAAATGGTTTTGTAGGTTTTGTTCCTGGACCACAGTAATTATTTCTTGGGAGATGTAATTTAAATGGTAGTTTAATAATCAGTGTGTTTAAAATTCCTTGACCTTTTTTTTATGCATTTCATACAGGGCATTATTTAGAACTTAATGCATACCTGTATACAATAAAAGTTACGGTAACAGACACATCTTTAAAACGAACATTTTCCAATAGCAGCTAGGCTTTCAATTCCCCCGCATGATAATACAGGTCATAATGGATGTAACGACTTTGAAAAGCGGACATTCTTGTTAACGGGCGTGGGCATAACAATGTGCTTGGGTTTTGATTGTGGCACATGCTTGGTAATGGATACAAACATCTCTGTTGAGCATTATAGAAAATAAAACTTATGTTTGTTTACATTAACGTACCTAAAATTGACAGCTGTTTTTGGTTAACAACCACAGAGCAAGCATTTTCACACTCGCTTGTGAATGAAAACATTTTGTTGTGGCTAGCTTGTTACCAATTAAACTGTGAAGCTATGCAGTTTTGTATAAATAAGTATCCTTTATCTGAAAGTAAACGGTCACCAATTGATAACGAAGGGAAAAAAAAACCTATTTCAACTAGCTTTTAGCGCGCATCTACTTTAGTTAAACAAAAACCTCGAGAAAAAAAAAAGGGGGAGGGGATTTTAAAACAGACATCAACAAGCTAAAATATATTAATATGACTGTCTACTGTGAACTATAACTAAGTTGGAGTATTATTGAAGCATCCAGTTTACATCCCATTTCTTACATCACAGGCTCATATAACATAATCTGTGGTTCATAGCCTTAAATGATTAGCTGTGTTACACATCAGCATTTGAGATAATGTCTCAAAAACAAAAACGACTAACACTTCAAGAAAAGGTTAATGTGCGATGTTGAGATTCACAAAAAATAAATGCTGTCTACAAAGAAAACCACAATTGATGACTTTTTTAAGTAGTAAAGAAGCCTTCTGAGAGGTCCATAGAAACTAATCTTTTTTATATTTTAAGAATGTTAATTGCATAATGGACGTGAATCACAGTGCTACACTTTCTGAACTGAACTTATAAAGTTAAAATTCACTACTGTAAATTATTTTTATGTTAACCTATTTCCCAATAAAGGACACTTCTCCTTTCCCGAAAGGTGTCCTGTATTGAGAAGTTTCACTGTATATAGATGTTTATATAGTTTTTACATTGATACAATATTGTTTATTAAGCATGAAAACATAATTGAACAGAAATATAGAATAATAAGTGGGTCGTCATCTTGCACATAGACATGTGTTATATGTCTGTTAGAACATCCAAATGGACTCATGTTTGAGAATGTATATTTGTTTTCGAAAACATTACAGGAAGACTAGTGACTATTTTATCATTAATTGAAGGAATGCAATTATTCCCTTTCAGTAATAAAGACAAAATTATAAATTTGAGTGAAGCATGCCAACTAAGTATTTATATTCAATGATGTCTGGTATGATTTGCAGGGTGAAATTCAAAAGTATTTTAGTTTTGGTAGACATTCAAATGTTGATATTTTTTATCTTTTGTAAAGTTATACTCAAATCCAGAAACATAATTTGTTCAATATTACAAATACAGTGGAAGCCCAGAATACTGCGGTCCGGTATACCGTGGATTCGGTTATACAGCGGGGCAATTTATGTCTCCCGGCCTCAATAAATAAGTGGAAAGTGTGCGGTCATGTAGACGTGTGGTCTGTCTGTGGGTGTTCGTGAGTTGGGGTTACTGATGAATGAGGCAGAGGGAGTGGGCACGCTTTCTCCCTTCTTTCAGCGCCGAGATCTATTTTACTGATTCATTACAGCCAATATTGTATGTTTTTCTGTATGCAAATAAAATGTGTTCTTATATTACCATATTGGAGAGTAAGGTAGTGTGTGTGTATAGTACGTCAGAAGTTTTTGATGAAAAATTTGGTATAATTAATATTTCAAATAGACAGCACTAAATTTGTATATTCCCGTAAGCATTGCCGGGCCTTATCATGCGAGTGCAGAGACCAACATGCCACCTAAATTTCATAGAAAATCAACACATTGACATAAATTTCATCAATCAGTATGTGTTTCCAATAGCGGGCCGCTGTTATGAATTGAACTGTCCCTGTAACGACGGCAGTGGTGGCGGCTGTTTTGCAGCCACCCGCCAAAATAATCTTGTAGTGACCGACAGACATCTGCCCAACCCCGACAATCTAGGCACGCGCGACAACAGCAAGCCGCTTTGTCAATTTCCTACGGGGTATAGCTGTATGTGATCATTATAATTATGATGTAGACACTTTGATTATAACGTGTATATACCGGCTATGCGGTATGTCTTCCTATTTTCGAAAAAAAAATCCAAAATTTGAGGCGTTCCTCAAAATTCATGTTTTGAAATCATTTACCGGCCTATAGTTAATCTCCTACTGGGTATAACTCTACATAAGCATTATAATTATTATGTAGACACTTTGATTATAATGTATATATACCGGCTATAAGGTATGTCTTCCGATTTTCGGAAAAAAAATTCCGGGCGGATGAGCTATTGTGGACAAGGCTTTTCTATGTAAAATTCAAATCAGACAAGCAAGCGACATGTCTCACAACATGTGAGGCACTGATAGATCCCATTTGCAGTGCAAGCGTGCAATCGACCTTAGGACATTAGCTTCTTTTCTAATTCTCACTTCCTCCCATACCGGCCCAGCAGGAGGCGGGGGGTGAACTCCCTTCCTTAACCCACAGGACAAACAACTCACAGCTAACAACGCTCTTGATGGAATAAGCACATCCTTTGCCTGGAAAATGCAGTATTTTTTAGTTATTCTTGCTTGAATGCATGTGACCCTTCATCACAGCGCATTTCTCTTCTGGGTGCTGTCTAATCCAGTGATGCAGATAAAAAGAATAAAGTTCCATTAGCAGGGGGCTAAACGTTTCACGAGTTATGGCAGTAAATAACAACACTTGCTCCGTGTTTGACAGATAGGTGCCACGTCACAACATTGGCTTTTTTTGCTACTGTACTCGGTCACTCCCAGAATAGCGCGGAAAGCTATAACGGGGGTTTGCGTTATGTCCCCCAACAGCTGCATTATATCAGGCTTTTACTGTATGATTAATGTTTTTAAAATGGACAATTTAAATCCTCAACACATTTACAATGAGCATGTTTTAGGGGATATGTCATTTAGAAAAATCGAGATATGTTTTTATTGCTTGAAAGAAAAGTACTTGTACCTTGTAGTTGTTCCTGAACTTCCATTATATAAGAGTAGATATAGGTGTGGAATAGCGGGTTAAGGCGCAGTCATTACAGTACACGTTTAAACAGAACTCACGATGGGAATTGCATCTTCAACAGTCATATATTACTTAATGTAGGTGTGCCAGTGAAAGATTCTTATGCAACGAATAAGCTATTTGTAGAAAACTTACTGTGTTCTGTTGGACATTTTTAAATCGCAAACTGTCGACATGCCAGAGAAGTTAAAAATGTTAATTGAAGGAAATGAACATGTATATAAGAACACATCTTTTAATTGAGGAAATTACAGTGAATATTCTGGATGCATTGCAAAGCATTAAAAGTAAAATATAGGCACTTGTAGATTGTTTAACAAGTGAATTTAACATTATCCTAAATGCGTATTACATCACAACTTTAAGAGAAGTGGATGATTTGTCATGATTTAAAGTGGTGAAATTAGCACTAAATCAACATCTTTATTTACATGCACAGAATTACAAAAGCAAAGTGAGGAATTGAAATAGCGACTAATTGTTGTAAATAATAATTTGCGAATTTGGATTTGAAGTAAGTCTTTTAAATAAAGTTGATAAAATTGAAAGAGTACAGAATACTCAAAGTAATGTTCCAGCTAGTTTAACTACTACAGTGAACACGTTACTCAAATCCCCAGTGAAAACCACCAATCACATTATGGTGTAGGGCTATGCAGAGTTTGTGAAAGCAAGCAGACTTATTTTATTTAAAAAAAATCTGATAAGGTCGCCAGCCTATATAAAGGCAAGAGACCTATCAGAGCTTCAGTCATGGCGTGCATCTTCAATTCATTAGTTGAGTACAAGGTGCTGCAAGTAGGATATAAATGAGTTTAATTTAAACTGTACAATATGTAATGATTTGGAACATGAACATTAGTGCTCTACCCTTGATTCGTACCAAGATCCTAGGTTCGGCAATGGAGTAGCATGTGGAAATTGTGCTGTGCGATACCTGAGACCCAACAGCAATTTTTTTTGCGCACTACAGGACTTGTTTATATCCACCTTTAACAAAGTGATCGTGGAATAACATGGCAATAGCAAAATCACCTACAAAATTAGTCATGCAGATTGTGGGACCACCATCCATTGGAATGAAGCTTGTGTTGGTGGTATACATACATTTAATGGCCAACAAAGGAATGTCCCAATTCCATCTGTATGCAACTGTTGGGCATGTGACATCGGTAGTACCACCAACACCACCACCACTCAAGTATTCGCTAATAGAACATGATTGGGGAGGTCTGGGTTACAGTTTTCATTTAAGGAGATGTGTGGGGACAGTATACATTTTTTCTTAAGGTCCTGGTTTCATGATAAGTAATAAACCTAAGATTATAGTGTAACTGATTGTGACAGTGCAAACTGTTATGGTAAATATCATATATGTCTTTCGAAATGTGAAACGTTAACATAACCCAACTTAATGTAAAGAAAGTTTGGAACATAATACTTACGTAAAGTTCACCTCACAAACTTTTCTTGTAAGCAGTTTAGGATGCTAGAGGATATTAATGAATGCAATTTCTCATGTATTTGTAATGAAATGTAAGTGTAGAATCAATGTTACCAAGCTCTTTAGATGTTTCTTGCAATGTAAACGCTTTGTTTTTTGAGAAAAATTTGTATTTTTGTGTTATTCACAAGTTGGCGTTCATATCAGCAACAACAGTGAGAAAGAAAATGGCATGTTTCTATCCCAGCAACCCGTATGTCAGCATACTACCGTGTAATAAACTGTGGACTATGCATACTGGTGTAGTGGTTTACCAAGACAATTTATTGAAAGGTGGGACTCCATATTTCATTTCAGAATCACTTATTTTCCATGGCGAATGAAAAGTTGCATGAATTACTTTAATGTTCAGAAATAAGTAAATGTCCTGTACATCATATGATGCCAAGTACATCATTGCCTGTAAGTATAGACTAAGTGTATGTACTCTTTCTGGAAACATATTCCGACCTAGTGCAAAATATTGTGTTGCACGCTCCCAATTGTGCAAAAGAAGTTTGTACTCAAACTTATGTTGAAAAGCCCAAACCAGGTCGAAAGAAACATATGCATTGTGAAACTTCTCGAGAACAAGATATTCATGTAATTGTAAAAAAAAAAAAAATGTCTCAAATCAATATTTGCTGAATTTGTGTAACATATTTTCAAAAGTGTAATATATGTTAAGTGTAATGTAAAAGTGTATAAACAAATATGTATGTCAACTTCTTTGTTGACAAAAGTGTATGTGAAAATTTTATGATTTTTAAAATATGTTATAATAAATAGTCTCAAAATATATTCTTGTGTTTCTTTGACTTAATATCCCCTTTTCCACATGCATGATATTTAATTTGATGGAAGTGTGTTTGAAGGTAACATTCAAAAGTAGTAACATGAAACTACTAACATAACATTTCTTTGTACCAAAAAGGTTTCACACTAAATTACTAACATAATGCTAAACAGTTAACTTTACGTTTTCTTTGTAGAAAAATGTTTCACGCGATTATACTAACATTTCATTTGTTCTCAGTTTGACACACTTAATTTTAAACATTCAAAACTAGTAACACAACATTTGGTTTATAGCATAATGCACGTTTTGAAATAAAAGATATGTGAATTTAATATTAAAAAATTAGTAACATTTGGTTTGTGACAGGTAAGGTTTCACACTAAAATTACTAACATAATGTTTGGTTTCTATGAAAATATTTCACACTATAAACTAGTAATGTAACTTGTGGAAGAAACTTTACATTCCCCGTAGATTCGGTGTGGACCCAAAACGCTTTCCGACCCCGCTTGTGCGAACAAAGCTTCCTCCTCTCGTTTGTAAAACTGTGGATGTCTCCCCCTCTTCCCTCAACAAGATGTTACAGAACCGGATGTTTTAAACTTTGCGCATGTTGTTTTTGCCCAGATGACTTTGTCGCCATGTTTCGTTTTGCCCCTAATGCATGGCGCACACGTTTTGCCTGCGTACAGTGTATTTATTTTAACTGTTACGTAAAAGGTTTTCTGAAAGTCTTTTTGAAAAGGGTTAGTTGATCTTTGAAGGTGAGGTGGAGAGTATATAAAGTGAAATGCCCCACCCCCTCTAGGGGCCTCGGTGGCTGAAAAGTTAGTCTGCTCGCCTCCCACCAAGGCAATCCGGGTTCAATCTGAATTTTCGCATGTGGGAATCATGCCAGACGATGACGTTGGTCGGCGGGTTTTCTCGGGGTTCTCCCCTTTCCCCTGCCCTTTCATTCCGGCACTGCTCCATACTCATCTTAATCACCCCCATCGGCTCTCAAGACCTCGATGTTGATAGCCGTCCAAATCTCTTTTCTCACTCATCCCACCCTCTTTGTCAGTTACTTTTAAACCATCATCGCGTAATGATGTCTCCATGCTCCAGTGAATGTCCCGCAGCTTAGTCGCTTGCTAGCATCTATGATGACAAACATCTCTGTGCTCTGCACTCAACGCTCGCTACTATTGCCAGAGCTCTAACCACCCAGTTTAGCAGGGTGTCGTCCATCGGTCCGCTGCCAAAACCGAACTTTACATCACCAGTGTACTTAATGTTGCGTGGTGTTACAGTTTCGTCTACTACACAAAGGATTAAACACTTTTAATGTAAGTAAATACTTTTTAAATCTTTTTTTAAACTTTTAAAATCTTTTTGAAATTTTATTGTATCGTTTTTTACGCATTAAATTTTTTTTAAACATTGTTAATAATTTAAAAAAATTATATATTTTTAAAATTTTTCCCCTCTTTTTAGATTTTAACTCTTTTTTTAAATTTTGAAGTAAATGTTTTGAACAATTTCATGTTGGGTACTTTGGTAGAGTAATTGGTAAAGTGTTAGGATAGAATGTGAAGCACCCCTGGTAAGGATTTGAGTCCCCTTGAGGGCAATAATGTTTTGTCTCCCTTTAATGAGGTAGTGTTCACTATATGGGGGATATTAGATACATGTTGTTAGGCCCACATTTTTTTTCAGAAATTTTTCTGTTATATGCAAATATAATTTTTTTGTTTCCTCTTTTGTTTTAGAATGAGTTTTTGGCTGGTGGAATAGTTGGTGATATTGGGGATTAGGTAAATATATTATGGCAGATTTATCCTCAGTCAAAAGTCAACGCGTTAGCTCTGAATCAGAAAGTTATTGCATTTTTGATTAGTTTGAATCAGAGTCCTATTCAGATTCTGATTTGTCGCCGTCCGACATAAGTTTGTTGCAGAATAGTGTTCCTTTTTTTTTTTTTGCAAGATGCAAAGCATCTGTACTGGAATTAACTTCACCAGCACCCAGATCACTAAAATTTACATCTCTGTAGCTGTTAAATTTTTCAAAAATACGGCTGCTGAGAAGATGGCTATGGTTACTTTGTACTTTCGCACTAAAGCCACACCTGCCCTTCATTAATCTGATGTTGGTGAAATTTACGAACAACACATCGTCCCATAACTCACTACAAAAATTTGTGAGTTTTGTGGTAGGGGCAGCGGCTGGGGAATGAAACTATTATTGCAAATGGATGATCACTTTTCGCAATACAGACCATTCACCGTAGGTGCATCTCACACAAACCTACCTAAATTCATTGCCAATCAGCATGCCTGCATTAATGTGCAGTGTGTTGAAGATGAGTGCTTTCTGTACTCCATATCAGCGAGTATATTTTCTGCCACAAACAATGTTGAGAAATCCTCTTTGTATCCAGATCCTTACCAGGTGCTGAATATTGTGAAAAAGGAATTAAAGGGACAGAGAAAAAAATGAGAAAATTATTATACCTGGTGCCAAAATCATATGTGAAAAAGTGGAGGGGAGATGGGGAAGGGATAACGGGAGAGAATGACCGAAATCAAACTTATATTATTTAATTTATCTGGCAATGAAAGCATATGTGAAAATGTGGGACATAAGGGGCTAATATTTTAAAGAAAACCCTATCTATTATCCGGCACTTCCACTAAATGTGAAAAGGGAAGTGAGGGGACTCTGGGGAAAATGAGAAAATTATTATACTCTGTGCCAAAACCATATGGGGAAAAGTGGAGGGGAGATTGGAAGGGATAATAGGTTGGAATGACGAAATCAAACCTATACCACTTAATTTACCCGGCACCTCCACCACATGTGATGATTCTACTACAGGTCCTAATACCTGATGACTACACCACTTGTGAAAGAGGGAAGGAAGGGGACTGAGAAAAATGAGAAATTATTATACCCAGTCCCAAAACCATTTGTAACAAGGTTACTTAAAAAGAAAGGGAGGGGGATATCACTTGGGAAATCAAAATTAAAAGAATAAATAAATGACCTGACTAATCAATCACCTCCACCACTAGGCAGTTAAATAAAATGGGGACCACCTGGAAGCCTTTACTTTTACAAAAATGTCTGAAGTCAAAATGTGGTCAACTTGCCGAAAGTTTAGGACTTGTCAAAAATATACAATTTCTAAAAAAAAAAAAGAACACACAGACCGTAATTCTTTGTATTAGCCTGGTAGTCAAATTTCTGATTCAAAATAGGAATTTTTTGTAAACAAACAAAATGGATGAAGGGGGGGGGGGGGGGGGTACCACTATTAGTTTTGCTGAGAGTTCCTAAGATTTTTTCATGATCCCCTTTTTGCTGCTCAAAAAAAGTGACATTTGGTTTAGCAACACCAGTATATCCATGCAAAAATCACTCTTAAATTAACAACTTAGTAAATCAACAACTTAGTAAATCTACAAGAACTTCTATAGAGAGAGAGAGAGAGATAGATAGAGAGAGATAGATAGAGAGAGATAGATAGAGAGAGATTGATAGATTGATTGAGAGAGAGATATAGATATACACACACATGATTAAATTGCCAAAAGAAAAAGAAAATCAATCAAGGTTTTTCTTACCAAGGGATTAGGTCAAACTTAACCTAAAATGTAGCAATAAAAATTGACTGTTTCATTTTAACAACAAAAACAGATGAGAATTTATTCAGGCAAACTTTAGAAGATAACAACAAGATAAATAAACTTTTAGATGTAGAATAACTTTTGTAGATCTTTAAATAAGGTAACAATAAAATAAGACCTAAATATAAATAGATGTAAACACCCGCAAAATGAGAATACAAAATATTTTATAACCTTCAATTTAGGAATATTTGTAAGATGTAATACAGTTCATAGGCAAAATCTCACACGAGTAGATTCTGGATTGGATAGTCAATTACAAGAGAAACAAAAAAAAAAAGACAAATGTGAAACATTATCCGAATGAGACTCTGTTGGTTTTATCTTCAAAAGATTTGATTTATACAACACAAATTCACTAGCAAAGAAGTAACACAGAATTAGTTGTTGTATCTGAACTCTGTTTACATTACTGCTAATAGAAAAAAGAAACTTAAAATTATTAATTTCATTGAACTCTATTCTAAAAGGGGTTGGTTCACTTACAGATTGATTAGAATAAAACATATTAAAATAACTTTATTCTCTTGAAAAAGGCAACAGTCTTTCTCTCAAAGTATACAAATAATGCCAAAATGGTTGAATATTAGAAAACAAAGACTAACTTGTAGATTTTTAAATTTATACTTTAAGCTTCAACGATGGTATTTGTTTCACTGTTAACTGAAGGGATATATGCGGTGAGATCTTTTACCTGCTTGTAAGTTTGCCTTGGCAATTATAAAAAAAAAAAAAATGTTATTTTTAACACTTGTAAGCACTGCATCAAAAGTTAACTATTTTTAAAAACTAATTCACCTTAACTAAACTTAAAAATAAGCACTTAGGTACTTATTTAGATACCAGAATGTTTGGCACGAAATAAAATATAAAAAATTGGAATATGGGTAATCAGACATCCACAGCCTATAGGTTAGATCACAGACTCTAAACCTCAACCAGAAACAAATGATTACTGCTAGGGCGGACTAACAGAACACACCTGTTGCGAACAAAGCACCTTAGAAGCAGGATCCTTTTCATGCTGGGGCTTTCTAAAGAAACATATTTCCAACTGCCTTAGCAGTAATTCCTTGAAGACCAAAATGGTACACTTCTACATCAACAATTTTAACAGTCCAAGACCTGTCATCTGTATTAATATCCTTTGAAAACGACACAATATTAAGGTATTCCTTCCTAGGGTAATAATACGGACGCAAACGCATCCATAACATTGTGATGTGTTTTCTCTAATGACCTGGAGCTAAGTGAATAAAAACTGTACCCAGAACCTGCTTATATACTTACCGAAACCCTTACTCGAAGTACATCGGCACAAATAAACAAAAAAAAGCCCTAATCCATATGCTCCCATTACTAAGAACTCCTTCTCCTAAGGAAATTAGTGATGTTGATACTCAAGATATCATATGTTGGAAGACTTTTCCAGTTCATGAAGGGAAGGTGGAGAATACTGCTGTCATTAGTCTGTTTTGTAATGTGTTTCTGTCTTTGTGTAAGAAGATGAAGTTTGAGCTTGGTGATCAGATTTGGTTGTATCAAAATTTGGTTGGTACGACTGAAGACATGCATTATTCATGGACACCTCTAGTTGTTTTACCATCCTTAACATACAGAGGATTTTGTTGCGTGTTATATGTTGCATAAAAATAAGACAGTTATTAAATAGTTGGGCTCGAAGTTAGAGGCACCAAGGAAAAGAGACCCTAAAATAGTGGTTTATGATGTGCCCCTGTCAGAGGAGATATCTGATCTGGTAGAAACAATCTACAGACAGAATTTTCAGTCAAGAGGCGGGAAATAAATTGTTTGAAGTACGAATGTATTATAGTGTTGTTATTTTTATTGTTATTGTTATTTTACTTTTTTATGTTGTGTGTTTTAAAAATATATTGGGGATTTATGGAGAGGGGACAGTCTTATTCATATTAATAATACATAGTGTCGTAAACTTGTGCCAATTTTGCACCCAGATATTACGTGACACTGCACCCTTGCAAATGCCCTTGTACAATGTATAGTTTTTCTGAGAGCTTCCTTAGGGAAATGTCCAACATAGAATACTGATATTATTTGTATTGAAAAATAATATATCATACTAATTACTAGTTAGTTTGAGTGAAAGACATGCAAAATTTATGTACACAGACTATATTCCCACCTTTCCCTGTAATCCCATTAACATGGTAAAAAGGAAATTTTATGTTAGCTATGTTGGTGGATCACGAGTTATGTTTACCAACATGTCTGCAGGTGTAATATAGCAGGTTGTTACTGGTGTGTGTTGGAATTAGTTTGGCCGAATGTTGTAATCAGCGGAAGTTGATGTGCACTGCCCTGGGTCTCGGTGCTCAGCTGTGGCCGGATGTGGCCATGTATCTCGGCAGTGACTAATGTTACGGGTTACTGCTGTGTTTACATTCCCATGTTAAATTTGACGCAAGTATTGAATAAGTTCTTAGTAGTGGAAGTGTTTGTATTCCGGTCATTTTTTTGTGTATTGGTACCGATGTACTTCGGGGTAAGGTTTTTTGGTTAGTATATAAGCAGGTTCCGGGTACAGTTTTATTCACTTAGCTCCGTGTCATTTGAGAAGACACATCACAATGTTACAGAGGCGTTTGCATTCAGGTTATTACCCTTGGAATGTATACGTAATATTTTGTAAATTTCAAAGGATGTTAATAAAGACGACAGTTCGTGGGCTGTTAAAATTGTTGATTTAGAAGAAAGTTATATTTTGTTGTCATTTTTGTACTGTTTTCATCTTCAAGGAATTACTGCTAAGGCAGGTAGTAGCTTGCTGGAAATGCGTTTCTTCAGAAAGCCGCAGCATGAAAAGGAACCTGCTCCTAAGAAAATTAGTGACATCGATACTCGAGATATCATATGTTGGAACTTTTCCAGTTCATGAAGGGAAGGTGGACAATACTGCTGTCATTAGTGTGTTTGGTAATGCGTTGCTGTCTTCACGTAAGAAGATGAAGTTTTTAGCTTGGCAATCAGATTTGCTTGTATCAAAAGTGGGTTGGTATGACTGGAGACATGCATATTTTTAATTTTGAATGCAATAGTTTTATTGTTAGGGTAGTAAGTATTGAGTTTAAGATAGTATGTTTTTACCAGCTGATGAATGGAATACAATTCTCTGGCAGCTGCACACATGAAAACACTCATTATTTCTCTTCATGTGATAAGCACATAATAGTGCAACTTTCTTAAAAAGTCCTAATTCGAACCTGATATTCAAAAGACATGTTTGATAGTAGAGCCCTTTTCTTGTGATTATCACATGTTGGTGTCATAGTTCAGTACGAAATGCCAGCATATCAAAATCACGCCAAAGAAATGTAGGTGTTGCTTCTAAGTAACTTGGTATACATAACACAAAGCTGATTGCGTATGCATTCCTGGGTCAAGCATTGCTAAGATGTCTTCCTGGTAAAGTAGCAGAAGTTTCAGTGATGTAGATGATGTATCATCCAAACCATATAAAGTTAGTCGTCTGTCTCTAAATTTACACTTTTGTGAAATATTTTCAAACATTCATAAAATTCTTTAATCCCACAAGTGGTAGAACTCTAGTTTAGAGTATATTTACATGGTTAAAAAAGTACACTTTTTAACAGTATTGCTTAGCAAATTTTAAGACTAAGAAGTGTTTTTATAAAAAAAATCATTCCTTGATTCTGGTTTTGACTACAAGAGTTATAAAGTTTTAACACTGCTATATGTTTGAGGAAATAATTAATTCAAGAATTAAATTGCATTCAATATGAATCCAACAGGACATTCATGTAAATCACATAAATTGTCTTTCAACTTATTCTAGTTGTTAGTGATTCCAATTTGAGTATGTTCCATGGCCTTGTTTTACTGTGTTGGCTCGGGCCGTGTGTGTTCTTTGTAATGTGGCATTGTTTTGTATATATATGTTGAGCACAATGCTTTAAATTAACTGGTGTCTGAAATTACATTATATATTCCTTAGAAATTTCTTAAATATACTCATTAGTGCAGATAATTGGGTTTCCGTAAATTATGGTTCATTTGATAATTTAATTCGTTTATTAGAAATTAAACTCTATTATGTCTGAAGTGTACAGCAGTGCCATAATGCATGAAGTGAGCTGGGCAGCTAATGATCAGTGGAGTTCTTCCTGAACATCTTGTATGATGTTTTCCTAAAAGTTGGTGTACACTTGCCCTGCAAGTCTGTTTAAATGTGCATGGGGTCCAAATAACTGATGACCAAAGAAACATGCCCTCATGAGATGGAAGAATTACATGTGGATTTTCATCTGCCCATACATGTTTGATTGTGAAAATTTGTACTGTCATCTCATATGAACTGTTCTTCATCTGTGAATATCACTAAGGCAGGAAAGTTTGGATTTGTACCACAGTGCTGCGAGAACCACTGGCATAGTGTTACTTGTACAGGGTATACTCCTGGTAACTAGGTCTGTACATGTTGTAGATGATAAGGATACAGACAGTTGAATGAGGAACGTTCACATGTGTCACTAACATTTGTGTGCTGGTAGGAGTTGCATGCACAATATCCAAAATCTCCTCTAAATCTGGAGTTGAAGATCTTGGTAGTCATCTGTTGAGAGCATGAGGTACAAGCATCCCAGTTTCACACTTGTTTCGATAGATCTATTCAGATGTCTTCCGATTTGGACATCTTTTACTGTGGGTAGGTACTTCTCCTGGTACAAATGACCAACCTGCACAGCATTGCCATCTGCCTTACCGTACATGATTACATCAGCTAACTCATGATTGGAGCACATGTATAATCACCAAATGTATCACGTAATGTACACTTCGGGCAAACTGTCAGGTTGTGTCTTATTTGTGTCTTCTGATAACTGCAGCCACTTGCGAACAGATAGACATATCAGTTGAAAGTATTTTATTGAAAGCCAGAACTCTGAAACCAAGCATATCCAGACCTGTTGTAATAATTTTTGTGGTCTACTTTTTACTTTCCTTTACCCTTTGTACATAAATTTTATATACAATATTATGAATTAGTGATGTAAGCCAATAATGGCAAAAGTTAAAATTAGTTTTTGATACTTTATCAGTGTCTAGGTGTTGCTGATTAACATACTACAAAGTTAATATATTAATCATAGTCAGAGAACAATAAGTTAAATACTGACACAAGATACTGGGAGGTAAACACTATGCTGAAATATTTATGCTCCAAAAAATCCAATATGTCATCAAGGTACACTTAAGGTGAATAAAATGGAAATAGACAATAATGAAAGCCATTTTTTATATAGTATTTCAGAGAATCAAACCTAAAAATTTTAATAAATTTTTTTTCTGTGTGATATGTAACTTGAAAAACTATATTTTTCTTATTTTTGGTGTTCTGTTTTATGAACAATCTTGATTTGTCTTCTTGATAATCTGAAAATCATAATTACACTAGATAATGTCCTTCAACTAAAGATAATTAAAATAGTAAGGAATACATTTATAACAGAACATTGAAGGAAAACATGCATATGACCTTGCAAGACTTATTTTGTTCCCAGAAAATTACTCCACTATGTTAAATGCACAAACTGGGAGTATGTGTGCATAAAATCTGCATTTGGACAATGATTGCAGTAGGTAAAAGAATAAATGGAATGTAATTATATTTTAAATTTTTGATGCAAACTGTTATTTCACATAGTTTATATTCTACATAGTTTAACAAAATTGAGACATCATGTGTAATCTTTTGGCATTAGATGGTGTACATATTTGGAAAAAAA
Source organism: Dryococelus australis (assembly GCA_029891345.1). Classification (NCBI taxonomy): domain Eukaryota; kingdom Metazoa; phylum Arthropoda; class Insecta; order Phasmatodea; family Phasmatidae; genus Dryococelus; species Dryococelus australis. Next base: position 250,301,581 of record CM057009.1, read on the forward strand.
AAAAAAAAAGTAGGTTAAAAATATGGTTTCCTAATTCATAATTAAATTGTTGTTGAAGTTCCTTTATTAATCTAGTAAACAAATAATATTTTATTAACTATTAACCTAAATACATTCATATAGTGAACACTTGATAACTCAGATATTGTTATCCCTGACTTCGAATTACTTGGACAGGGAAAAAAATTTTTTTTTAATATCACGGGAAAAACCAATTTTATTTTTACCAAACCATATATAGAATGTAATTTGGTAAATTTGAAACACTTACTAAGCACTGCATTTATTACATGTGTGTATATCTATTTGCAAGATCAAAATCTATATGGAACACAACAGGAGAAGCCTTTGTTAAAACTAAGCAGTCGGCCAGCGGAGATGTGCCAACATAGTCTGCCCACTGTCTACCTACCCCTTTACCAGGTCACATCTTACATGTCAATGTGCACATCATGCTGTGCTGCATAGCAAGACAGTTGCTTGTTAAGGAACCATAATGGAACCTAATAGAAATTGCATGACTTTGAGTTTTGCAGACATTAAAACTAATTCAGAAGCTTGACTCTGGCTTTTCTGTGGCAAATATGTAACTGAATAAGCAATTGTGGAACAGATACCTATATAAATAAAATAAAGACAAGTTACAACAAAGCCCTTATTTTATAAATTATCACAATTTGTAGGAATGACTTCCTAAAATCGAGATGGGCTGAATTTGACCCCCTAGTAACCCAACGTCATGGTAAAAGTAGGTTTTTTTTTAAATGAAGTCAATGTTATTAGTCTCTGGTACAAAGATAATTTTTTTTTTATGAGACATTAATTTTATTCAATAGGCAGGTGTTTTTCAAATTAAATGGTGCCACAGAAAGGTATATATGACTTTCTTTGCAACCAAAAAATCTTAAGAACTGAGCACCATATAATTTTCAGTTCCTACTAAATCCGTTTTCAATTATTTTTCGCAGAAAAACCAAAGGTTTTGCTAAAAATATAAAAATATATTTTAGTATGCAGATGTTGTTAGAATAAAATTCTACCACTGACTGATATGTGTAGCCTCTCGTTCACACCAAAGTAATAGTTTAAACAGAACGCCACATTTAATTTTAAGCAGTTAACAACCTCTTCTACATTGGAAAATTTCATTAGGCATTTCGTGACATTTGCTTTTAATTTTGCCCTGTTTGACAACTCCACATTTAAGACTTTCACATACAACCACGAAGAAGGGCATTGAGGGAACTTAACAAGCATGGCTGACTGTCTTTATTTTACGTAAATTGTAAACACTCAGAGTGGAACCATGTTTGTATTATGTACAGAACAGTCTTATTTCTAGAGTGGGGACCACTGTCATATATCCATTTGACCCTGTCCACGTGCATCTGCAACAGCTAAAGGATAATAGCTGGAAGGTAGTTGTTGCAATTTACACAATTATCTCAAGCATTTCAAGTAGCCTGTTCTGTATTTACCAAAGTTAGATTAACTGGAGCATTTTATGCTAATAAAATTACTATGTAAGCACTTTGATTGTTTGTAATTATTTAGATCTAGGTTTTGCTGTGTATTAATTTGCAGCAAAAGATCGAGGAACTGGTTGTACAGAATGCTGTGCCCATGGCACAGCTGGTAACTGACCTTCACCTAGTATCTTACCTTGCAGGTGCCCAGACACTGCGACAGGCTGAACTGCTCAGCAGGATGTTTGCGGTTCATCTGTTAAGAGATGGCACTTGATTAGTTTAATAGAATGTCTATAATGAGATTTAAAAAAAACTGAATGATTTTTAATTGCCACATTTGATATGTAGTTAGCCTACAATACAGACATGTATTTCAGTAAATAATAGCAGCTGTCTTTGTTTAGAACTGCAACTTTAATTAATCCCCTCAGTAAGGTAGACAAATTGTAACACTGACAGCCTTTCCCCCACTTAGTCTCAAGTTATCAATGGTTCACTATACTTTAATTTCTTCCCGATTGCAATTTGCACGAGTATATACATACACATTATTTCATTTTTATTTTTGGGGAAAGCACAAGGACCTTTATTAATATGTAATAAGTATATTTTAATGTAGGTAATGCATAACAGTGCCAACGGACAGCGTGAGCAGAACACTACTAAGGACACCGGCCACGTCGATAGATGGGCTTCTCTGCATAGTTTGAAACAGCGGCTATCACAGACAGTAAAATGTTCAGCTCCTTTTCTATAATGTACTCCCTTTCCCCTTGCCAGTGCGGTACGTGCCTATGCTCGTGTCATGTATCTCGTTTTTGCTAACTTTCATGATAAGCTACTGCATTCAGATAGTGAGCCACTAGTGCAGCGGTTAGGTATATAATTTGTTTCTTTTTCCTTCCCCCAACCCACATTTTTCTTTGATTGTGATTGGTACTAATACCGTTAATGGGATCATATAGTTCTATATCACAACATGCTTCACGTTCATCCTGTAACATCACCTTCCTTGTAGGTCCCCCCTCAACTGCCACATCTTCCCATCACTCTTGCCTGTCCCGTCCTCTCACCTGCATTGCCCCCTAGTACCCCATAGATGACTTTTCCCACCTTCCATGGTGGCGTCTTTAACACGAAGTGCACTTGGCTGGACAAAGTCTTTATGGCCATTGCAGGCTAGCATTTATAATAAATGATCTAAAACAGAAAATGGAATGACTGGCAGACTGAGGAGGGCTTAGGCTAGGTGCATTGGCAGTTTGTTGCAATTCTGTTGCTGTTAACTCACGTGCTTGATATGAAACTAGCATAGCATATTTTTGCCAGTTGAAATAATACTTGTACAGTTTGGTTTCTCTAAATGTCTGAAAGAATAAAATACTTACCTGTGATCACTGGTGCCACCTTGCATGGTGGTTTGACAACTCTCTTGTCATTTACTTTTCTATGATAACAGATATATGTATTTATTAACAATCCATGGTGGCAACATTATTTTTTTACTACAATAAAATTTATCCCCCCCTCTTTTTTATATAAGGTTACAGGCTCTTGGTTTAGGGGGGGGGGGGGGGGGTGGCAGAATGGAGCAGGACTTGGCAAGAACATCCATCATAGCGCCCCCAAGTTATTGAGCGCAACCCTTGGCTGCAACATCAACAAAGACTGTGGCAAGCTTTTTACTCTTATCCCTGATCCCTGTCTCCAAACATTCCAAACCTATCGACTTGTGATTTACAACTTGCATCATAATGCAGGCAATTTAAGGAAATTTATTTTATTAAAATAATTTCCGTTAACTGCCTTCCTTGTTGTTTCCCAATAATTTCTGAACCTGTCCACCATGTTTCACCAAACTCTGCAACACCCTTATTATCTGATGGGCACTAAAATGTTGTATTTCTCAACCATATTGAATGATTTTACTTCAAAATATTAAACTTCAGAATTTTTAGTGTTTTATATTTTGTAAACTGTATGACGTATTAAAAAAAAAAGTTTATATTCTTGCATTAACATAAAGTTCAATAATTAAAAAAATTCTCTTTCATGTGCCACTTTGGGAGCAAATGTTGCCTGATGCATGTGTGTGTATATATGTATAAATATATATCTGTATAAATATATAAATATGTATATATATATATAAGTTTTCCAATTCTGTTGGCAGAGCAAGGTACTTTAAGGGGTGGAGGTCGTAATGAAATAAAGTTGATCATTTCTTAGTTTTATTTATAAACAATCCAAAAAATACTTTAAATTTCCTATTTCAGCAATAATGGCTATCACTTCCTATTTACAGATACTATCTACAAAATAATCCCTCACATCACAGAAATTAACACAACCCAACACTTATAATGAACACCAAGGTGAACCAGGTTCAATTCCCGGTTGGATCACTCCCGGTTTTTCGCAAGTGGTAATTGTGCCAGGCGATGCTGCTGGTCAGAAGGTTTTGTTGAAGATCTCCCATTTCCCCCACCCTTGCATTCTGGTACTACGCCATTATCACCTCATTTTACTCGCATTGGCTCTCAAGACCTTGTTGTTAAGAGCCTCACAAATCTCCCAACTCAACTTAAAATGAGCATTTGTAAATAGTTTTCTAACACCAATAAATTGCTATTAAAATTATATATTTGCTCTCTAACAGCTGCAGTATTTACACTAAAGGTGATGTCACTCATCCATCCATGCCCCACCTTATTTCAATCCATATGTCACTCATATTTCCTGTCCAGAATGCTCTAGAGTGCCCCGAGTGCTCCTGTACATATGCCCACTCTTACTCTTCAAGTAACTCACTCTTTTTTGCAGCATGTACACTTCTCTCATTGCCACTGAACACACATGTCTGCAGTATTCTCTCTCTCACCTCTGCCATTGGCCCTCTTCTTCGTTTACAGCTCACCACATTTTGCCAGGAGGCCACCACAGGGTGCCGATCGCCCTGGTTTGGCATTATTTATAGGGCCGGAACTCCATCGAGAACATCTTCACGCATCTGCCAGTGTCGAAGAGGAGAAGCTCCAGAAAGTGTGCGCAACAGGCCATGGCCACTGATTGCTCTATCAATGGCGCCACCCCTCCGGCAATGTAGAGGGTCCACCCAGGGAAGGGGGGGGGGCCAAACGCTGCAACTCTATCTCCTCCCTGATGCAGGATGACAGGAAGCTTTTCCCCTGCACAGGGAAAGGGCGAGGACCCACGTGCAACAATATAATATTAATTTTCTTCACAGGAACTAATCAGTGTATTTAACCAACTTTGGTATTTAGGCTGTTTGTTACAGCAAAGCAAGGAGGTTGGGTTTTGTTGACAGTATGCGTGATAATCAAAAATTGTATCACATAATAAAATTGTTTGGTGGAATTATGTAGACATATGTGAAATATTTTAATTGGTTTTGCTTGATATGGAGCCATAGTTATCATTGCGATTGGAGTTACCTTGCCGTCCACCAATGTGAACTGGGTTCGATTCCTGGCTGATTCACTTGGATTTTTACATTTGGTAATCTTCAGTGTTGGGTAAAATACTGGCAAATTGTAAGTGGGCTTAGCAGTGTTGCATTTAATAAAAAGTTTTTTCAAAGTTGGAAAGTTCAAAAGGACGTCTGTATTATTGTCATCAAGAGCTTAGAAACTTCACTGTTATCACTTTTATAAACTTTGGCTGCATTCCTGAAAAAAAAAAAAAAACTTTCCTCCTCTGACATTTTGTTTAACGTTGCAGTTAAAATTGTTGAAGATGCAGTATAAGCTAATGCACTTTCTTCATGCAATATTTTAAATGCATCATTTTGTTCTGTAGCATCAGAGATCCACTTATACTTCAGAGAAGGCATTAGGCCGGCAGCAAGAGTCAGCCTTTGGTTCTGCAAAACCTCTTAAAATCGTCTGTTGACTCCATCTAGCAAAGCCTTTGCAAGGGGTCTGCAATATATTAAAATTGTGTCTTTGGCTTTCATCTCAAGTTCTTTCTTCAGACATATGATGGTGGGCAGCAAGTAACCAGTATACATGTTCTTTTCTGCCTGTAGAATATTGAGCGATGTTGCGACAGACTTCATTACCTAAAACATTTAAGGATCCCTGTTTGAGAAACATATGTTTTTTTCATTTAGAATTAAATTTTGTTATTTTGTGCTTAAATATTTTTAATGAATTGGGTTTGTGTCAACTTGCTGACCATGTAAGATTGAATATTTTAATTTGATTCAAATGCTTTTAAGAAGGAAAAAAATTGCTAACAAAGATTTTACAACTTTAGTTGAAAAAAAAAAACATATTGTTAACTTAAATATTGGTATTCACCACAACATACTCGTTCAGAAAAGTGAGTTCTGCAGGTTTTAATCTAACCAAACCAACAGCATCCATGACATTATTGTGTTTATCACTGCCGTGAATTTGTACAAGAGATGTCAATCATAGACATTGGTGCTTCTCTGTTTGTTCCATACTGCTTGACACTTAGCAAATGAATAACTAGAAAATTTCTTGAAATTGCCATAATTTTCAGCAGCTTGGCTATCCTTTTAAAAGAATTGTTCAGTAACACATACAAATTCAATTAAGTATATTGGCCTACATAAAAAAATTAATACAAACTGTTAGTACCATGCAGGTAAAAAGGTGATTTTTTTGAAATTACAATAAAAGTTGCATTTTCTTAAAATGAGAGATACAAGTGTTTTTTCCTTTCAATATGTACCTTCAGCTAAGGTTTTTTTTTTGACGTGAAATGAAACCGAACACACAATACAACACATTTTCTTACCTTAACAGCAATTAATTTTAAAGTATGTGCAGCACAGCGTTGATGTGGCAACATATACTGCAAATCATTTGACCCCTCATCCAAAACTGATGAAATTTCACGAAATTCAGTGTCTTGTTCGTCTTCACTTTCATTCAAAACCTCCTGCATATTATCAGCAGAAGCAGAATCTTGGTTTTCACACTGCTCACTGACTGTCACACCAAACATTCTAAAGATTAAAAAAATATATATATCTCTGCCATTTTATGGAAAACAATAAACATGTACAAATATACCACTTTTTTTTCAAAATATTAGCAAATATTTTACTTATGTAAATGCTTTTATGAAGTTGGAGCCACTATCAGTCACACACATTATTCTGAATTCCAAAATCTCTCAAAATATTGTTGAGGGCAGCTGCTAGAACATTGTAAGTATGCCGCTCTCTCAGCCTTTCAACGACTAGCATTGCAGATTTCCTATGCAAGGAGGCAGGTTCTAACCAGTGCACAGTCACTCCCATGAAACCTCGATTTAAATGTGACCAGCAATCTGCAGTTATTGCAACAGCTTCAAGTTTTGAAATTTCTTGTACCAACCTCTCTTTAAGCAAGCAATACAGTTCATGCAATCCATTACACAATGTTTTCCTGTTCATAACAGTCCTGTTAGGAACAAGGCCTTTGATCAGATTCACAAAATAAGTATTTTCCACTATGGAAAAAGGCTGGGCCGATTCACAAACAAAACTCAAAATAAGCTTATCAACAGTTGCCTACTAACATTGGTTAGTTAGACCTGCACCAAAGGTAAGGAGTGTTTGTTTCTTTGCAGGAGGCTGATAATCTGTGTTCCCCAATCTTTCCATCGCATCCAGCTGCAGTTGATCCATTTCATGAAGTTTTGCAGGATGAACTTTCTGAAATAAAATAAGCATGTAATTTTTGACATATGTGTAATTCTTTTAACAATATTAAATCACACACATTTTTCACGGTTGCATGCTGACAACACTTTTTTAAATGCAATGTTATGCCTACTGTAAGCCTAACATATCCATTCATCTCAAAACAATAACAAAAAAAAATAGCTTAAATACATTCATTTGTTGTTTAATTATTTAGTAACAAATATACATATTAATTGTTTCATTTTGCTAATGTAAAATGATAGGCTGTCGTTTTGTGTAGAAATATCAAATATGCATTTCTGAGAATTGCCAGAGATTTATTTTTGATTTCAAATTTTGATTTTTCAGAAATTGCAAATTCGTCAGTGTGTAATTTGGTAAATTTCAGTTTGAACATTGTCTGCAGTCACTTGTTTAGCACTCGTGGCAACACATATATCTATAATAAAAAAAATTAAAATCATAATTTGCAAAGCAACCATGCTTAAAAACGGACATATTAATTTTGCTATCACCCCTGAACTGCATTGAGATTTACTACATTTGAAAATAATAGATGTAATAATTTTTTAAAATGATATATAAGCAAAGTACAACACATACTTGTTATCTAAAGCAATGCTTGTTATAAAAACATTACAAACAATAAGTATTTTGAATATATGTATGTATGTCTTCATGCTTGTGTTTTAAAGGTTAACAAGGCCCAGATTTTGTAATTTTGTCTCGTTAAAACAAAAAATATGAAATGACAAAATACATCACCATTTTTATACAAAGTCTGGTCATGTGACCATTTTGTCTACAAAGTATGCAATTTCAAACACAGCCTTAGTTGTAACTGTATTGTTTCCTCGCGTGAAAGTAATCTCATTAATTAGTCATATTTTTCCAATTGATAAGTTTTACAAATGCATAATGTTAAAAAACAGTCACCTGTATTTGTTTTCTTAAATTAGAAGATGAACTCCATGCTACTTTAAGTATTTTGTTACCACTACTGCTACAAAGCAAGCATTTCACTGACATATTTTTGTCACCTGAAGCATCCACAAGCTCAAAATACTTGCTTAAATACGGGAACGGAAATGTACGCACAACTTTTGATACTGTTTCTTTTCTTCCTGTTCCATTATTTGCCATGAAGTTATCACACACATATTTTATAAATCCCAGAGGCTAACTAATACAGAAAACACCATAGGAGAATACGCATATTAGATATCAATACCATAGAGTAAAGTTCATGTAGATGGAGGTTTTCCCTCTGTGAGAATTATTCACATCTGGTGGCAATTATCTAAAGCTACTGTCAAAAAATGTAATGATTACCGAAAAGTGACGATTACTGCTACAGTAATAAGAGTAGCTTACAAGTAAAAATTACAAAATTCGTAAATGGAACAATTACTCATCTAATTACAGCAAATGTAATTCAATTACTTGTAATTAATTACTTCCCAACACTGGTAATCTTGTCATACAATACTGCTGGTCAGTGGATTTTCTCATAGATTTCTTGTTTCACCTGCCCTTGCTTTCTGGTGATGCTCAATATCCACCTTGTTTCACCCTCACTGGCTCTCAGGATCTCCACTTCACTCCACTTGATATATTCTTTAATATATAGAGGCTTGTCAGAGCCAAGGAGAACATCATCAAAGATAGATGAAAATGTAGGTGAGAACACTGGAAGTTGGTGTATTTTAATGTTAGAGATGCTCTGTAATAATGGAGAGTGAATTTCTTTCTACGCCTTCCACCAAAGAGCAAGTTGAACCAAAGGAATAGAGTTGGCTTTTTTTTTTAACTGTAACAGTGTCTGAACAAAATGTTAGAGTTTATGTAATAATTTATATATATATATATATATATATATATATATATATATATATATATATATATATATATATATATATATATATATATATATATATATATATATATAATGTTTTAAACAGTTAGTTGAAAACATTTACTTCTTCATAGCTATTCCAGAGTTAATTTTTTTTTTACCTGTGTTTAGAATTTTATTATTTCTTATTTTTATAACTTGGGTGGTTGTGTGTGGTTTATTGTTTTCATCTTATTTATGTCATTCCGTTTGCTGCACTTTGATGTGATGGTGACCACTGCTAAACATAGTAGTATTTTTGATTTTAGAATGATAATAATTAATTTTTATTAGTTAATCAGTGAACATTAAAATTTATGTCCTCTGTTTTCAGTGGTTAATTGGTTTAAAAATTATTATATGCATAAGTATTGCTTTAATAGTCATATTTTGATAGGATATTGAGTATTTTATTGAAACTAATGCTTACATGAAATTATGTTGCATGCAGTTGATGAAAATTTTTTTTTAAATTTAGATGGTGGTGAGTGGAGGGTGGGTCAAGAATGTGGTCTCCTACCCTTATAGTGGAGATCTGACTAGCAAGATGACTGCGAAAGCAGTACTAATATGTCGGCCAAATTCACACCCATTTCAGGTTTGAATATTTTAAAGTAATTTATTGTATTGTATATCATCGAAGAGAGTGAATTACTTTATTATATCAGTTTAATTCAAAATTTGATTTGTAATTTGAAATATGATTTTGTGAGAGCTCTAAAAACATGTTATAGAGTTTGTTTCCAAAGAAATAGAGAATAATTACTTTATAATTCCTCCATTTGTGCTCATACAGGGCAGAGCTATTCTATGAGTTAATAATCATGATTGCACAAGTCACCAGTGGACCAGTATTGGTATTACGTAGTGTGTCTAGATCTTTTAACAACTAGAAAAGAAACTGCTATAATTTAAAACTTTTAAATGAGAAACATAAGGTAGCCATATAAATAAATATACAATTATCCTTTAAATATCTGTTAAATACTGGTTTGACTGAGTGGCTGAGATTCACATAATGCTTCAAAACACACGAAAAATTGCATCACAAAGCTCACTAGCCCTCAAGTTAGAGAAAATAACAATGTTCAGCAGTGAGGAACAAGAAGGAAAATAGAAAATCGCTTAATGCTTAACCAGTATACCTGACAAACCATTAATAACATGAAAGGCAAGTTATCATATACACAGTTGTATCACATTATTATGACTCCGTGCTAGAAGTGCCATCTGCAGCGCATAGTTCGTGACGTATGGCCCGTGACATGGGCTGGTGAATCGGGTATATAATGTGACTGACAGGTTGGCTGTACACAGTGCACTTCCTGCTGTCATGGGTAAGGGAAGTAATTTGAATTGCAAAAAGGGATGATCATTGGCTTTTGAGCCAAATGGGGTAGTATTTTGTAAACAGCGACATTTGTGAACTGTTGATGCCTCTGTGGTAAACGTGTATCTTGAATGGACAAATTACACCATTCAGTGGAATAGTTCACAGTCCAAATGAACCAGGGGCATCCAGACATGTGTCTGCTGCAACTGTTCAGCGAACCCTTCTGCGAATGGGACTCCAGAGTAGACGGAGGGTGATTGAATCCATGCTAACACAGGTCCATCAACGAAAACGACTGGAATTTGCTGAAAAGTATGGGAACTGGACCGCTGCTGATTGGCGATGTGTAGCCTTCTCCAAGAAGTCACACTGTCAGCTGCATAGAACGGATGGATGTCAGCGTGTCCAGTGAGAAACGTCTGAGAACCTACACCCTTATCCATTGCTGGACAAACATAGGCAGTGGAGGTAGTGTTATGGTTTGGGGAATGTTCTCGTGGTATTCTCTAGGTCCCATCATTCATGTGGAAGGTACTTTTGGTTGATTTGTTTATGAATCCATCCTCGGCCGTTACGTCCACCCTTACATGATGATTGTCTTTCCTCGGGAGGATGGGATCTTCCAGCACGATAATGCTCCTTGACACATGGTTGCAAGTGTCTTCATGTGGCTGGAAGAGCATGATCAAGACTTAAAATTCTTCCCTGGTCCCCAAACAGTTCCGTTCTCAATCCAATTGAACATCTGTGGGACTACCTCAATCGTTGTGTTTGCCGTCTATCTCCTCTGCCACGCACCCTTCAACAGTTGTGGGATGCACTGCAGACAGCATGGCTCCAGATACCCATGGAGACCTATTAACACCTGATTGAGTCACTGCGAGCTTGTCTAGCTTCTGTCCGTGCTGTGAAGGGTGGTTACTTTGGATACTAGCAGGTGTCATAATAGAATGATTTGACTGTGTATATAATTACTTTTTATTTAATGTCTTATTAACGTTACTAATTGTTGCCTAAAAAATGTACAGGATAATTTTGCTTGAAAATGTTTACAAATAACCTATCTTATTCTGAGATTATTCAACAAATGTCATTATTTTGAGAATCTCGTTATGCGCATTGAGCATCTGTACCAAATCAATATAAAATAATCCTACTTGCATTAATAATTGACTATTCACATATCAAACAAGTCTGTTTCCATCAGAATCAATCCTTTTATAATGGTGAATTAAATATCTTTAACAATTTTATTAAATTAAGGCCACTTACATCAATAGTTTCAAATCTAAGAATTTTCCAATTACAAAATTTTACTAAGTCAGATAGTGACCAGGCAACAGTAAACGAGCTTCAGATGAGGTTGTACAAAGTGCAATCAAAAAGTTTCCATACTAGGGTTTTTTTTGTGGGAATAGAGAGCAATACTGCTTTCTGACAGTAAGTGACTCTGCGTGACTCTATTTGTCACTGGGGTCAGTGGTATATCAGCTAGAGTGTTTGCTTCCCATCAAGGTGAACAGGGTTTCATTCCTGGTAGGGTTGCTTCTGAATTTTTGCACTTGGGAATTGTGCAGGACATTGCTGCTGGTAGCCAGGTTTTCTTAGGAATCTCCAGTTTCACTGGCCCATGCATTCTGGTGCTGCTCCATTTTCACCTGGCCTTAGCCTCATCAACTCTCAAGACCTCATTGTTAAGAGTAGGGTTGCCACAAGTCTGGAAAACAGGGAAATATCAGGGAATTTGAAAACTGTCAGGGAAATCAGGGAAATGTTAGGGAATTTCGAACAAGTTAGCTAAATGTCAGGAATTCTGTGATATGCATGTTATATTTGGCAGTGTTGTCATTAATCATGTATCGCTGCACTACCAGAATAATATAAAATTGTTTTAATGATTGTGGACAAATTGCTTAGGCATTTTCTTTGCTATGTGTGTGGTGAGCAATTTTGTTAGATCAGAGAAGTATTTTGGTTGAAAAGTGTGTTATAGTGCTTAGGCGCCATCCTTACAGAAAAAAAAATGTTACAGAAGGGTCAGGGAAAAGAGATTCTTTTTGTCTGGAAATCAGGGAAATGTGGCAGGGAATTTTCCAATGGAGAAAAGGTGGCAACCTTGGATGAGCCACTCAAATGTCTTCTGTTCTCTCTCTGTCACCATGCGAAGTGACACTTTGTTTTTGACAAGTTGCAACATTTTCTTACTGCCGATTCCACACTCTCCCTTGGCCACGTGACCCTTTTTTGTTCCCTGCAGGAAAATTAAACCTAAAGAATGTAAATGTGCTACATTAGAGGAAATTCAAGAGGAAACCACAACAGTGCCCATAAACCTGAAAAAGGATTTTTTGACAGATCAGTTCAGCTGTTTACCATTCCAAGTGCCTAGAAACTACATTTTTTCGTACCACTAAAGGGTAAAATGAAAGTTTTGGCAAAACCTTTTTTTTTTTTTTTTTTTTTTTTGTGAAAACTGGGATTGAATTTCCATTGACATCTGAAGCTATGCTGGATCTAAGTTGCAGGTGGTCTACCATATCAGCAAATTTTATTAGTTTTTTTTTCCTAGTAAAAATTCATAATAGACGTACTTTTCTCTCCATTAAGTCACTGTCTCTCCATAGTGCCTTTCAGATCAACTTTAAACCAACAGTTTTCCATTCTAAATGCACATGTTTCCAGTCTTTTTAACATTATCTGCACATATTTCCGGTCTTTTTAAAATTATCTGCACTTATTTATAAATCTGAAATTATTTCTGGTTTATTAACAATTAAAACTTTTGCAATGGAGTTATTTGGAACACAGCATGAGAATATTATAAAAAATTACAAATAAGAAACAAAAATAATTGTAATGTAATGCAGTGTGATTTAGATTGGCCCTATGTGTGTATATTTAACCATTGTGGTCATGTAAAAATATATCTTGAGTTTACACTATTTTATTCCTTCCTGTAATATTTTTTGTGTAAATTTAGTGTAACTTCAGTTGCCCTTAACATGATAGTTTTAATCAACATATTCATAAATTTAATACTAAATATGTTTTACAATGCATAGAAGTTGTTCACTGTGGTATTTCAAGTAGCCCTAAACCATGTAATTTAATCTCGGTGTCATGGTGAAGTACAATATGACGCTGTAGCTTTACTTCTCCATTACAGTTTAGACAATGAAATAAAAAATAAATAAATAGTAAAAAATTCACATTTTTACAGTTGGCACTATTATTTGCCTTTTTGTTTTGCCATACTAGAATTGAAATTAAATTTTTATCTGCAGTGGTAAAAAGTAATGGAGTATTATTTATCATGTTTTTTCTCTAGCTACATAATAGCTTACATGATTCATGTAATTGTTAGACTTGCACATTTTTCTGCATGACAAATATTAAAAATATTTTTACGCGCCAACTGTGACGCACGAGGTGCGGGCACTATGAACGGATTCAGCTCTGTGGGGAGGTAACCCACCTTGATCCTCCCCTACCACCAGGTAACCCCCTCATGGTCCTGTCACCGGGTGGCCGGGAATGATTGACATTTGACCTGGCTGGCAACACAGCTGCTCCTCTCCCCTGATGGAGAAGCCGATGACTTGGGAGGATGAGCAAGAATATTGTGCTTACTAGGACCCTTGGCACAATGTAACATTTGTAGAATTTTCTGGGCGATGACCTACAACCGTATAAATATTGCAGTGGCTCGAGGATCAGGAGTTTTTTGGTAGAAGTCTTTTTCTGAGTGCGGCGAGGGACGTCCGTGAAGAAGATGTACGACGACGGGAGATTGCGAGATGATGGCGGACGAGGTGTTTGTGTTGTGAATGGACGAGAGGGAATGAAATCTGATGAGTGAAGGCTACTGTGCATGAGGGTGTTCTGAGAATTCTAGAACATTGCGGACTGGTGGAAACTGGACTAAACAGAGGTGGGACTGTATGAACATGTGATACTGATTTTATTGTAAATATTGGCACTGTTAAATATGGACGTATAATTTATGAAGTAATTCTGTAGGTTTTGATACGCTGTTTATAAGGTTTTTTTTGTTATTTAATTACATTAATATCTCTGAGAAAATTGGAAATTGTACTGATTGAATTTATTAATTGTAAATACAAGAGAAATTGATGTACTGTGAGATATTGAAACAAGAGTATTTTATTTTTAATTATTGTAAATTGGGAAAATTATAGTTAACTCTTTTGTTTAATTAAGACCTCCATCCTTTAACGAAAAGTTTGGCCCACTGACTTAGAGAAATCGTAACAATATGCATTTTTTGTAAGAATTTGGAAACGTGATTGTTGATTATTAAAAAAATCATTCTTGTATACACTGTATTAGCAAAACAATTATTTTGTTGTGCTTAAACTGACTCTCACAAACATCAACCAAACATTACATTTATCTTATGTTTGAAAATGTTCAAGGATACCATTTTTTGAAAACACAAAACTGGGTCACTCACAAACACAACTAAAAGAGAACAAAAAGAGAAGGGGTACCAATAACTGTATGACTGGATTTTAATAATTAGGTATTTGACTTGGAATTTGACTTGCACATTTAAAAACTGTTCACATATATATTAAACTATTTCAAACAAATATATTTTTAACCCTATAAGTAATACTTATTTTAGATCTTTCCAATAAAATGATGTCATAGAACGTGAATGTGACATTTTCTAATATAAAATAAATATATTCTATCCTGTATAATTTTTCTTTCTTACATCTCCAGTCCATATCTCCTTGCTTGCTTATACTAATTTTGGAATAAAGTGGTGGTTACAAGTTTCTTTTATCTGTCTGTGATGAATTCATAAGAGAGAATATGCATTCAACAGTAGCATTGGATCCAGGCAACATGAGGCAAAAACTAACAGCTCTGTATCCCTGTAGGTTTCACATAACTTCAGTAAATTTTGGCAGTCATGACCCTGCTATAATTACTACATCCTCTGTCCTCTGATGCCTCCCACCAAGGTGAACTGGGTTCAATCCCTGGTCGGGTCACCGAATTTTTGCAAGTGGGAATCGTGCCAGACACTGCCATTGGTCGGCCGGTTTTCTCAGGGATTTTCCATTTCCCCCACCCCTTCATTAAGCCTCTGCTCCATATTCACTTCAATCACCCTCATCGGCTCTCAAGACCTCACTGTTCAGAACTGCCCAAATCTCCTCACTCACTCACTCACTGTCCTCGGATGTCCTCAGTCCTCTCTGATGTCAAGAGCACTGATTGGCTCACATGATCGTATGACATCATGAGCCATGTCCGTGCTTGTCCTCTGTCCGTAGCCAGTTGGTCAATTTTTAGTTTTTTTTTTTTTTTTTTTTTTTTATCGGTTGTCCCCTGTCGTCTGTTTTACCTTGTGCACAAGTTTTCATGGAAGAAGAATAATAATTCACCAGTGAAATCTGTGCACAATTTTTAAATATTAAACAAATTCATTTGTAAACATTGACATTGAGGGGAATATGGTGTGTGCCGTTGCCAACCAAGACAAATTGTAAATATGTGCCATACAGCTACGGCCTATATTATTCAATAAAAGGTAAGAATTTTCTCAAATGTACAATCTGAAGGAAAATTTATTTCAATGAAGGAATTTAATTTTGGATACATATAAAAAAATAGGTTCCTATAACCAATAACCAGAATAGATAAACTACTATAAAAATTGAAATCACCTTTAAATCAGCACATCAAAATTATACCAGTCAGCTAATCATGACTCAAAATAAATACAAGGCAAAATGGTGAGAAGCATTTATTGCTAACTGGTAGCAGTTTTCTGAACCTACTTGTTGGGACAGCTTTGGACATTTTTATAGTAGCAAATTGTGCAAGAGTCTCGTGATGTCGGTGAGAACAGAGGACATCCGAGAACAGCGGGCACTGCAACATTGTAGCAGGGGTTTCATTGTGACCAACCTACACTGCATATAACCAGTAAATGCCCTCATTTGCAAAGTGTTGTGTTATCTGATGGTTGTTGTGGGATGTATGTTGTTATTTTGGCAATCTTTGTAAAGAATGTGGAAACAAATATTACTCTGCATTATAATTTATATCTTTAATGGTAATTCCAACATTTATGGTTTAAATTATGCTCTTATGATAATATACAATTTTTTTTGAGCTATAGAGCAAGGGCTTTAAAAACATTCTGAAAATTACAGTAGAGCATGCATACATTATGATCATGTAAAACGTCTCTACCCAGTGAATGCCATTCAGCTCTTTTTCATCATGATTTTCTATATGCGATAATTCCACACTTTTGCTGTTCCATGGTAGGTTGTCATTGGCAGTAGTTGTACTCACAGCTTTGGCATCCATACTTTTCAATTGAAGTAAGTACAATTTTTCACTTAAATATACTACAATCTCTTGCAGAACAGGGCAGTAACCACTTGCTGTCTTACATTGTAGTAGTGTGTATGTGACCAGTATACTCCTCGGTCCATCATCAGATCTTACTACAGTCTTCGTCATTGAGGGAAAAATCTACTTGCCTGTCCATGCACTGATGTTCGCTAATTTCTTCAAAGTCTGCATAAACTATGAGAATGTGTCCATTTGTAGGCAACTGACTGTTGGGCCTCAAATTGATTATGGTACATCTGTCATACTTGCTGCATGGCCGCTCCTCGCTGTGAAACTCATCCCAGGTGTCCTGATAACTCCACATATGTTTTGTACCATCACACACCTACATAATATTGTTTGTAGAAGTTAGTATCTTCTGGCTGGAACTGCACACGGTCACGTATGTCAAAGCCCATGGTGGCAGTGGTGGTTGTCTCTCCTGGAAGTTGTGGTGCCAATGACTGCAGGTCGAAGCTCATGGTTTGTCTCTCCTGAATGCTGCACTGAAACTGACTGCAGGTTCGTTGTAACATTTATTGCTTCTTATACGTACTTTGCAGCCAAAAACACCTTGTAGGTGAGTGGAGAACATATCTTCTTCCATGTCACTGTTCCACACTTCATGACTGTTGTATGTTGTTCGCCGGTGCAAGTCTCGGTCCAGCGAGTAATTCAGGCAGGATGGTACAGCTCATATGCAATTGTCCGCCTGAGCCATACCTGACAAATATTTTCTTAGTTTACATGTTCCATCAGGATAGCTGTAGTACATGGTAGCTTGGAGTCAGGTCTCAGATAGTATACTGGACAAGCGACAATACTGCAGGGTGCCTGATAGAGGGCTAGGCATTCTCCTTCAATTTGACTCACCCAGTGTTTGAGCCCGGCACAACATTCTACTTGCTCCAATCGTCCAGGAGGTTTGAAGTGAACATGTTGGTAGCTGATTATGACATTACAGTACTTGCTCACACCCAGCGGGTTAAAAGCAGTATCCATTGTGAGAGAGAATGAGAGATAGCTGGTGGTGTGCGAGTAAGAGAACTCGAAGACGTACATTGTCTTCCCATTACCTATGAGCTTAATTCCAGCATAAGATGTGTACACTTTCCCCTCGTTCAGCATTGCCATGTCACTCATGAATCAACAGCACATACTGAGATGATAGTCCAATGCGGAACAAGCTGTCCAGCAGGCATGTAACACAATTCCCATAAGTTGTCTCGGCCTGCCGGAAATCCTCTGCCACATACCTCTTGCCTATAATGAGGTCAGACATCGCCTTATACTGAATGAAGAATTAAATAAGGCTTTACATAACAGGGTTAAGAAAGCACCTGGAAGTGATAATATAACCGTAGAGGTAATCAGAGGGGTATGGGAAGAAGTGAAGGAAGATATACTAGATATCATGAATGCATGTATGAAAAATGTCACATTCCTCAACATATGGAAAAATGTTGGCGGTAACAATATTATATAAGGGTAATAAGAAGCCCAAAATAAAACCCAGCTCATATAAACCTATATGTGTATTGCCTGTTATAGGGAAATTATTGGAGTCTATTAAACAGAATTAGATACGAAACAGATAGAATAGTGAATAAATCTCAATATGGTTTAAAAAAAAAAAATTGTATGGAAAATGAAATCAACAAAGTATTAAACGTAGTGAAAGGTATGACAACAAAATATATACTATTAATTTTGATAGATATATCAAATGCTTTCTTTACTATTGAATGGAATAATATTAAAACGGTGATTGTGAATTTAGAAATAAAGAATAAGGAAAATAATCTTTTAAACTATTTTACAGATAGGAGAGTGGCTATGAATAAAAATTTTATTAAGTATGTAAAGAAAGTGAACAGAGACTGCCCCCAGGGCTTTGTCCTGGGGCCAGGGCCTTGGTTATGAACTCTCTGATAGCAGTCGTTATGCTTCGGAGACACAACAAAACACAAAGTGAATGTAGTAATTACAAATTGCAATGCGGTATGCATTTTGTTAAACTTTGATGTATGTAGAAAATCTTTGATGTCACAGAACAAAGGAATACACAAAAAAATTTTATGTTAATTTAATTAGTAATTTTGTCTAGGCAGAAGTAAGTATCTAACTAAAATGATTGATTTAATTGAAAAAAAAGGCACAATGAATAACGTGTGCAACAATGTCTTTAACAATATTTATATTTATGGTTTATAAACTTACTGCTTACCGAGTGCGACATCTGTTGGTCAGAAAAGTAAACACCTACGCGACATCTGTTGAGTGGGAGAATAAACATATGCTGCCACAGTAACCATCCAACAATAACCTATATAGTTTGCTGCAACTACATAAATATGTATCTTGCTAGTAATTCAAAGTATTTTACAACATATTAGAGTGTATTATATTTATTTCTTGATCAATTAGCTTTAAGTAAATTATGTGCAGTGTTTATTATCATTTCTCCATGGACAATCGTACTCGTGGTGAATAGCGAACCACAGTTGCGATGTTGGCCGCACAAAATGCAAGTTTGTACACTTCTTGTGATTTCCACTGCTGCAACGTCATCAAACTCCGACATTTGAGGTACATTAACAAAACAAAAATGTTCATACTCAGCTTGCTTCCGAGTGCGCTACACAATGGCAAAATCGCTTCTCAGCGAACTGAATCTTGCGTTATGTGAAGTTCGTAATCAGGGCACAGTCATATGGAATCTAGTTTTTAATAAATATTTAAATATGCGGAGAGGAGAAAATGTTGAAAAAGTAGCATTTGCTGATAATTGATAATAATAAGAGAAGAAAATAGATGATCATTGGAAACTAGGGCGGGTGTAGAGATGGATAAATTAAAGGAGTGGGCAGATAAAAAGGGTTTGGTAGTAGTGCTAGTAGGACAGTTGGTGTCATGGTCAAAGAGGTGGAATGGAAAAGGGGCCACCTGGAATTAAATTTAACTGAAAAAATATAAAGATTGTAAACCATACTAAATATTTAGGTACTATAATCATTATTAAGCTGTCATTTTTTCCACATATAAACATATTACAGAGAAGGTAGATATTATGTAACCATATTAAAAATAAAATATGGAGAAATGCAAATTACAGAGAGTCACAAAGGAAAATTATATATAAATCACTGTTTCTTAATGCGATATGTTATGGTTCTAGAGTTTTGAATAAAAAAATATATTTGAAAAATATAAAGGAAGGAAGGAAGGATTAAGAGCATTACAAATATATATTTTGGTGAGATTGTATAATATATCATCATCATCATTCACAGCAACAGTAATTTTAAACAAGTTAATACCAATAGATTATGTAATAGAAAATAGAAATATAATTTATAAATTAAAATATACTGAACAACATATAAATAAATAAGTGGACAAATGTACAGTGTATTTATGCAAGGTAGTGGAAGGTGGGTGATGAGAATGGCAAATGGAGAGATATATAGTGTAAAGGAGATGAAGAGGAAAATATACGAAGATTCATTGAAAAGATGGAGAGATGAATGGAACTGTCTGCAGGGAAGTGTTGGAATAAAAAAACTATATTAAAACTAAAAGATTGGTATAATAGTAAAATAATGTTTAATTGTGTGATGAAGGGCATAAGTAGTGAACATATCCAGATAAAGAGCTACCTCAGGAAAATTAGTAAGTTAGATAATGACTTTTGTGAATGTGGAGATGGTGTACAGGAGGGTTACCACATCTTGTATATTTGCAAAATGTTTGAAACAGTAAGGAACGAGTGAAGAAAGCCACTTGAAAAGAAAGATGGAAGCTGGCCTCTTATAAAATATAAAGTTTACTATAGTGAGGTATATAGCGAAGTAGAGACCTACGTTAATAACATATATAGGCTGGTCAAGACTATTAATGATGATCTGTTAGATTAGGGGGTTAAGTGGGGGGGCAGGACAAGTATCAGATTGCCGTGCCAGGCGAGGCCAGTGGGGTGTTTAGGTAATTAGGCAAGGGCCCTGGTAGTTCCACGCTTGCTATCAAGGCTGGCCCGGAATGGTGAAAATTCTGTTTTATGGGATGGGTATTAGAATAGGTAGTAGTCTTGCCCATAGATAAATTATTGTATATTACCTGGTTCATTTGTAATGTCTAATGTCTTCAGGTTTTAATGTTTTTAGTGTTTTAGAGTTAAGTTTTAATGTTCTAAGGTTTTGTGCTTATTTTACTGAAAGTTAAGCGTAGTTAAGCATAAATTTTTATTCGTAATATAGTGAGGTAATAATGAATGGATCAAAAAATAAAAAAGATATTAGATAAAGAATTGTGATTGAAAATGTTTCGGGAGGGAGATCAGGGTCGGGGTGAAAGCTTCCCCATTGGCTCGCCACGGATACTGTTTTAAACTGTTTAAACAGACTAATGGTCACTACTTCCTCCCAGGGAGATTTCTAAGCCATATGACTGAAACATGAATGAAGCAATTTTAACTTAATTTTAATATTTTGTGTTCATATGGAGTTTTTAATTTGAGATAATTTATTCTTCTATCGAAGAATAATTTAAATATGTTTTGTGGAGTTTTTAATTGTTCAGTGTATTTTATCCTTTTATAGATTTTAATATTTTAACATGTATTTTTATTATTTTAAATTTTTAAAATAA
Organism: Dryococelus australis; assembly: GCA_029891345.1. Lineage (NCBI taxonomy): Eukaryota > Metazoa > Arthropoda > Insecta > Phasmatodea > Phasmatidae > Dryococelus > Dryococelus australis. The sequence continues at coordinate 250,322,988 of CM057009.1, forward strand.
TTTAAAATAGTTTTAGTCATTAAACATTCCCTTGGCAGGGAAGATATGCTACTTTAATATGCTTTGTAAAATTTGATATACTAAAATCCATATATCTTCAATTATTATATAATTTTAATTTTAACTGGTTAGTAAGACCCAGACAGCCTAATAGGTTAAGAGGGTCCATGAGTTATTTATTGTCCCCTCGTTTAGCATTGCCATGTCGCTGTCGTTAATCAACTGCACATACTGAGATGGCAGTCAAATGCGGAACGAGCCGTCCAAGAGTCGTGTAACACACTTCCCATAAGTTGACTTGGCCTGGCAGAAATCCTGTTCCGCATTCCTCTTGCCTATGGTGAGATCAGTCATCACCTTATACTGAGCATTACTGTTCAGTTTAACAAATAACCCATCCATGCTGCTGTGAATGTGGGTGGTACAATGGTCTGCCCTAATCATCGGATGGGTATTTATACATTCACTCCTACTCGGGGCCTTAGTAGTGTGTGGTAATTACAGGGGGTTATACCCAACCTGTATTGCTCTGAACATTCATTACACACACTTAGATGTGGTCATACTTCGAACAAGTAGTCATGTACCGAGCCTTCGTGATTACATACTATATACCACACCTTCAATGCATGTACTTAGAGGCGGTCATCCTCTATGTATCCATTAATAAGCATTAGTGTATCGAGCCTTCACAGGTAGACATACTCTACACTCGCAATAACATCCCTACCACTGGGGTCCAGGGCCCAAGACCACAGTAGTAGCACTTTCATGCACGGACATGTCCTGCCTCGCCTGCATGTGATACACTCATGGTTCAGCGTGTACCTAGACGTCAGTACGCGTAATGAGGGACAGTTATACTCTGTATGTACGTGAAAAGCCGTTGTGCTGAAATTAATTCTGAGCCATAGTTTATGTTCCGGTCCGGCGACGAAGACAACGCCAACCGGCTCCACAGCCAACATAGAGGTGAGTACATCACATATTTTATCGTATTCAACATTACCATCGCTGCAATTAAGGCCATGATAATGTTTCTCCAGCCACTTATTTGTCGCAATAATTTTCTCGTCAAGTTCGTGCCATTGGAAGGGTGGTAGGAAGGAACATGTAGCTGTTACACCATCCTCGTACGCTATGTAGATTCTTTTAATTATAAAACCACATTCTGACTTACAGTCCTGGACATTTGCGAACATGATTCGGGTGGTGGTTAATAGCCTATATGTATAATTTACGTCAATATCTGAACTATACGATTGCAAACATTATGTGTTACCTGTCGGTCGTGGATTATTAGAGCGTATGCCTGAGTGTTGGCCAGATAGTTAGCTGCGGCTGTGAGTTCGATTCTACAATCAACAACACTGCTCTGTATTCTGTCGTCCTGTTTGCTTACATCGAAAACAACCAGAGGGGCTATATTCGCGAATTTGGCGGTTGTTAGCTTCGGAGACTGTGTTTATCTGTAGTAAGTTCTCTGAAAGTCTGCATACATTTGGTATGGTAGCATGTACATACCGTTTGCATAATCAATATTTAGGTGACTGTAGGGATAACATTCAGAGTTGAGGAGAACTTTCATGTTTCGTATACTATCATGATTGAATTTCGAGTGGACTGCATTGATTATAAAATGTTTGCCTGTTTGAAATGCTACTGTTATATAGCATGGCTTCTTGCTCGTAAAGTGTGTTTTTACTTCCCAGTTTATGCTCAGCTTGTGGTATGAAAGGATATGTCTATAAACTCCAAGGCTATGTTTGCCATGTCAATGTTCTCACCTTCATTTGCATATTTCAGAAATTTTACTTGTTCTGACACTTTTACCTGAACGTGGGGTAACAGTGATTCTATTGAATGGATCATCTGCATCATGACTTCTGGCACTGCCGCTGTAACCAAAAAGGCATTAGTTTGTATATTGACCATTAGAATAACTAGCTCTTGCTTGGAATTAATAATTACATGCTTGTAATTCTCGGCAAAGCCCAACAGCATAACTAGCGGTATACAAACTTTGAATAAATTGGCACTAAATATTCTTCTTCGATCCCCCAACTGGCCATTTTGGCTGCAGGAATTTAGTTGTGTGTTTGTGAGAGTAATTTTCAATAGTTGCTGTAATTATGACAGGGTGGGTCGCATCTACTTTACTCCCATTAAGTTTGTACGCAATCCAACTTATCATGTGTAACATCTTGTTTCTAATGATCCTAGTCATTACAGGTACTGCATTTGCAGCCTTCATTATCGTTCCCCGAAACCTCAAATAGGAATTACAGGGTACGATGTAGACATCTTAGTTTTGCACTGGTATTCGAACCTTGAACAAGGGGATGTATGGACCTGGCAGATACAGTGTGTTGAAGTGGTTTCCGCCTTGGTGATCACGTCTGAACCCCGCCGGCTCTGTCACGTTTAAAATTTCCCCATCTATATAGCTGGACTGATAACCCCAATCTACGCAAAAAAAAACTCATGTTTGTAGATGTTGGCATGCTGTACGCTTGCCTTGAACTGATTTCGGTTTAGTACGGTAAGCAGCTTTTATTTTTGTTGTCCACTTAAACTTCAGTCTCATCTTTGCGCAGGTGCAGGCGAACTGTGATTTCTTTGCCTCCGAAATTAAACAAATGACCTTCTTGGTCGACAGTAGACACTAGAAGTTGCTGTACACTCTCTTGTGACGACTGGATTGTAAATGGGACTTCTTTGGCGCATCCACTATTTTAAACTCCAGTGGCACCGCTGCCACAAATTCGTGCAGTGTTTGGCGGGGCTGGCCATTGAGATACAAACCAGTAACTAAATTGCAATTTATTCTTATCACGTTCACAGAATATGTTTATCAGCAGAGTAGATTTGTGCAGTTTATTTGCTTCGTACTTCGTGTTCAAGAAACTCAGCATGGCTGCAAGCATGTCATTTCCTGTGAAATCTATTGTAGCAGTAGAGGACATTTCACTGTCTAGCATATTGGAGTTTCCACACAGCTTTACCACCACATCTGGTGCCAGTTCTCACTTCAAATACTCATAATGTCGTCTATCTGATATGAACTGGTGGGAATATGTACCTCGCCTTTCTTCCTGTTCTCCTTGACGCACCAGAACATACAATTGCTTTCATCTGTATTTGGTACGGAGAAAAATATGTTTGAAAATCAATTAGCGCAATTTTACATGCCCCCTATAATTTCAGATGTGGAAAATGCATGGAACGCAGTCCAAAGTGTTGCTTGACGCAATCAAAATTACAGACATGACTGATTATTACAGGTAGTACACTCTAGTTAAGTATGTGAAAGGAATCTCAGACATAGATGACGAAAGTTCCATTCCCAGGGTTGCTGTTATGTGTCGTAGTTGTATTATATTCTCTCACCTCTCATGTATGTTTTTAATTCAGGTGTGGCCTTTAAGTTAGTGCAGCTATCATAGTAATAGACTCTATTTTTACTTTTTACGCTTCTTGTATGCAGTCCAGTGTGTTCCCACTACTCGGCTAGTATATAGGTTGATTACCCCACTCACCACTCGCCATGGTCGGTGCGGGAGCTCGTCCCACATAAAAACACCTCGAAATGGAGGTATTTTCAGTTTAAGAGCAAACGTATGTATAATAATGTTCATAAGTGGCTTGTTGGATAGTTCCCTTAAGATTAACCGAGTGCTTAGGTTGGCGTCTTTCTTCTGACACGTTTTGTTCGTCTTCCTACCACCCTTTGCTAGCTCCTGCCTCCTCCCTGCCGGTATGGGCGGAGGTACAGGCTTTGCCCGTTGATTGCTCCCTGGGCGAGTGCTTCCATCTTATTATTCCTAATGGCTTTCATGAGCAGTTGATTATTTTCTCCTTTAGCCGAGTTTACCACGCTAGCAATCCCACTTGCCCCTCCAATTAAACTGCTGTGTATCCCCATCGCCGGCAGGAGGAAAGGTAATAGCCCGCCACGCTTAACTTGACTGCGGCTTGGTTTCCTGCTCCCTGCCATCTTTTTCCTCCTTCCGAACTGCAAACCCAATCTGCACTCAATTTTTGCTTGCATTATCTTCAAAATACCAGAGGTGGCCAGTCGTTCGAGTTTCGACGCAGGCAAAATAACTACCATTCATGCTTTTTCCCTCAAGGATACTGTCAGCTTTGTGTCGATCCTCCAGCTGACTAGTTGTAGCATACACAATATCATGCTCACGGCATGCCATGCCCAACGAATTGATGGGAATGTCATCACGTTTTAATCTCTGTGCCAGTTAGTCCTCAGGCCCGAAGAACTTGTAGCCGGGAATGCCAGCTAAGAAAGTGAGGTGGTTAATTAACGAATCCACATCCTTTCTTGACTTTGCTCCCATACACATTACAGCATACTAATACTACTCGATCAATATGCTTAATTTTATACGTTTTTTCTCGAACTTGGCTCCGACCTCGAACTTGGTCAACCACATCATCCGACCTCTTTCTCACTTGGCATGTTGTCTTAAGTACTTATGGTTTAGTGTTCATGTCTCATTATAATGAAGATCATACCCCAGGCTACCATGCTACCGGTTAAAATCACTGCCGAGGATGAATCTACAGCACGTGAATTGCGTCATGGGAAACTTCTGGTTTGAACATTTGTGGGAAGACGTGTGCTTACCAGCCATCTGGAGCATCCGAACAGACTTCGCTTTAAGAATGTGTATCTAAAGTCTCTCCAAGAACCGAAATACCTATACCTCGCTCAAGTTCTACAGGCAGTTGATGGACTTCAGTATTTTCCATTTAGTGACAATGCAGAGGTTGTGCCGTTGAGTGAAGCCTGACCGAACTCTGTTTTTGTGTTTGACAATGTCTTGTGCGAGAAACAGAACACTATGCAACAGTATTTTAGCATGAGATGGCATGTTGCTGTGGACTCGATTTATCTCTGTCAGACATATTCAAGCATGTCTAAACAACTTCTGCATGAAAACGCTAATTTCCACTTTCTGTTTTGTATGGATGACCTGAATTAACGGCATGTATACTCCGACCATGTGGATATGGATTTGGCTTTCAACAGTTTTAAGAATATGCATTTGTGTTGCTGGTGTGAACCACATGATACACTCGTAATAGCCAAGGATTTTCCACCTCTTAAAGGGCGTTATTGCCTTGGTTTTGATCTGTTCAGTAGTACACGTCAGTGAACTATGTGCTATGTCATGTCCAAGTTTGGCCATAGCTGCCTGAAACATGCACCGGAAACTTGTATCACTTCTACTAATGATGGGAACATTAGTTTTGGTGGCAAAAGGGCCAACCATCTCGGAGAGTCTAAGCATGATGGTGATGCGGCGAATGTCTCCTTTGTCTGCAGCATCACTTCTGAGGCTTTGAGGCCACTTATTTCACTACAGACTGCATCCACTAACATTGAGACTCACCTTTGCTCTCTCATGTTTGATATGTCTCAGCTCATGGCTTTGGAACCCAAAGCTCACCGGTTTGGGCGAGAAAAAAGTCAGTAAGGTGACTACCGGCCTCCAAACATTGATGAAATATATGCGCAAACTGGCCACTTTAGGTGAGAAGCTAGCCACTGTGGAGAGCCAAACCTACGATACAAGTGTATTGGCAAATCATATGGATATGAGTCTCGTCAAGTTGATAGACACTGTGGCCGGTAACCGATTTCACATTAGGCGATGTGCTCAAAGTGTTGTAAGGAGACTGTTAACCAACATGATTGCACTTTGCCAAGATGGAGGCCCAGATTCGTTCGTTGACTTCTACTAATGTGGATATGCTGGCCGCTCTAGGGTCATGATTGGTACTCTGGAGAAGAAACTCGATGTTGTTGGTGCACAAGTTGCCGACATCGGCCTTACTGACCTGACTATGAAAATAGACAAGACCCTTACTGTTGGCACTGAGGGTGCAGGCTCGCTGGCCACTTTGACTATGAAGCTGGCTGACTTGGAATCGAACTTTGCGGCCTGGGAAAGAAACTGGACAATGTAGGTACACAGGTTGCAGCCGGTGGTCTTACCAACCTTCCTCCAAATTGAACAAAACCCTGAATGTGGGAGTTGAAGGTCCTGGCGCGCTTGCCACTTTTTGTCTAAGAAGCTGGCCGATCTGGAATAGAATATTGCTACTGTTGGTAAGTCATCTGGTCTAATGAACAGTCAGTTTACAGCCCTAACTACCAATGTGCAGAACTTCAGTGGCTTAGGCAGTACGCTTGTCACTGTCAAAAAGAAAGTGGATGATGTGGGCGGTCGTGTTGACAGCGGAGTGCTTACAGCTCTAGGTGCTAATTTGATGGATCATCAGCATATGGCTAATGAAAATACAAGCAAATTGGCTGCTCTGAGTACTCAGATAGAGCATGTATCTGACATGGTCATGAACCATGGTCCGGTGTCCCCCGACCTGACAGCTAAACTCTCTGCTGTGTTGACAAAGCTTGATGCTGTAGGCAGCGGTGTGGTGGACAACAAGATTATTACTGACCTGTTGGCGAAGCTGGACAGGCACTTTACTGCCTCTGTGGAGACTGTAAACAAGCTAGATTCTCTGGCCAACCTGGAGGTGAAACTTAGCTATGTCATGGTAGGCATAGCTAATGCCATTTGTGATAACATAGTAAATGAGCTCAAATTACAAGTCAGTTCCTCAGGTAATCAGTTCACAGACATGGAAGAAGTTGTGTACCACGCGAATGTTCATCAGCTGTCCGACGTTCCCACTGAGGAGAAGAGGGCGCATTGCAGTGAGAGATGCAGTCATTCAATGCATCAGCAAATTGGAAGACATCCTTAAGGAGCTGATCAAGCAGCGGCACTAGTTATATATACTATTTGCATTTGACATTATATTTCAATACTATGTCTGGCCCTGCCGAGGATCTACAATGTGTTGTTGCGAGTGTACACCATAAGTATCTGCTCACCAAGCAAGTGCGTACGGAGAGAGATGCTGTATTGTCAGAAGTCTTCCGACCAATGATGTCTTGGCTCGACCAGCAGCAGTAGTCTGTTCTCCCTGCACTGAAGACTGAACGAAGCTTCGAACCCAAGAGGAGGAAATTCCAGACAGAGGAGGAGATCGAAGATCATATGCCCCTGTCTGCTTTGCAATGCAAGAATAAGAGGTTTATTGTGTGCTCTGTGACTGTTTGAAATTACCTCTCTTCCTACACGAGACTTAATGATACAATGTATGGTGCCTATAGGTGTAAAAGAAGTGGTACTTGGGAAACATACACATATTCTTTCTGCCAAATTATGTTATACAAAACTGCATTGAAGCAGTGAGGGCTTCTCTCGGCCTACATAATCTGCTATTTCGTCGTGAGCCAGGGGATTTTTGCGCGAGGCATTGCACCAGTTCAAACATTTGCTTCACTTCACGAGCCCATATTTTACGGACAAGATTCCACCAGCATTGCTATAAAGATTTTACACATCTGAAAATTGGTATTATCGCAGATCCGTTTCCCAATGTTGGTGTGGCGAGCGGCTCGGGTCTGACTTCGAAGCTTGATGGTGGCAGTCATCTGAAATATGTCTACTGGGACGATGTCGGTGAGCTTGTAGAATGTCTGCGACTACTCATCATGTCTCAGCAAGCTGGAAATGTGTTTCCATATAAACAAAATTGGAAATATCTTGGAGGAACTCCGAGAATCTGGCTATATCTAGTGAAGACAGTCTACAACACCTGACCTCAATTATGTCAAGATCACAGATTGCCACTGAGCTGCATCGCCTGGCTTGCAGGAACTATCCCAGATGTAAGGTCCTTCTGTTTGGTCTGCTAGACCTCTACCAAGCAGATTTAGTTGAGATGCTTCCTTATGCCCATGCCAATAAGGGATATAGGTACATCTTGACAGTTATCAACTGCTTCTCGAAGTATGACTGGGCCATCTCTGTGTGCTGGAAGTGTGTGGACGTGGCTGCTGCAATTAAATTGGTTTTGGCTACGGAGGGCACACTGAAGAACATCCAAACCAACTGGGAGAAGGAATTCTACAGCCCTGTGTTCCGTGCGTTTATGGCAGCAAATAAGATTAACCACTACTCTACTTTTGGTGAACTCAAATATTCCATAATGGAACGTTTCAACCATACTCTCTATACCATGATGTGGAAAGAGTTCTCGGCACAGGGCAGCTATAAGTGATTGGACATGCTCCCTCGCCTCTTTGCTCAGTACAGTGTGTGCAAGCATCGTCCAATTTGACTTAGCCCTGCTGAAGTTACTGTCGATAATGCCCTGTCTCTACTGCACACTGTGTACAAGAAAACCAAGACATTGGACAGAAGCCGGCCAAGATCTAAGGTTGGAGGCTTTGTCACAATCTCGAGAATTAAGGGGACCTTTGATAAGGATTATTTTCTTTCCTGGAGTGTTGAAGTGTTGTGTGTCGTCCAGGTGCATAATTATGAGCCTCTGACCTATAGGCTAGTCAGTATGGCTGGCCAACAGATCAGTGGGACTTTCTACGAATTTGAAGTAATGGTGACTAAGTATCCACGTGGTTACTTAGTTGAGCGTGTCATCACAGTCGTGGAGACAAAGTGTTGTGAAATGGCTCAAATTTTCTTCACACTTCAATTGTGGGTGTCAAAATCATCACTTACAACTGTGTAGTGTGTGTCAGTACTGGTTGGTGTCTGTAACTTTTACTAGAATAAAACTTAATACTTCCGACTTGTGTGTCTCTCATTTTAAACTTTGTTACTTCTATGTACCTACTTATTTGTAGCTTTCTGTGGGGAAATGTAAGGGCCACCTTTGGCTCTCTTCTTTCTAACACGCACATGATTCATTCATTCATTCATTTTCCATGACACTCGTTTGTTTCACCTGCCGGTTGATTGCCGTATTGCCATTATGATTTCGTCCAGTAGCTGCGGACGGGACGCATTCCAGCTAATTTGGGCAGGACTGATGGTGGTTCGTGATGTGAGGCGCTCTTAGAGCAAGTCGGCTAATTACAGACTCTGGAGGCGAGTGCGGCTATCCTCCGTGCTTTGTAAACTTGTATCCTACACTTCAGGGTTGTGGTTGCTGGGATGAACATCACAGCATGAGGCTTCGACGTGGGGACTCGGATGCCATCTTGCTGGTCAGTGGGTGGGTCCATTCGGCTAACGGGGTGGAAGTGAGAGCACGATGCTTGTACTTTACCTAAGGTGGAAATTGCATTTGACAACATGCTGAGGGTACCCCTGAGCTGGAATGAGGGCGCAGGAGGTTTGCTTCAAAGAATGACAGAGCGGGAAGTACAGCTCCAAGATGGTTGCCGTGGGTGTGGGGGGAAAAGGCAATTTTTCATGTTGGAAACCGGGAAAAGCAGGAATTTTTTCCCTCATGACAAAATCCAAGATGGCGGCCAGAGTCCGCAGGGTCCGCAGCCAGGAGCCACCTGTTCTAGAGCCGCTATTTTTATACTACTAATAATAATGTGATTCGACTGTGTATATTACTGTGTTATTATTACAGCTATATTTATCACAATGTAATGCTAGGCGGCATCTTAGTGTAATGAAGAAATTTAAATGCATTTCCTGCGATTGAGCCCACTACTTTAAATATGGGAGACAAGCACATTTTTTATTGTAACAATAAAACTGATAAAAAATATTTTCAAAATTGTTGTCTACCAAAGCCATGTTGTCATTAGCATTGTTTTTTTGTATGGTGTTATGGCCCTAAGCAAGAGACATGGATTTTATTTCACAAAGTGCTACAGAATTCCAAATATTAGTGCCCATTACCAGAGTGCTGGTTGGGGGTAAGAAATGCTCTTAAAGTATGTAAAAAATATGTAAATATGGTAAAGTTTTGAAACTGTGACCGAGAAATCTTTGAATATGTTCGAGAAACAAAGTTGTGTTTTACAAATTTCTGCTAGTGCTGAATGTGGCAAGAAAGACATTACTTATAAATTTTAACGTATCCAAATTAAAAAAATCTTGGAATATTTTAGGTGGGTCGAATGACACAGAAAAATTGCAAGACAGGCTTCTCGCCCAACGCAGTTATAAAATTCACACCTTTGTGGTAGTAACATTAACTTTCCTACCTTTTGAAATGTTATATGTTATTTGCACATAGTGACATCTGTCTTCATTTGCAAAGAAAGTATGTTATACTAAGAGTTAATATTGTTAGAAAATAACATTTCTCAAATCAGAAGCATATAAAAAATTATTTTATAATGTTGATAAAAATTTCTCAAACTATTTGCAATTTTCTGCCCTAATTTTGGGTTACCTTGAGTGTTATATGTACAGGTGCTTGGTTGTATTTTCCGACAATATTTTAAGAATATATCTCAAGTTCATGATCAAGTGGTGACTGTGGGAAATTTAAACTTAGTTTCCTTGTCATGCCATTAAAGGTTACGTTTAAAATGCAATCCCCAGAATGGAAATTTAGAAATGTAGAAAGCATATAAATGTAAGTAAATAACATAAAACAGCTTGTTATGTAATTCAGCTTCCTCAAGGGTGGATGAATTTCCTTTTTCAAACCAGAATCAAAGGTAGCATTAGCAACACTAGTCTGATGAAAGGTCAAGTATTCTGATGCTCTCATGAAATTTGAGTTTATTTATGTAGTAAAATATATCTGAGATATTGATAAATACATTACTAGGACTTGAATTCAAAGATTGGAGATTTATTTTAAAATATTTTGAATACATAGCAATAATATTCTGGGTATACAGGTGAAATTGTTGGCAACTGAAGAATGTTCAATTAAACACCAGTATAGGATGTAGCAGAAAATAATTTTTCTTTTAATTCCTATAGAGGGATATTGAAAACAAAATTTTACATATCTGTAAATGAAATTATTTTCATGCAGGCTACAGCAGTTATGCCCTGAGTTATAGCAGAGAACATTTTAATGTTAATGATGGGCATTAGCGTGAACAATATATTTTTAAGTTGAAATTTTTAGTAAATTACAAAAGGTGAAGTACACATTCAAGGACTGAAGAGAAAAATTATCTTTATCATTTAACCATCTGAAAAAGAAATTATTCATAACTTCAATTGAAACTCATAAATAACAAAATTGTACAACAACTGGTTTATTAAGAGCAAATAAAAAAGTAATATTTAGAAATTTAAAGTCATTTTCCAAATCAGCTCAGTAATTAAAGATCAAACAAAAATTACTTGTATCCAACTTTTAATGATGGCGCAGTTAACATGGTACTCGCAATCAATCTTCCATTATTTATCACATAGCCTCAAAAGTCTATAAACCGCTAACGTCTGACTTGCAACAGAAGATTGACCAAGATAAAAATTGTATGTCAACAAATGTGAGTACCATAATTCCCCTCAATTTATGGTAAGCCCGTACAATAACTATGCTCGTTGCACTTGACTTTGTAGCGCTAATTGCCTAGACCTTGTAACTGACATCATTTATAGTGCTCAACACTATATTACTAAATAAACTAAATACTATTTTAACTAATTACACTACGTGGGTTGGCCTAAGGCATAGTACTAAACATGTTAGCTACACTAAATTGCATATTATGTGTACTGTAACTATGGTACCATATTACAGTTAAACTAAGCACACATGCACATAAAAGTTATCTCAGCGAATAACCCGGTTCTCTCGTCTAAGTTCCATTATAAATAAATTCTTGTCACAAATAATTTCAGTACGCTCCCGTTTATTCGTGATTCGTTTAACCAGTTTTCGGCTTATCCATGCAGTGGTAAGGCGATGCTGTAAAGTGTGTCGTTTAACAAGCAGCAGTACTCTACATCTATCAGTGTGCAGCCTGAGCTGATGATTATCTCTTTCAATTGTATGCATGTCACAGAGACCAGTGTGAGACATCCATTTCCGCCTATTGAAGTGCGTCTGACTCTGACTCATCTCAGGCAGTGTCCGAAATGGCAGATTTTGATGACAAAATGATCACGAGACCCAATTTTGTATACAAAAATGTTGATGTATTTGGTAATTTGATATTTCGTTTTTCTATCTAGCAGCAGATGTTAGCAAAAATACAAAATGAACACATGCACAAATGTTTTCTAAAACAAATAATTGTTCATAAAATACACTAGGCATTTTGTAAAAAGCAAGTAACTGTTGTACTTTGTTTATATATATTTTGCAACAAATTTTTTTGAAGTTGTTATTGCATAACTTGTTATTTTCTTTTTTATTAACTAATGCACAGCATTCCAGTGATGATTTTAGAAATATTATGTCTGTTTTAAGAATTAAATTTAGATAAAAATATTTTTCACTGTTAATGTAAAAATGTGTTGCCGTGAGTGCTAAACAAGTGACTGTTGACAACTTCTGGAGTGAAACTTATGAAATGACAAATTACAAAATAATGAACTTGGCATTTTGGTTTCCAACATGGCCTCGGTTACCACTCCAATACCCCATCTTGCAAGTTTATCGATCGCTCGGACACAGTTGTTATTTACCATTTGTAGTGTCTTTTCGCAACATGTCAACAAAATGTAAAAGGACAGTTTAGTTTAAACTATTATGAAAAAGTTAGAAATAATAAAACAAATTGATCAAGGTGTGCTATAAACAAAAACTTCAATTCCAGTGTCAAATAAAAAAAAAAATTTGAAGACTTTTTCAAGAAAGGCACAGTTTAACTTTTCTTACATTTTTTCATACCAAGTGTTTAAATGTTTACAAAAAACTAAACCAAAATTTTTAAACCTTTGGGTGTATGTGTAAGATGTATAGAAATCTGAAACCTTTCAGCACAGACTATTGAGACTGAATGAGTAAGCAGCCTACATTTATTGATAGAGGTGTGCACTTATTTTTATTTAAAATTCATTATGGTTGTCACTAACTTTGAAATTAATGAATTCAGACTTTTTTAAAATGTGTTTTTCTTGCTTTAGAAAGATTTAACTTTAGGTCCTGCCTTTGTATTGCAAGGGTCATTTTTTTAATTGTGATTTTACCGTATAGTTTAAATGTCACGTTGCCCTCATTTAAAGTCCTGTTATAGACTTTATTGCATTGCATTCTAAACTTTCAACTAACTTTGACGTCTAAAGGATGGGTGTGAGTGACGCACGTTGAGGAAGCATCATGCGCACAACTACACACCACTTATCAATCCATGCCACCCGCCTGGCGCTGCGCCGGTGCAGGCTATAAGCTCTGTACTCGATGCACCATGAATTACTCTAAACTTAGTGCAATATAAATATCCTGTGTGTACAGTGCGTGATTTGTGTTTGCTTTGAAATATATAATATATATTGTGTTTTTATCACGATTTTCGGAGACAATAACACTGTTCCATTAATAGTAAAAATGTGTAAATTTGATTATCCGGGTTTTTTAATACAAATTCGGTTATAAATTTTTTCTCTTGGCCCCGATTAACATGGTTAATTGGGAGTTTACTGTAGTTCACATTACGTACAATCTATTTAAAGTATCTTAGTGTACTTATTTCATGTTTCATTCTAAATTCTCCCTTCTTTGTATATAAACAATTCAGGTTGGCAGCATTGCCAGCTGCTTCAAAGCAACATTCATTTCACGAGTGGTACAATTAACTATAATTACAGTTTTAAAATCTATCAGGGTTTGCAACCTGACATGTTACTACTGAAATTTACTTAATAAAACCATTTAAACGACTACTAAAGCATGCTCAATTACTTAGCATTTGAAATCTAAATAAGTAGAACCTCTTTGAAAAACAACACATTAACAACCAAATTACAAATGTCTCACGTCAGTGTCCCATCTACCACAAACTAGTATGGCAAGAAAAACAAACAACCAAAAATCTAAAAAATATGTCAATACTAAATTCAGATATTCTAATTGTTTCTTGAACACACCTAATACTCAGCCCCATCACCATTTAACACAAGGGGAAGGGCAAAAGAATACAAAAAGGAGAAAGGAGAGAAGTAGGGAATGAGAGAGAAAATGAGAAAGGGAGATAGAGGTGCTGGCCTTCAGTGGAGGGATGTAAGCAATGAAGAGGGGAAAGAGGAATAGGATAAAAGGTAGGGGTACAGAGAGGTAAAGAGGTTTTGTGGAGGGAGGGAAGAAGGGATGGAGAAGAGAGAGAAGAGACTGAGAATAGGGGGGAACAAATTGGTGCCTTTGCAACTACTGTCAATAAACTTTAAATACTTTTGTCAAAACTGTTGACTTCAAACTATTAGTTCTTCAACTTAAAATCTGTACTAATGGAGGCATCCACCACAGGACTTTTATAAAGCGACCAGAAGCTCTTTATCTTATCTGAATCGGTAGAGCAACAAAATTGCTCAAAAATAATAATTTCTCATATAACTCAGAAAAGGTACTCACTCACCTTTAAGATTTACTCAACCTTAGGACATTAGGAGAAATGGACGGCCACGTAACTCGGAAATTTTCACAAAATGAAAAGTTACTGTACTTATAATAACCATTAATTAAAAACAGACATTTACTACACCTATTAATAAGAGAACAAAATTCATTCAAGGTCAGTTTACTCAGTCACTTCAATATAAGATCACATATAACATGCCTCATATTCCAAAGCTTATTAAATCATTTAATAGAGAGCTCGACTGTAAGAGAGCACATAGCATCAATACATACTGTAGCAGCCAGAGTTAGCCCGCACACAGATATTACAAATACAGTGGAGTGGGCGGCCAGAGTCGGGCCACCCGCCTTATTTCATAAACAAGATGATTGACCCAGTCAGCTGACGGGTATAAATGGAGTGCATGATATGCCCCCCCCCCCCCCCAGGGGTGCTGAACAGTTCAAGAAGTATCAGTGTCTCTCTTCGGAGCAGACGATACCGAGGCTCATCAAGGCTGGAGACTGAAGACATCATAGCTGTCCAGGCCTAGAGGAACTCGTAGCCATCTGTGTTCATCAGGGCGAACATAATCGGCTTGGTAGTTGATCGTAAGGCCATCTCTCGGGACTCCATAAATTAAATATCCCCATATTAAGGGCTCACTCCATGCCTTGCGGACAATAGGATAGTATAGGAATTTCCATGTAAAAGAAAGCCGGCATGTCTTGGTGACTTTTTGTCCTAGAGATTTCAAATAAACACCATTATAGAGATTTTGCAGAGAACAATTGTGCTGCAGAGCAAAATCAAGGTATTTGTAATTATAAATATTTTAATTTCTGAAGTGAAACATTTGAATAGTCATAGATTTCAGACAGTTTTCTGTATCACTTAATTAACGCAGCCGCTCAATTGGTACAAATTAGCTGATTAATAAAGGTACTTGCACCGATGTATAGCTCTTAAAACAAATAATGTACGCTGTAATTTGTTAATGAACGCGGACCAGGACGATTCGTGGCACGTGTAGCATGGGCTCACACAGGCTGGCGTCGGCCGTAGGGGGAAGCCTGCAGCCCCTTCTCTCCTTTCTCTACCGTGTCCTCCAGCTCAGGTACCTGCGCTTCCAGGCCTTACTGCACTGGTGATGTATGTCACAATAACATGAGATATATACCGTCATACGTGATAAAACAAAAATAATTTACTAGTCGCTTAATGTAAGTTCCAAAGAGAAAACGTATATATTCATGATAATTTTGTAGCCTATCTATAAGTTACACATCGTTATTCCCAATACATAATTTTATCTTCTCAAGAATGATTTTGTACATAAAATATTTTTACTGAAATTTACATTGAGGGCGCATCGAGCACAATTTAGGAAAGATTGTAATCAGCCATATATATATATATATATATAAAAATTGACTCTAAATGCAGACGCTATATATATATATATATATATATAGGGGGAAATAAAACTTCGCGTCTGCATTTAGAGTCAATTTTATTTATGCTCACATGCATTATTAAGACAGTAGTGTCCAACTTTCTGTAACATTTCGTATTTCGGTTGGCTGGCGTGAGAATCCTCTGCGAGATATGGAAATGTCTGGGACACATTCCTGTATCCAGAAAATTAATTCTGCGTGTTGGGAAGGGGTAAGGGGGACATGGGGGTCTTAGTTTAGACTTGAATTTTTTAAACACATGTTCTATACAATAAATTTAATTGAAATGCAGTGTAGTATAGTGTGCAACAGAAAAGTAATATACTGAGCAAATGAAAATATAAGTCGTGTATGTTGTCAGGGTTGATGCTGCAGTGTTGGTTGTGTAGTGTGGTATGGCTGAGGGCAAATTAAGATAAAACCAATGTGTCCAGGAAGAAAATACTAATACCAGGAGAATACTGATATGAAAATACATATACACTCATGAACATGATTATCAGAAATGCTACAAATGACAAAAATACCAAAATAACTTTAAAAAATAATGTAATGTAATATTCATATAAACGTGTTACATTTGGAACATCAAAATTGCTGTGTAGCCCACAGATTATTTCATTAAATATGAATATTCTCACCCAGAAGCAACTGATGATAAAAATACTGATTTTAGTATTTATCAACTTTAAAATATACTCTTTTTGATTCTAATAGGTTCAAAGGCCATTCACAAGATGTATTATATGATATGATACTCTTTCAGAAATGATTTCAGAATTAAATTTTTATAATTTTCATTTAATAAATACTGCAATGTTCTCAAAATATAAATGTTGCAGTTAGTCAGTGTTCAAAATTTAGCTGTAGCATGAAATCTCCCTATTCCCACTACGCCTGGTGCAACTGCACTGGGTAACAAATTAAAATACTGTTTTACTAATATTGCTGCAAATTCAGTCTCAAATTTATATTTCAACTCAAGGAAACTGGTGAATGTCACAATAAAATTATGTTTTGGTGCACTTTTTAAAAAAATGTAACAATGCAAAATGAGTTTCTAGGTAAAACTATGGCCCTTGCAATGTCTCATAGTCGCCGCACATTATCCCATTGAAATGTAGCCCCTCTACAAAGAGATTGCGTAAAACACTGGATTACAGTTCAAAAGAAACATGTACAACATATACATACACCCTAATATTAAAAACACATAAATACTACAGAAAAACGTGAATGGTTGGACAAAAATCACGTTAAATATGTTATACATGATAAATTACAATATTCAAATAATCAGATTAAAATAAATCAATCACGTACTATCCCGAGTTACAGACAGTTAATATTGGGAGTGGGAGCATTACTATGATATTAAATAAAAAAAGTGCTGGAGCAAACATGGCGGCTTGATACTGGTGCTGCGCTCAAATTATTGTAATATTACCTGAACATTATACTGCTCAAGCAATATAAATATAATGTAAATAACAGATATTGAGATCTGCTGTTTATCTCGATACGTTTTGTATATTTGAAGAGGGGGTTGTTAAATACCCACCCTCACCCCTTATTTTGAATAGGGCCTACGGCCATACAGGGATGCCATAACATTTACTAACGCAGAAGGAAAGTAGGTAGGCAAAACTGTACCTTCTGTGGCATAGCTGAATGTGGCACCCGCTTCCGGTACAAGGGTCATGTGTTCAAATTAAAAATACATTCAGCACTGCTGATGCGGTTTATAACTTTCTTATAACGGTTCACAAATGCGTGGTGGTTGCAATTGACTAGTGTCATGATCACCAAGATATATGCTTCTTGAACTTTGAGTAGCAGTGCGTCTTGTTCACACCTTCAAGATTCAGTGATGGCTGGTGGTCACTTTTAGTCCATAAAAATACAGTAATAATAATTGAAATTGTAGCATGTACTTCAAATCAAGCAATTATTCAAACACCATATTTATACATCATAATCATAATGTAAGTAGTTACATTGATAATATAAAATAAACAATAGTGCATGACACGTCACATTATTCTTTATATGTTAGTTTTAGATAAAATTATCATTCCTGAGAAGTTCTGGACAAAATCATCTAAACTAAGAAGCCGGATGTTACATGTAGCTGGAAGTTGCAATTAAAATCAACATGTGTCTCACATTACAAGTAATCCATGCATGGTATTTCAGATGTAGAATTTCTTTGTAAACTGTTTCTAAATTGACGAATTAAAGAAGCCCAAAATAAAACATAGCCAGAACTATCTACAACACAGTTACACTTTACATCATAAAATAATAAAAAAGAAAAAAAAATTTATGTACAAATTATATACAAAAATACACCAATGAGTTTGCATATGTATAACACTAAATATTCTGAACACATTAATGAAACCTCAAGAAGTAATGCATCAGAACTGTAAAATGATTTCAAATATACTTATTATGTAATGTAAGTAAATGGGAAGCCAAATAAGAATTAATTTTTTCTTCAATTCTTTGCTTGTTTCCAGAATATATAGTGGTTCATGGACAGTTTTCCTTGTCAAAAAAAAACAGGTGCTACTATCTCAGGTAACAAACAATTGATGTAGAAATGTTCAAGTTTAGGGGGCATTTCCATTTCCCACAGTTCCTCTTCCCTGTGCACCTTCTCAATGTGTAGAGGATCGTTTTGGTCAGACAAAGCAATTAAATAGCAAACATTTCACTCTGTGATGTTAAGGGTGCCCTGAATTTTATAATAGTAGTGATGCGTTCTTTTTCAGTTTCAACCCATCAGATGTAAGTTCCAGGAAAAACCCTTTTTTTCTGTTTTGCTGTTTCCTTGTGGCCAACTTTTCTTGCTGATGGAATGCACTTTATCTCTATTATTGCATCTTCGTGAGTAATTAAACCATCGAGGCTAGCACCCAAGAAACCATGGTGTAAACTAATGAACAAACCGCACCTTGTAACTGCTAACCCGGTTTGATTTTTGAACTGTTTCACAGCAATATATTCACACTGGCGTCCATATTCCATTGCTGCTGTAGAAAAGTTAGGGATGTATAGCAACCGTTTGACAAGATTCGCACAGGACGTCATGTCCTTCCGTCTACACACTGCACTGAAATTGCTTGCAGTCAAGCGATAATGTCGCATGTTGTGCCATAACTCACTATCTGCTTGCCCACAAGTGTCTTTAGTGATTTTGTCTCATTCGTCTACAGAAACTTGTAGTGTAGTGACAAATTTTTTACACTTCCTTGTCAGCTCCAACTTATCTTCTGGTTGTTTCAGCTTCTGGACCATAGTCAGTGTCAGGTGGGGCAGATACTTTATAATGCTTTGCTGGTCTGTCGACATCTCGTAACTTAATCTGCGTCTCGTCTCTTACATGCATTTTGGCGTTCAATTTTCTTGTTCAATATTTTCTTTTATGTCTGTCCTGGACTTAAACCAGTTAACTTTTTAAGTGGGCTGAGGTCCCATTAATGCAGTTTCTGACATTGTAGTGCTGCAACATAGCATCATCGCTGGAAAGAGCCTTTCTGGGTGAAGTTTATTCTTTTACCAGCATTGTATTTGGCTACAAGACTCACATAAAATTCAGCTGTGTTGTAAGTTTTATGCTGTATGAGCCTTGGAGCTTTGGCAACGAGACGCTGAACAAGACTTGAAACTTCTTCCAGTAGTCCTGATTTCTTGATTCTTTTTAATGTACCCTTTTCTTCTTCTTCCTTGTTGCAGAAATAGTTTTTACATTGCTCGTGTTGTCCAAACACATGATACGGACCATTTTCCAATTCACGAACCATGTCTGACACTAGTTTGCCTGCACAGCTACAGTGTCGAATAGCACCCCTAGCTGCGGCAGTCAGGCGAGGGATAGATGACTTCAGAAGTTTTCTTGCATCCACAGCAAAAGTCTTGTCAGCAGCTAAAGTGTGAAGATGACTAGTGTAGTAGTTTATACAGTGGTTAGTGCATTCAATTTTATGTATGGAATGACAGCCTCGCATACACACTGGAATTGCCGTCCCCGGTTAGTGCATTCAATTTTATGTATGGAATGACAGCCTCGCATACACACTGGAATTGCCGTCCCCTACACAATGTTTGTACCTCATTCCATGCATCTGTTCACTGCTTCTAAAACCTTCTACAATAATGTCTTGCTCCATAGCAGTTGATGGCCTATTATTGTCTCAGTTTTTGTAGCACCCATGTCTCTTTGCCGGCACATTTTGTCTTGCTGCCCGTTCACATAAAGAACAGTACTTGTTCCTTACTCCCAGAAATAGGAGCTCGCCTGCTAGTTCACCGATGACAGCCTAAAATTATATAAATTATCATTATAATGGTGTCCATTTTCTCTCATTTTTTATATAGGTAATTGTACACACTTATGCTAGATTCAAGTCTATTCAATTTACAAGCGATTATACATCCTTTGAATTAAACAATGAAAACATAATGCCTTGAGAAAGAAAACTAAGAAACTAAATATAATTGGGGAAAATACAGGCACTTCTGGTAAGTCAAAAACAGGCTCGACGCATTATGCAAAATGTTTTTTGCGGAGTTTACTCTTTACCGCACAATGTGTAGTTTGTGCAACACAGTAAAAATTATACTGCATGTAATTTTGGAGTCAGTTCTCGGACATAAACAATTATACATATGTGCAACAAAATTCTTACATCATTTCGTTAAGATAGCAGGAATGCCCATTCAATACAAAATCAGTTGACATTATTCCATTGTTTTTACTTTTCTGTATGCTTATCGAAATATAAAATATTTATTGTTTTTCGTAAGTGGCTTATATATTATAACTGCAGCGACATATACAAGATCTATGGGGAAAATGCCCTCACTAGTTATGAATTTTACCTACTTTAAGAGGCCTCTGCAGCCGAGTGACTAGACAGCTTACTACCCACCAAGACGATCCGGGTTCGATTCTTGACATTTAAGTTGCATGATACACGTTTCTACGAATATTGATCTATCGACTTGTGAACTAAAGACATGAACTGTGTAATTAACTGTAATGTTATTACTACAAAAGGGGTGTAAGTTGTCACTACGTGCATCGTGGTTAGCATGAGGTGCTACCACGTGTTTTTTGCTGCAAACGTCAAATTTAAGTAAAGAATTCACGTGTGAAGCAGAGTTAATTGCTTGGCAATGAGAGGGAGGAAATGATTGCGCCTTCACCAGTGTTATGCTCCTGCCGATCATCACTAATAATATGCTACTATTCCTGCTACTCTCAATCCTTCTCTCCTCACAAGGTCACACACGGCTGGCGTCAATTGAGATAGGTCAGGGAGCCACGTGTGTACTGCATCGTTAATCGCACAACAGCTCTTGCCATGGCGCAGCTACTTTTTCTATCCTCCCGGTCTCCTCAGAGCTGCTTTATTTCAGTTGTTAGAGTAGTGTAATTTTACAGCTTTTAATGCATGCAGAACGTCCTATTCTTTACTCAGCTTAAACCACTCCATTATGTTGTATCCTATCCGAGTGCATTTTACCTCTTCTTTCGTGTAGTTTGATATAATTTTAAGTTACACAAATGTGCACGGGCGTACACTTCCACACTGCTCGCTCCCAGCCGTCACAACTAGCGTTCATTTCATAAGTTTTATCGGGCATTTCCTCTTATTTTTGTTTTCCGCCTGAGCGAGGAGGCATCCACAATGGCTCGCTCGAATGATTGTTAAGGTAAAGTAACACGTTATGTACCATATGGCAATGGCCGGCGAATGTCACCCAGGGAAAATAATGGAGCCCCGCAAAGTGAAAACGGAAAAGGAAACCCGCACGATGGCGCATGAACAGTGCAGCCATGACACGTGGTGACAGGGAATTGCCACATAAAATGTCCTCCATAGATTATCATATCGCAGCAGGGCCTCCCACAAGTGAACAGTCACTCATTCTTAGAATATAAACTCTCTAGGATGTCATAAGTAATCAAGGCTAGCATATGCGGATTCAATAAATTTTCTAGTTAACTAGGGGCTTAGAATTAATGTCATCGTATTATATACGTTAATCACACATGTATAGACATTACCTAGTATAGAGGGTGTTCACTTTAGCGTTATTGTAACTCACAGCGAGTTGAAAATTTGTTATTATCTCCCAGTGAATGTTGAGTGAAGTGCTATTCAGTAGAACAGTGACATAGTAATATATAAGAATGTTCTGTTTTTCATAAAGTTTTGAATTACCTATATTACGTTTATCAGCCAATCATCGTAATAATTTTAATCAGTTTTAGAATATTTTACAGTAAGTTTACTTCTTATGGACTTCTCATTGCTAATGGTTATCCAGAATAGAGATGTCCCTGAGAGCATTTTTGTAAATTAGGCAGCAGAGTGCTGTAGAGCACAGAGTTGTACCATTTGAATAAATTTTCAGGCTTCACATCTATAAGTTTTCTGGGTGTTAGAATTGCTGCAGGTACAGTTATAAAAATATATGTATTATCAAGCATATTCGAGCTTATATAATGGCAGGTAGTGTATAAGTACATTTAGAGTATATTGTTCCCAGCATAAGATTAAGACTTGACGTTTTTGCCAGGTTTAACACGTCAAATATTAAGGTCGTAGTTTGCGTAACGTGCAACCAGCACGGGGGCGGCGGCGACCCTGTTGTTCAGTTAAGCAGATGCATCACATTCTCTGTCACCCCTACTGCTACTTTATGTGGGTATAGTTCCAATTATTAGATTATCAGCATTGTACAACTTAAACTTGTATGGCTTAGGTAATACCATAGTGGTAACCTTAAAATTTAAATTGTGGGTGTAAATTAAGCACTTTCGTGTTATTGCTGTGTGCTATGTATGATTGGCAAAAAGACCTGTACATGTTAGTTGATACTATTGTACTTGAGTACGTTTGCATCATGCTGTTGTATGCACGTTTGTAGATGATTTGGTCATTTATTTACGCCGTACTACAAATTGAGATAATGTCTGTTACTTTTCCAAATTCGTATGTACAATTCACATTGTTAAAATTACT
Source organism: Dryococelus australis (assembly GCA_029891345.1). NCBI lineage: Eukaryota > Metazoa > Arthropoda > Insecta > Phasmatodea > Phasmatidae > Dryococelus > Dryococelus australis. The sequence goes on from CM057009.1 coordinate 250,345,820, forward strand.
GACTAAAGTAAATGACGTGCAAAATAATTTATTGTCGATCTGACTTTTCGAAGATGAAAAGACGTGATGCTGTTATCCGTTTTATCAAAAATGGTTTTAAGATGCGATAAGTGAGAACCAATACTTGTTGGCATGTGCTGAGAATTCGAATAAGACCAATGTAGTTTTTAAATTGGTGCAGGATGCGTATGTCCTTTTGACAAACGAAAGTTAAATTTACATAAACTATTCTTTCCTTAGCACAACGCATGCAAAATAACTATCATTGCCGAATTTGTGCGTGGAATTGTTATGAGTGTTTGATAATATTATCGTAAAAGCAGAGCTACACAACACAATTACTTGACGTTTCATATCACTATAAGGAACAGTCAGTGGTGGATAAAATCATATTTATATTTAACAGAATATTTGATGTAGTGTAACACTCGCCTTGTAACACAAAAGTTTATGTAGATACACCACAGAACGCAGTGGAGTTAAGCAAGATATTGTATGGCCTAAACTCTCGGAGTACCCTGGCCCCTGAACTATGTTGGGGGCGATGGTCAGAGCCAGAAGACAAGGGTATTAAGATGCAAAAAAACCTGTCAACCATCCGTTTCCCAGTAAGCCACAACCGTGAGTCATCCGAGGCAATGGCACACGAAGCGGGTGCAAACTAGCAGAGCCCTCTTGCGGTACCGAGTCACAAGTGCGACCTTGGAACCCGCTGTTAAATTCAAGCATACTGGCAAGGATAGGCAGGTCACTTATAACTTGTTAATCCATTCAAGAGAGAACGCAACCCTCATGTAAAGTTTGTGAAAGAGTAAATGTTTTATATTGTTCAGATTATTGTAACTTGTATCACTCTAGTTTATGTATTTAACATTATAATAAATGTGTTTTGTGTTAGAGAATTCCAAGTTACTCTGTCATTTTCCATCTAGCTTACGACCCCCAAGTACATAGTTTTCTTATACTGCCTGACCTAACTGCAACAGTAAACCCTAGAGTACAGAGACAATAGCGTGGAAGGATCAGGGACTTATGTAGGTATGGGGACGGATGTAACAATACAATACTTTCAGAACCAAAAAAATGGAACATTCTGCTGAGATCTTAAATAACATAAAACTTTACTCAAGTAGAAATTTGCTACAACTTCCTGCATTATACTGACCTACTTAAGCGACTAATTATTCTTGAGGGGAAAAATGTCTTATACTTTATAAATCAACTTAACAGCACATCATTGGCTTCAACAACAAAGTATGTCTTACTTTAAACTCAATTTGCTCTACAACGAAACTTAGGCCTTCTGATAGCAACGATATTACTGGGCTATATGTTTACCCTCCAATACGTTGATGCATTAATAACTAAGGTAATGTGACATTTTAAGTCCCTAAACCCTAACTGCCTGTCTTAAACGGCTAACCATACATAACTTAAAGTGTACTACATTATGAAGCCTCAGGCTCCGGCCTCCCTCATCTATTTCACTGCAGACTCTTCTTGTAGACTCTTCTCACAGACTGCTGCGTATAGACTGACCATGCCTCCTCATTGTAACCATGCTATACGCTATGCTTTTGCTAACTTAATGTCAGCGTTCTCATGCTCACGCTGCCTTCGCTTCATGTTGCAGCACTCCAGCATTCCTCCTTTACATACTTCAGGGTGTCCTAGTCCCACGCACTACACCCGCACTTACCAGATGGCCTTAACGATTCACACATCATGCCACCGCCGGCTGTGCTAGCTTGAACATCCTATCAGCTAGGACACATATACATATTATTTTGTTGGTATGATTGGACAGTGTCCATTTCTGACCATGAGACTAAATAATATAAAAAAATTAGCACACTTACAGAACTAAGCAAGACAAAAAATGAAAACAGATATTTAGGAAAAGCTGTTTCCTTGTCAATAGAAAATAAATTATATGCATATATAATAGAAAATGAATAATATGTATACATAATAGAAAACAAATTTTATATATATATATATATATATATATATATATATATATATATATATATATATATAAATTACAAAACTACAAATGGACAACTTGTAATTATAAAACAGGACAGATAAAAAGCAACCGAAAAAAACATAACAGAACGAAAAAATGACACATTAGAACAAACGGTGCGAAAACAATTGCGGACACAGCTGAACAATAAAAACTAAAAACATACATATAAAAATATTACAAAACACCACAGTGAAACACAAGGCAATAAAAAGCATGGCTTGTCAGATTATGAATCCAAATAATTCAGCACTATGAACAGTACAGGAACCACAAAAACAACCAGAGAAAAGAAAAAATAAATCAACAGAGAGAACACGAAACGACAAAAAAATATAACACAATATTAATTACAAGTCTTCACAACATTTCGGGGCCTGGATTCTGTCTATCAGGAGAGATAATGGGCTGTATGAACAATTGCAGTAGTTTGAGCTGAGGTGGAAAACAGGGAGTATATGTACGATTCTATCACTCTTCCGAGTGCACCGATATGAGGCAGGTAGTCTATTATTGGAGTGCTTGGAAGAGTGCTTGTTGATTGGGCCGAGAGGCAGTCTATGGGATGTAGGTACTGTTGAGTGGAAATACAGATCTAATTAGAAGTGTAATTATTCATCATGGACAGTAAAACTTAGTTTTTTATTATTGGTAGCCATATTCCCTTTAATTCTATGCCTTGTTGACTTATGACATTTCTATTACAGTTGCTGGAAGCTGATTCTTTGATGTTTCTTTTTATGGCATTTTGCTCTTGGCTATAGGTACAGAATTTTCCCACAGACTTTTTTGATTATTTGACCAGGTGTGTTCAGTTACAGTCCATTCCCGACTGGAAGAGACTTGATGAAATGAACCTTTGAAAAATCACCGTAGGCATAACATGTCAACCTGTTGTTTCAATAACTTTTATTCCACAAATATATAAAACAGTGATTAATTTTAAAGTACTGTATTTTTGAATAAATTATACTTTTCTTAATATCTTCTATAAATTGTACTATTTATTTCGTATTAAATATGAATTAAAAACAGCAAGAGCACTGGTGTATTGCCAACGGCTAGTAAGAAATAGTCCTCAGTTAAAATATTGTTTCAACATAGTTTTTAGGTATGCTGTTTGTAAATTATATATTGCTATTGAAATATTTCAATATTTGGGTAGCCCCCATAGAAACATATTTCATTGTTACAGTTAAAAATAACAGTGCAAAATAACGTGCATAGGCCGTAGTGACGTGTTTGTTTTTTCGACCGAAAAAACTGTTGTTTGGGCAGAGCTTATCGCTCTCTCTCTCCCTCCATCTCTGCAACTCTCTTTCAGGAAATTATACATGTTTAGAATTATAGCATATTTAATACTTAATACAGCAAAATAATGATTTTTTAATTTGGAATTTACAACTGAAAAGGGATTTTAATGTTGGAATACTTAATTTAATACATTTGGCATTTAGAAGTGATGGCGGGTGACTTGCAAGTCTTAAGGTTGGCAGACATGTCGAGTGGCTACATGACGAGGCGTTTTGTTGATGTGTGCTCAATGAAGTATTGATTTCTCTTCTTCTGTAAAAATCTTCAAATTACCACATCACGTTTGTAAAAGTTGTGTTTTATAAACCTATGGTAGTAATAAATATACTGTTACATATGTTTCGTTAACCGCTTCGTGTGAAAGGGCATGGCATGGCTGTGTCATCATTTCGCTGGCCCTGTGTATGTGCGTGATTTCAAATATTTGATGAGCAGTATTTATACGTTTCAACTGTGAACTGTTTTTATGATGAAGTTAATTATTTTCATCCACGTCTGTTTATTTATCACAACGTACCTTTGCCGTTAGTGTTTGAAACACAGTCGTGTAACGTGATTGGCCACAGTCCCAAGAAATATTAAGTCCAGCTCGATAAATTTCAATAAACCTTATAAACAGTAAGTAGCAATACATAGAAATATGAGTGGAATGAAAGTTACCGTAGGCTTATTTGTGTGCATGTTCACCGCTATCTTTTAATTTTGTATGACAAAAAATAAGTAAAACGAGTTTGTATGCTTGAATTTAATGTGCCCTTTTCATTTGATTGTTCCTTTGTTTCAAAATTTATTCTAACTGAGGCTGTCGTTTTAAAAAAATAACCCAACACATATCAATAACAAAAGGATAAATACTACAATTATTTACCACGCAGTGGTTACAGTGTTAACACATTCGCGGCAAAATATTAACGTGCATTACATGTAATGTGCTATGTCATGGAAAACAAATATGTTAATGTAAAATAACTATAAGAACTATCGTTAATTCAGACATTTTTAAATAGTCATAACGCTGACGTAAATAATGTTAGAGGCCTAAACTGTGAATATTCGTACGGAATGGTTTTTGGAATATGACAGAATTCTTTGAAAAGCTGTAAACAGTAAACAACACATTTGACAGGTATAAAAGTAGAAGTCACATTTCAATGTTTATGTTTAGCGAAAATATATGAACACATGTACATGCACAATGGAATGAAAACATTGATTTTGACAGATGCTACACAGCAGTCACATGGTAATGTTTGTTTACATTTGGCAGAAGGATACGAAACGGGCCTGCAAGTAGATATTTAGCAGGGCTCCGAGAAAGTTTCTTCCAGTGGGGAATGGACTGTAGTTTTGATTTTTGTGTTTCTCTCTCTTTAGTATAGTTATTCCTTATGTTAAAGGACTACTGGAAAAAAAAATGGGGACTTGTTAAAAAACACAACATACGCTCTCTATGTAACTTGACAAGATTTTAGCACCAAATGTTTACTTTTCGTATATGTATCCTTTCATCATCAGCTGATGCATTAAGAGGGGACTGTATATTTTATCAACCATCTGTCAGGTTGTAACAGAAAAAATATAAAACCTTGCAAAAAATCTAATATTTGCTAACTCTTTTTTAATTTTGGTTAACATTTGCTTAATGATAATTGTAGTTCTTATCACAATTTGGATGTTACATCTAGTATGTTAAAACTGGAAATAAAAGTAATTTGGAGAACTTGCATGACAACGCACTTTCATTCGCCAACAACTTACCTATAGGTGACTATTGCAAAGCAGCAATTCTTCTATTACTGATACTAAACAGTTCAAGTTGGAAATATGTGGCGTGGAATAACGTAAGAATTGCTTAAAAACTACCTAAGCATGTCCCACTTTTGTTGTTTTATTAATGAAGTATAGTAACAACAGAAAACAAGGAAATGGGTTTGCGGGAGAACAGCATGGCGTGTAATGGACATAGACATAACAATTACTGGCCCAATAGAAATTACTAGTAATCAAAATCGCTGTACACGGAAATATGTGTTACTTGAAAAATTATACAGAGCTCACGGAAGAGTAAAACCATTGATATCTGTTCGTAAATTTGTTATTTTATACAAGAAAGTTTCTTCTTTCTGACCAGTAGTACTTGGGTAGAAAGCTGACAGGTGGTGCACCATAGCATGGCAGGGCGTGTTGTGAGCAGAGAGCTTTACTCAGCAGATAGCAGCATGTTAGCCTGCCTCTTGAACCCATCTTTTAAAAAGTTCACTTTTATTGTATTACTGTCACGAAACTACACGGATTTGAAATATATTTCATTAAATTATTTGAAAAAATAATTCAACAATTCCCTGCAATATTTTTGTATGCTTTTGGAGTAATATCAAGCAAGTACCCAAGGCATAGATGGAGAGTGGGGATACAATCTGAAAAGAACTCCAAAGTTTTGAAGTTGTTTTTCATTTCAATAAGGGTTCGTTTTAATGTGCATTTCATTTTGAACATCTATACATTACTACTTTAGCATGGAGTTTAATTTGTAACATTAACAACCGCTGTTTTGTGACCATGTAAAATAAAATGTATTCAATAATCTAGGAACTCTTTCTTATCCGTGTATTTTCTGCTTGTCTGATGTGTGTCGGTAGTGCACTCAGAATAACCAACTTAATATAAATTTTTCTTTGTTTGTGCATCAGCGGGTACATGATTTTTTAAATGGCACATTGTTTGTTTCGTGTATGTCACATTTCCACTCGCTGACTGTCATGATCTTGCAAAGTTTTATGAGTCAAAGAGTACACACTGCATTCAAATCTACTACAACAATAAAAACAATACTAACAAAAGTAAAACCAGCCAGTGATCAACAACACACTGTTACGCGCCTACCTATCACTAATAATATGCTACTATTCCTGCTACTCTCAATCCTTCTCTCCTCACAACTCTATCACCAGTAGGCCAGGATTGTACAGGGGACTAATAATTGCTAGTGACTATTAATGAAAGAGGGAATTCTACCAAACATATTTATTACAACACTTTAACTGAACATAACACAATACTTGAAACACTACTACAATATCACTCTTCATAATCCACTAACTTTACTTAACTCCATCTGACAATATTATACTTTAACACGAGAGGCTACAATTATACAAAAGGGTGAACTGCCTTAACAGATATAATACAAGATATAGAGCTACACGAACAAGTTAAAGAGTAACTAAACGGATACAAGAATGTAGCTTTGCAATAGACTCTAGCCTAGTCATGTGATATTACTCTTTAATACAGGGTTTTGATAAAGGGAATGCCACCCTACCGCCTAGCCGGACTTATGCTCACCAGTAAGACGTATCTCGTAAATAGTCCAAAGCTCCCCGGACCTCTGCGTTCTTCAGTGTCTCACTGACATTAACGTTGTCGCTTTATACGCTGTCATCTGCCAGTAGGGGGAGGGGGAGCGTGGCTCTCACTTTTATACTCTCTCGTTAATAGGTCACTCAGAGGTGTTAAAACAGGGGGCCGGTGTTGAAATCCGTAGTACATGCAATGTTAACTTCTAGGTTCTGGTGGTCGAGCCCCCTGGAGCCTGCTACAACACACAGAAATGCATTTACAAAATTGTTTGTCAGTTTAACAGTACGTACATAGGGGAAATAGGCTGGCCACTGTCCACCTGTTTCAAGGAACACAAAGCGAACTCTTAACGTAAGGAGAAACAAAAATGAAAACTAGTTGAACATGCCTGGTCAAATAATCATAAGATTCTGTGGGAAATTTCTGCACCCATAGCCAAAGAACAAAATACCATTTGAAAAAAATCAAAGAATCTGCTTTCATCAACTGCAATATTGTCATAAGTCAACAGAGCATAGACTTATAGGGAATATGGCTGTTAATAATTAAAAATGAAGTTTTGTTGTCTACAATGACTAATTAAACTTATAATTAGATCTGTATGGCTATTCAACAGTACTTACACCCCATAGGCTGCGTCTCAGCCCAATCAGCAAGCACTCTTCCAAGTGCCCCCCAATCAAAAACTACCTGCCCTCCTATTGGTGCACTCGGAAGAGTGGCAGTATCGTACATATACTCCCTGTTTTCCACCTCAGCTCAGTCTACTATGATTGTTCATAGTTCAGTGTCTCACTTGAATTACAGATTTCAGGCTCCAAAACATTGTGAAAACTTGTAATTATTATTGTGTTATCATTTTTGAATTGTTATGTGTACTCTCTATTGGTTTATTTATCCTTTTCTCAGATTATTTTGTAGTTCCTGTGTTTGTTGTTCGTAGTACTGAAATACGTGGTTTCACAATCTGACAAGGAATACTTTTCCCCAACTTGTGTTTCAATGTTGTTATTGTCTTATTTTTTCTGTGTGTATTTTTAGATTTTATTGTTAAGCTGTGCCCACTGATATTGTTTTTGCACTGTTTGTTCACAAGTCATGTTTTAGTTTTTGCCATCCTGTTGCCATTTCTTTTGGTTTGCTTTTGTTGCCTTTCCAGTTTTGTAATAACAAGTTTTCAATTTTTTGTCGTTATATATGCACTATTGTTTGTGAAAATTGAAACCCCCAGAAAGAATAGCCCAAATGTATCCAAACGCAGAGGATTTGTAGAACAGTTTACCAGCAATACGTGATTGTGATTGCAGAGAGATGGCTTACATGTAAGCCCAGCACTGCCTCGTGTGACCATAAAGGTAGTGTTACACCACAATCAGTCAGTGAAGGGCTATCAAATGAAGTGAGTGCAAGTGCCAGCCTCGTCGACGTCAAAGGACGTCGGGTTGGTCACACCATGACATTTCGGCTTGTACAGGGCATGCTGCTACGGCAGTGATATGTGTGTGGAACCGGTGGATAGAAGAGGTTACTCAGCGACAAGTGGGTACTGGAACATGCAATTTGACCACAGCATGGGATAACCGCCATCATAACCGCATGGCCATAATGGGCTGTACAGACTCATTAGCAGTATTAGCATGACAATGGAGCACTGCAACAAGTGTGGACCTGTCTGCATCTATGTTTCAATTATGTCTGCTGTGGGCTGGACTGGTGGCACACATGCCATTGTGTTAGTTTCTATTGTCCAGAAACCACAAATGCCTCAGACTGCAATAAGCATGTGAATGCTGTCACTGGCGTGCTGAGTGGCAAAATGTAGTGTTTTCGGATGAGTTCTACTTCATCCTGTCCTACAGTGATTGCCGTATACGTTTTAGATGCTACTGTGGTGAATGCAATTTGGCAGCTTGCTTTGTGGAGTAGCATAGCATACAAATGCCAAATGTGATGATCTGGGGTGCCATTGGATACAATATGCAAACTCGACTCCTACATATAAAGGGCAATTAGAATGGAAACCGCTACATCAGGGAGAATTTAGAGCCCAAGGTACTGCTCATCCTTCAGGCAACTCCACATGCCATATTTCACCAGGATAATGCCCGGCCACATGTGGCGAGGAATGTACAAGCCTTATTCAATGAATGATGAGTACCACTGATTCCCTGTCCTGCACGTTCACTTGTTATATCGCCCATTAAAGATGTCTGGGATATGGTCGGTCAGCGACTCATTCGTCACAGTCCTGCAACAATCACTGTTTATGCTTTGTGGATTCGCTTACAAACCGCGTGGAGTGAGATTCCTGAGGAACGACAAACCAGGTGGAGGGAGATCCCCCAGGAACATATCCAGGTCCGCTTTGGTTTCATGTCACAACGTTTAGGGGCTCTGATTGCAGCACGTAGGGGATTCAAACCATACTGGATTCTCAAGGACAAAGATCATGTAAAGTTCTGTATTCCTAATCAGTTGTGTATTGTAATCTACCTAATCTGTAGTGGAAAGTGCATTTCAATCACATGTATCCTTCATGGTGTTGCATTTTTCACAAATGTTAGTGTGTGGTTGTGGAAAGGTACAGTGGTAGCAAGGCCATGGCCGGGTGAGTAGGCAACACATCCAGCATCCAGTGGTAAACACATATTGGTGGTATGATGCACAATGTCACAGCCAGCTCCCCTCCCCCTTACAGAGTAGTTTAGTTACCCACCCTGTCTATGCGAGCGACCTGATATTCACAGCCTGGCACTGCTTCAATTCACTAGGTACCGCAGACATGTACATGGATGAGTATACAAAATTCTGAAATGACGGACATGGTCTTGTTGTATGGTGAAGTGAGAGGCAACAGTAGGGCAGCTGCACATATGTACAGCCAAAGATACCCTGCATGACATCAGCTAAATCATCAAACATTCGCATACCTTACACAGTGATTTTGGGAAACAGGCACGTGTCAGCTTTGGTGTGGACCTGGTGGACTGAGAACCTTTCGCACTCCACAGTTTGAAGAGGCGGTCGTAGGAGAATCTAGCGGAAAAGGCTTCGATGAGCACCCACGCAATCACGCTGAGAATGGCTGTATTATACGACACAGAATGGTGTTTTCTCCATGAACAGCTGCCTCGACCATGCTATGTGCATAGGGCACAAGCACTGGGTCCAGCAGATTATGACCCTCTGCTAGAATTTTGCTGGTGGTTCATGCAGCAGTGTGAAATTGATCCTGATTTACCGGTGGTTGTAATGTTTACAGATGAAGCCATTTTCACATGGGAAGGCTTTTGCAACAGGATGCCAACCCACATGCAAATATAATGAGAGGATAAAAGCATTACTTTGCCATCAACATTTGGGCCGGCATAGTGGGGGACAATGTAATTGGCCTATACTTGCTGCAGAATCGTGTGTGAGGATTTCAATATTATGATTTCCTGCAGTTCAGTGTGCCACAATTACCGGAGGATGTTCCGCTCACCATCAGAGAATGGATGTGGTTGCAACATCACGGTGCAACATCCCATTTCACCAGGATTGTGCGTGACTATTTCAACACAGCATATCCCGCTTGCTGGTTATGATTTAGTGGGCCTCCTGCTTGGCCACTACACTCCCCGGACCTTATACCATTAGACTTCTGGCTGTGGGGATTTCTTAAGGTGTGTGTGTACGAGACACCCATGGCATCTGAAGAGGACCTTTTAGTAAGGGTCATCACAGCCTGCAATCAAGTGCAAGACACACAAAAAGTTTTTCAATGCATCTGCCAGTCTCTAAGCCGTATGAAATACTGCACTGACATTGGAGGATCTAATTTCAAAAATTTGTTTTCAAATTGGTTGTGATACTGGCACCTGCATAATCTCGAATAATTGCAGTTTCTGTTCTTTTGTGCTGTCAGGTATTACCTTTAGTATCGATAACTCATTGGTATGTCACAGAATGTACATGTGTTTACACACATTAGTACAGTCTCACGCTACTGGGCCCATGTCATTATCACTACTCACCAGGCCATGGTATTGCTACCACTGAACATGTAATTTGCAATTTAACTGAAAACTGTGGGTCCTAGAGAGTTTCAACTAGGGGGCTTTTTTTTACTAGTTACGATGCCCTGTTTCATCTGATGGTGTCCACAATCAATTTAACGTCACAGAGTACATAATTCATGCAATCAAATGGTTCCATCCCTATTAGTTACATGATGGGGGTATGTACGATGCACCATAATGATAGTATGTCACAACTATTTATAGGTTTCAGGTCTTGTTTAGAGAAAAAATTCACATAATGGCTCCTTCCTCTCATGTAGGTTTCATTATTTTCCTATAGAACCATTTGATATAGTGATTTTCAAGGGTGGCTACCTCCGTTGCGAGTTACTGTACAACATTGTTTTTGTGCCGAAGAACAAAGTAGAATTCAGACAATTCAAGACAATTTCCTTTTTATCGAGGAAGCCAAAAATCAATAGCTGTCACAAAGTTCTCAGAAACAATACAATTGTGGACAACGTTGAAGTTAAAAAAAACCTTCAGTTTAATTCCATGTAAACAACATTTATATTAAGTGTATGCGAAGGTACAATGCATTTAATAACAAGTTGATTTGATATAATCAGACATTTACAGGTTATGCATGTATAGAGTGCAGTGTATTCAATGAAAGGATGAAATCTTACAATTAAGCATACCAAGGTATGTATCACAAACATTACAAAAAATTATCCTCCCATTATAACATGGTAAGATCGTATACCAATGACAATTGTATCAAATCATTCCAAAATGTGCTTATCAGTGTATGTGCATAATTCAATACAGACCTTCATTAAAAATACAAAGCATGTAATGCCCCAACACATTAACTATATTCAAGAGCACTCTAACTCTAATAATGCAATATACTATAATACCTTCTCTCACACACGCCCATAAGGCCTACTTAAAATAACCTTATAATATTTAAAACTAACTCCCAAAACTAAGAACAAACTATTTGGGTAAACATATCCTCGAACTAGCAGGCCGGTGAATCAAAATTAACAAACACCAACAGTATTTCACCTCATACCCATTCACTCATCAGGCGCAGAATGAACCCATCTACACTACTAAGGTTCCACATCAAATCCGCCTGTGTTTCCTTTAAACTTGACAACATGATTAAAAGTGAACAAATTATCACAAGTAAAACTGCATTATACATATATAGTTGCAGTAAACAGAAAGCTGTACTTAACCTTACTTAACAGCTTCATTATTCTTGGTAACTCCAAAAATTACACAGTTAACGATACGGCCAGCTGTTAAATTACACGCTTCCAAAGCTGTAACATATAAAATTAAACACACAAAAATGTGTATTAAAACGCTCTAAAATAAATTAATATCGTACAAGGGCGACCACAGACAGCTCTTATACCTGAAAAGCACATAACTCATGCTTCTGGTTTGGAATGGACTGATAACCTGCTTGAGTACTTGGAACAGCAAGACGACATGCTCTTACCTGATAAGCTTATGTTAAAAAAAATAAGAAGTGGCATAAGGAAAAAGGAAGCAACTGTCTTGAAACAGAAGATAATTACAGATTTTTTAAAGTGATGTGTGGTTTCTAGCAAACTGTTCGTGGTTTTAGAGTTTTTTTTTGCCTCTGAGAGAGTTAAATTATAGACGGTTTGTTTGTGAACACAACATTATTTATTGGTAAATTACACCACTTGACCTATATCTTAATAGCAATATTGCATAAATTTATTTACTTATCTTTGTAGTTAAATGCATTGACTACAGTAAATGTCAGAGTTATTTATGAAATGTAATTGTGTTCATGTACTATTCATACCGGGAGATGTGGAGCGGAGATGATTTACTGTTTTGTGTCACTTTTCCTTGTTGTCTTTCTCCTCACATTTTAAAACACACGTCATTCACAAATACCCGGCTTGGGAAGGTCACACCAGATGCAACACAGATAAGAAAGAAGAGGGGTAAGCAGGAAGGGACACTAGATGATGGGGAGGGAGGGACAAGGTCACTGCACCTGAACAAAGGCTGATAACTTGATGAGGGTTCTAGTAGGAAGGGATGGTTGCCCTTGTTGGTGTGACATTGCGCGTAGTTACCAGCTCTCACGGTCATTTCCACGTGGACACACGCACAACATACATTTTAAATGCTATACAACAGCATTCAAAGTTTGGAAGTTAAGCAAAATAATGTCAAAATTGTATGTTTGAGCATGCTGATCATCTGCGATTTTGCATTATCCGGGCATTCGTCCCCGTGATTACCGCGGATAATCGGGAGTTCACTGTATCTATGCCTAAAAAGGAAACTTTTAGTGTTAAGCGTTTAGAGTGTTTTATTTTTCATGTAAAGCGAAGAAACATAGCTAATAATGACCATACATTTCATTTGCACATATGTGAATTTTTTATTTGTAAATTTCATGTATATATGTGCAAACTATGTAGTCCATAGACTGGAAACCAAGGTTATGTTTCACTGTATGGAACTCAAGTGTAGCCGCTTGTGTAGCTAATTTTATTTCTTGTTCACCTGCTGCCTTTTCCTAAAGAATGTAGTCACTATGTCTATAACTTTCTGCAGACTCTGCAACTTTGCATTTATTTTTGTGGAAAAGAATTAACAATATCATATTTCGCTCAGTGACTAATGCTAAATACAACATAGCTGAAACAACATTAAACTTCATGGCCATATTCACACCAATATTTTTTTTTTTCTTTTTGAATTAAAATTCTTTGGATTATTTGTTAAAACACATTCCCTTTTTGGTATTTCCAATATTGAAGGTTGTTAGCACATATTTATCAAAACATTACAAAAACAACAACTAAGGTAGGTAAGAACTCTAACTCGCTTGAGTGGCAAGGCAGGCAGGAGACTACCAACCAAAGATCAAATACAATATAAGACAAGAGGAGAATGTAGTATGTGATATCAGGAACATTCTACAGTGCTCAATTATATAGCACTGCCTGCCAGCACATGCAACATGTCTCCACTAAGCAATATACTCATGTGACAGCAGATCACCCAGGCTAGTGCTCTAATTTTTTGTGATTAAGAAAACAAAAAACTGCAACATTTAGCATCCCGGTCAGAATATGTTGGGACACTGGGACATGACTTATAAAGCAGGGACTTTCCCAGGAAAATATGAACATGTGGGATCCCTACCAATGTTGTGTGGTGCATCAAAATTATTCCTCATTTTTAAGTCTATCAGTTTAAGAAGAAATTAATAATTACAGACATCTCGTGAACTAAATAAACCTACCACAGGTTGCAGCTCAAAATTAAACTGATGACTTCTAGAGTTAGAAGTCCATATATGGCTATCTAAATGTTAATTACTTTTTGCTCCCATTATTATTTACAATATGACGTGGTCTGACTTGAATTTCTCATTCATACATTAATTTTTTTTAAACAGCTTATTACAAATTGCATGTTATTTAATGATTGCCATAAGAATTCCATGAACTGTTTCTAACAGGTTACTGTCCTGTTCTCTCGTTATAGTTCTCAGTAAACACCAATGCACTAGCTCAACATGAGTTGGAAACTTTGAGTACATAATAATGAAAGTTTGTTGATACCAGAATTGCCAATAAATAAAAGAAGTTAAATATTTACTTGAAATTTATTGTCGTCTCAGCAAAACAAACTATTGACACTCGCAGCTGACGAACAAACAAAAAAAAAACAAGACAGAATGGCAGCCTTCACGAAACAAAACTTTGCACTTCGAGAGTTATGAAGATGAGAAAGAATCATTACTTTTCTCTCCCGGCGCCCTATTGACTCCTCGCACCGACGGAAAATAAATTTAATAGATATTTGAACTGAAATGTCCTAAATACAAAAGGTTAAAGTCGCGGGCGCTGGTCGGTGCGAGTAACGTGATCACCGTTGCAGGCTGTCCGACTGACAGTTGACAAACAATTGCGCTGTAACGAACTGTTGTGATACCAGAGAAAGGTCGTGCTTCCCTATATATTGGTTAAAAGTTTCCTCATTGAAAACATATTGTTTTGGAACAGTCGGTCACGTCAGCCAAAAGGTTACCTCTGTTATTTTCCTCGTTTCACCATGTTGTGCCTTGCGGTGGCTTTGTTTTTAGTTTACTAACCCAGTGAAAAGGAAAAGATGTGATATCGCTTCTGTTGTTGACGTCTGTTACTACTGATGAAATGACGAAAGAAAAATAATAAATTTGGAAAAATGAAAATATATAAAATACAAACAATTGAAATACTTCCCGAATATACCAATTATATATATCTATCTGAAATGCTACATATTAAATTCAGAATGCTTCAAAATATTGACTTGTTTAAAATGCATTGAAACACTACTTAGATGTTGAATCGGTTAACCTAACATTTAAACAAAGTAATTAAAAATTTGGCATTGTTGGCTACATTTCGCAAGGTCTGTCTGGTTTCAGTATGTGGAGCATACATAAATGGAATTGTGAGACTTACATCAATTAGGAGAAAATATTAGGGTATGGATTTAAATAACTTACTCCCTCTGCTCTCTTTAATCCTTCCATTTAAAACCTGACGGGTTGTCCCCCTTTCTCCTTTTCAAATGCCATGGGTGTCTCGTACACACACGCCTTAAGAAATCCCCACAGCCAGAAGTCTAATGGTATAAGGTCCGGGGAGTGTAGTGGCCAAGCAGGAGGCCCACTCCATCATAACCAGCAAGCAGGATATGCTGTGTTGAGGTAGTCACGCACAATCCTGGTGAAATGGGATGTTGCACCGTGATGTTGCAACCACATCCATTCTCTGATGGTGAGCGGAAAATCCTCCGGTAATTGTGGCATACTGAACTGCAGGAAATCATAATATTGAAATCCTCACACACGATTCTGCAGCAAGTATAGGCCAATTACATTGTCCCCCACTATGCCGGCCCAAATGTTGATGGCAAAGTAATGCTTTTATCCACTCATTATATTTGCATGTGGGTTGGCATCATACCACATGTAGACATTTCTACTGTTGCAAAAGCCTTCCCATGTGAAAATGGCTTCATCTGTAAACATTACAACCACCGGTAAATACAGATGTGGTTAAATCTGGCTTTGAAGCTTGCTGCCATTTGATTTGACTGTCAGATTCATAGTCATGGTCACAGTTGGAAAATTTGAAAAGTTTGTTGCCACATCAGACAAAATTCTTAATCTGGTATTTGGTTTTGTTTTGTGAGGAATGTATATAGATCACTGTAGTATGCTAATACAGTAGAACACGTTGGTGGAAAGTCGTTTACCATATTTACCCATGTACCACCTTCCTCCATATAAGACCCACACCTGACATTTTCAGTTGTCCCAGGAAAAAAATATTTATACGTACATATTCAGTTTTAAAACTTGCGGTTCAGTGGACAGTTGTGTTGCACAAGGTATACATATGTTACAAAACAAGATGCAGCACGAGCCATATTTAATTTAATTTAAAAATGCCCCCAATAATTAAAAATTGGCAACTCTGAAATATGGTGGGCCTTATATTTGTAATTATGGCAGTCTTGCCACCCAGCAACATGCACCACTGCACTGGTGATTGATAACATCAGGGGAAACTGTGTGTCATCATCGGGTACAATCTGAGCATGATGAGAATAGACAAGATATTTAAACACAAAAGGCTACTTATCTCGTATCTCAATCACACCTTCAACATAAATATGTACAAATAGGTAAACATGCCATAGCTTTTTAAACTGTTATTACCATTTAAAAAGTTACTTGTGTGCCACTTTGTCCGTCCACACGACCATAAATAATATAATTATTTATATATATTGTAGCAAGTCCTTGGCATAAACACATCACAAAGACTGCTACTGAACAGCACAAATAAAACTGTTACCCAAAACAACAAATAAATAAAAGGCAAACGGACTCTAAAACAGGCATAAAGAAATTGGAAGCAACTATAAAGAAAATGCCGGTAAGTAAGACAGACATAGGCACAAAAAAATTACATTAATGAAAGTTAAACAAGACAAGCCATACTTGTTGCAAAATGCATTTAAGAGACCAGAGGAAATTTCGAAATAAAATGCTTGCGGTTGTGGGATATTACTTAATATTTGATTAATTTTCTTTTTCCTTTTTTGTGGTAAACTCAAAATTACATAATATAATAGAACATTTCATTACACTTTAAAGATATTCTTGTGTGAGCAAAATAAGAAAATCACTTGAATGCCCAAAAGAGAAATTAAGATTGTATAAATTTATTATTTTTAAGAATTCAGTAAATGATTCCAAACAATACCGGAGATACATCTCTTACACTTTTCGTAAGATTTACTTTACATGCCACCAATAAATCATACTGAATATAATTTATGTCACGAGAGTTTAACATTGTCCAATAAGTTCATTAGTTTCTTGTATAAATGAAATACACATCTGTGGCTCTGGCAGTGTTTTCAAAAGGAAACAAATATTTTATATGGGCTTAGCTGTTCAGAAGTCCACTTGTAGACAAAAGACTGTAGAAAAGGGTGAAAATCACTGTCCATGCCAGGAAGAGAAATTGATTAGTTTCCCAAGTAGGACAGTCCACATGGACGCTGTCATCGGAGACAAGAAGCAGGAAACGTATGACATTAGTGAACTACTGGAATACCTGTGCACGTGCACTCTAGCACTAAAAAAAAGTAGTACCATGAAAATTAGTAAATGTGAATTAGTGCACAATAATAACTTAGGGAGAAACCAAAACTGTACTCACCATGAGGGAAGCAGGGGAAAAAAAAATTCAAAAACACTACATGGTGCTAAACCCATGCAGCAAAGTACGTTATACCACACACTACAAAATAAATAAAAAAAAGTAATTCACTACATTGCCACTTCTAACACAACTACTAAAACTTCATCATGAACTGCTAAGTTCCGAAGAACACAATCACGGGCTCAGGATGACTGCATGCCATTTTGCTCTCGAGCCGAAAAGCAAGTGACCAAAAGCCTATGGGGAAATACATAGGGACTTCAGACAAAAGACAATCGGAAAGGTTAGAAAGTAGCCAAAGTAGGAAACAAAAGACAAACAGGTAGTTCCAGAGTAGCCATGATCTTGTGGGTGGCCCGCACAATATGAAAAGTGCTGAAATGATCGGCACGGATGAAGAAATATCACGTGAATAAAGACAGTTTTTTATGTGAGATCACTCACCAAGCAGCATGGATACGCCGAGAAAATTGCCAGTACAGCAGTGGAAAGAAAGCGGAAATGAGGCAGTTACAGACTGCAACAGAAAGAATTTGCAACACAGCATTGTATATCCGGATATACGAGAAACAGTAGCAAGAAACACAGGCCAGCAGGCTTCTAACAAGATTAACGTATCTTTTAAAGTTCAAATCTTAAACTGAATTGAAATCAAACTTGCGAGAAAAATATTCAAACATTAAAATAGCAACAAGCAATTATTAAATATACTGAAATAGTTAAATAACTTCATTTATATACCCAGATAAACCAAACCTTAAAATATATAAAACATTTACCAAAACAATATGTGACATAAATAAATATCAGACAAATAGATTTCAAGAATTAATTAAATATATCTTACATAATTCAAATTGAGAATAAAGGATATTATTTACTGCAATCATTAATATAATAAAAGTAATGGGACATTTAATAATAATAGTAATTAACCTAAATACTGAAAATTATGTTCTCAAAATTGTTTAAAAATAGTTCACTAGCAGTGATGCAAAAATAAAAAAATTGGGGCCTTTTTTTAAAACAACACACTTGCCCGTGGAAAACATGAACTTTAGCAAAAACTTTGGAGGTAGACTGTTTGTCGGCTGGGACAGCCTTGTGTCGGAAAGCCGACCACCCACTCCATCCCACTAACTATGGTGTGCTTTGTTTCTACGAATGTCTTGGCAGACACCATCCTTGTCATAGCCACTTTTAAAATTCATTTCTGAGAAAAAATGTGAGGGTGAAACATAAGTAAATACAGTATTTCCATTTGCATGAAATTATTAAAATTTTATATTTTTAGAATATTAAGATTATTTTAAGAAAATTTATATATATATATGTAATGCTTTACTACATATCAACTTTTGTATTCATTACTTTATATCAATTTTTACAGGAACGCACATTATTGTTGGATCAACCTGTAAAAATTGGCCGTTCTGTGGCTCGTGCTCGAGCTGCACCGAACAATGCAATTTTTGATTGCAAGGTTTTATCACGTAACCATGCATTATTATGGTATGAAAATGGAAAGGTAAGTGGACTGTATTTGATTAAGTTTGTTCAGCAATAAGCACACTAAAATAATTATAAAAAAAAAAATTCAGTTTTTCCCCATTTTGTAGTTTGTAGTACTGTTTAGTTTTTTAATCTGAAATATTTTTAAACACTGTTATCATTGCAGCACTAAGAGTTAACTTGAACTGGTAGTGATGAGATTTTTAAGCAATTGCTGCAAAGGATAACGAGACAGTAAAGTAACTAAAGAATATAGACATACTCTTAGTACTTACTTCACAATATGAGTTTTATTTATTTTCTTCATTTGAAGACTTTACCTTGCTTATTCAAATTACAATAAACTCTCGATTTTCCCGTGGTAATAACTGGCTAAGGGTTCACGGATAACCAATTTTTATGGTTAAAGCAATTTGAGGGGGGATGTTTAATTTAGGCCTACGTACTGTACATGTAGGTTAATATAGTTTTAGAAGAATTCAATGATTTGACAGCCAGTGTGCAACATCATAAATTATATTAACATCATCACATGCACAAAACCTTGTATCGGCTAATGTGTGAATGATTGCAAGAAAATTTCACGTTGGCTATTTTGACAGCCTACATTTGCACAACAGACATCGGAGAAATATTCGGGCAGGAAGGAGATCATAGATAAAATATCTATGTATTTTATTTTATATTGTTAGTGTCTAACCAATTTTTTTTATGCCTGTACAAGATGAAAAATTTACATTTAATAAAAAAAGGTGGTGATGGATATACTTTTGCGACAGCAGTGAAATAGGTGACCAATGCTGCCATCTGTTGGCCAGTGCTTGCGGGTCGCTTTGGAAACCACACCCCAATGAAATGACTCATTTATCATGTGTTAAATGTAAATATGCGTAAGAATTCTCAATTTTTTTGGTTAAAACAATGGAGAAAAAAGTGTTTACTTTAGACCTAGGTACTTTACACGTAGGTTATGTAAACAAATAATATAGTTATATATGAATTCAATTTTTTGACAGCAAGTGTGCGACATAAATTATATTTATATCATCACATGCACAAAACCCTGTATCGGCTAATGTGTGAACGATTGCAAAAAAATTTAATGTTGGCTATTTTGACAGCCTACATTTGTACAACAGACATCGAAGAAATATTCGGGTTGGAAGGTGATCATAGAGAAAATATCTATGTATTTTATTTTATATTGTTACAAAACAGCTGTTATTAGTGTAATGAATTAAACTTTGTTCTAGACTAATGTGTAGGTGTTGAACAAAATGGAACACCATATGCGATAGTTTAGTTTTGTTGATATCTTCTTCATAGGCTGGAGCTTGTGCTTGCTGCTAACGTCAGCATCTGCATGCTTCAGATTAATTTAAGAGGCAGCACATCTATTGCAGAATATTTTAAAAATATATCTACGTTAATTTGACATAGTATATTTCTAAATCAAGTTGTTTTAAGCTTGCACAAGAGGAAAAATTTAGTTTTAATAAAAGGACGTGATGGATATACTGTTGTAACACAGCAGCAAAACAGGTGATGTGCTGTCACCTGTCAGACAGTGCATGTGGCTCACTTCAGAAACCCCGCCCCTATGAAATGACTCATTTTTCGTGTGTAAAATGAAAATATGTGAACGAATACTCAGTTTTAAATTTTCCTCAAGCTCTGTAAATATTTTAACGTAACGTATTTCTGTGTGAAGCAATTTTGCTAACTAATAATTGGAATTTGTCCTGTAATCACCAAGCCTTTCTGAGATTGGTTCACCATTTTGCTTTTTTTCGTCCTGACCCACCTTGCCACTTCATTAATAAAGCAAAAATTAATGTTATTTTATTTATTTATTAAAACTACACGTGACACATTGTTTACGATGGAGTCATTCTTGCGGCAAATAATATGTATGTTAATGTGATATTTTGTTATCCAGTTGCACTCGGTGCCAAGGGTAATTTATAAATAGCCTCGACATGTATGAACGACTGTAAACTACATGATCTCGCCTTTTTGACAAGCAGATGCCAGTTTATATCCTATAGTACTTTATTACTAGGAATGAAAATGTGCTGTCTGACAATTTCCCTGAATTCCTAATATTTAAAGTTTCACTTTTAAAACATGTGTAAATATAGTACCCAAAAACTTTTAATATTAAAATTAATCAGTAGCGCATCACCAGACTGCAGCCAGGTAATTAACAGCATGCGTGTGGGTTATTATTAGCAGCGGCGTACGACTGGCAGCAGCTGTTCATTATTTGACTTTGAACTAGTGGCTCCACAGTTAAGCCGCAACCCGATTAAGCCGCCCTCTTATAATTTGGGAGTTTACTGTATACATTCAGCTATTTGATTTTAATTTCATAGACAACAGCTTAAAATTAATTTCCTGTTATATGAATTAGTTAAGAAATACATTATGAACTAACATGTTTAAGATTACTGATGTTTAATAGGAATACTATTCACAGAAGTAAACATGGTATTTCTCAACAGCTAGAGCTCTAAGTGTAGCATTTTTTGATGGGGAAAAAAAAGAAACAAGATATTGTAAGTGTTGGGAAAGATTCCCAAAGTAATTTTCTGTTACAAGCATTACCTTTTTCATTTTTCATAAAAGTGCTTTATTTACCATTCTAAAATCTGGGTGTGGTCAAGTTCACGATTGTTTAGGGCTCTTTTTTTTCAGTCCAATAACAGAATAAAACTTTAGTTTCCCAATTCACTTACACTATTAAATAAAAGAAATGATTGCTCTTGACCCAAAAAAAGAAACAAAAATAATACTTATGCCACTCATTATTACGTACGAAAAATAAAATATGTTCTGTACATCATTAGTTATTACTAAAGTGTGTTATTCTCCTATTTTTCTTGTTGCCCTATATATTTATTAGTCAAAATGTTCATCTGGTAATACTCAATGTAATATATATATATATATATATCCCCCCCCCCTCCTTTTTTTATGTGCTGATTAAACACAAAAAATACACAGAATGTCTCCTAGTTATTCTCACACAATTTGTGTTGCTGTCAGGCCTGCCTGACACATTGCACTTGTGACTCATATACAGGTTTCTTGATCTTCTACACCATTCGTCTCTCAAATTTACTATCATACAGTATACTAAAAAATGTTTCCCTCTCAGTTGACACTTGTCGAGGTTGCTGAAATTCTCGTTGGAATCCACAGCAAACCCTAGCTCGGACTAGCTCGGTTTGAGTTTGAGACTTGTAGAAATAAATAAATTAAGACTTGAAAGTTTGTTGTTGTCAGGAGTGCCAACAAAATTACAATGAAAGGTTATTTTTAATGTTAACTGAAGTTTATTAGTGTCTCTCCACAAACAATTGACACTCATAATAGAAAACAAAGCAACAGACAGAATGGCAGTGTGGCACTTGCTGACCTGCACGAACACATCGCTGAACTGAATGACTTACAAACTGAGACAAACTTGAAACTGTGTGACGACAAACTTATGTGATACTTGTGACGATAATAAAGCTGCGCTAACCTTATTTATGCTGCCTGAAATGTTGCATCAAATAAACGTGGTCCAATCATTGCTTCGCCAAGTGCGGTAATGTCTAGAAATAGCCTGTGATCTCTGATGTAAGTCCCAAAATCGTATTACAATGTTTGCGTGGGCTGTTACATCAGCCTACTGTGACATCAGCCTACTGTGACATCAGTACACTGAGTTTCATCAAATGGTGCAATACGTGGATGTGTGTCTCACTTACTAACTCCTTAAAATAGTTGCACTGTCATCCTGTGAATAAAATAACAAATTCGGCAAAGACGAACATGCACAAAATGCAAACAAATTCTTATTTCTTATTGCCACAATCTTCTAAATGTTAAATGAATTACTATCCTTTACACAGAAATATAGCAAATAAAAATAATTACCGAAAATATAAATTATAACATATTGTAATGCTTCAAACTTAACAGTAAATATTAAATAGCCTTTGTGAGTCTTCCTGGAGGCGTCAATGTCCTTGTGCATTATGACATGAAAGATGTAGGGAGAGGTACAACAATTTATTTTAGGCTGAAAATATCTTTGGAGTCTTACTCAGGACCTGGTGCCAAGATGCCAACTGTGCAGCCCCAACTGACATTGGACACATCATGGATCACATAGTTTTTCACTGAGCAATCCACCCTTCGTCCAGTAAGGTTTCCCAGCCACTAAGTTGGACTATTATGAGGGAGCCTGTGTTTTGGTATAGTAAATGAATGTCTGAATTTTTTTTCTCATGTCCTCTGAGCATGTTAATTTTGTAAATCCTGATAATTTTTTAAGGTAATTTAGTTCCACTGTACTCATCATTTGATTGTAGAATTAGGAATTCATGTCTCGTGCTATTCCAAGTGCCATTTTCTTTTACTCTGGTATGTGTTGCATTAAAATGTATAGCTATGTACAGTAAACTGATCTCTTTTGAAATAAAACTTTGAAAAAATAAAGTTCCCACCCTTTAACAGCATTTGTGTTGATGTTAATACTGCCTCGATTTCTGCTAGGAAAGTGTCCAGTAAATCAATAAAAGTAGTGCCATTTCTTAATAATTCATTAAAAGTATAACTTTTTAAATTCGTGTTAACTGAATTTGATTTCTTTATGTTTTGTAAACAGAATAAGTATTGGCTTAATAGCTAAATATTTGTGATTCTAACAATTTCACAGCCTCATTACAAGTCATCAGGTTGATTGTCTTTGCTTCCACTTTTCCAATTGTTCGTATAGCCAACTTGTTCGGCAAATGTGATTTCTGGTAAAAACTTGGCCTTTCATAAATAAAATATTAACTTATGTACCAAACAAAAGATTTCATTATTGGTTCTCAATGAAAATGTTAAATTCTGGAACCAATTGTCACCCCGTTCTGACGTAGCTTTAGATCCTGGAAAGGCATAATGTGGTCACCAGCCAAGTGTGTCAGTATACTACAGTGGTGTGCAAATATGACAGGACAGGTTTTCACATGTAATGTCATGTGGTAGTGTTTCAAATAGGTACAAACCTACCACATCATCATTGATATGTAAGAGTATGGCCCGTTCTCTTGTAATGCCTATTGCAGCTGCGGAGTCATTTCGGGCAGCTGACAATATGCTGCCAGGCATCTTTAACAATGTCCCATGCATGTTTGATTAGATCACGGACCATATGGGCCAATCCATGCAACAAATATCTTCACTCCTGAATAGCTCGGTAACAGCCGCTGTTTGATGAGGTGTACCATTGTCATCTATGAAGAGGAAATCTGGGCCCCGAGAATCCCAAAAAAGATGCTAGTGAAGAAGGACAGTGGTATAACAGTAATCACTAGTGACTGAACCTCCTTGGAATATGTGGAGCCCTGTACAGCCACCAAGAATTATACCTCATCAAACAAGGACACCACTACCTTTCAATGGATGTTTGAATGGTGATGGCATGTTGGCTGCTCTCTAGAAGTATAGACATCTGGAATCTCTATAGGGACAAAATTGGCTCTATCCGTAAGGAGCACTCATTCCTATTCCTGAGCCCCATAGTCCTTGTGTTCCCGGTACCACAGCAACACTGTCTCAGATGAGTAGGCATGAATGGTACACATAGTACTGGTTGCAGAGCAAACAAACCACCTGTGCAGTCACCTGGCCATGGTAAAATGCACTATCAAGCATTCAGTAATGCATTGCATGTGTCTTGCTATTTCATCCACTGTCTGCCAGGTCATTTCACATGAAATGAACAAATTTTACAAAAAAATTTGCCACCTAATTTTAGATTTTGATGAAATTTGGTGTTATATGCACCAATCATTTAGACTCCAAAACACATTTTTATAATATAAAAAAAAATGGTATTTCAGTGTTATTTTCTATAATCTGTATAAAGTTTATTTAAATTAGGAACAATGTCAGCTAGGGCTCATTTTAAAGCTTAAGGAATGTACTTTTTTTTGCTAGGCAGTTAGGTTTAATTTAAACCTAAGCAGAGATTTTGTGGCTTACATTGTAGTTAATGAATTGATTTTTAAAAAATTTACTGATTTAAAAAGCACAATGAAGGATTAAAAATAACATGCAAGTATTTTTACCTATTAAAATAATGCACGAGTAGTATGTGCAGAATGAAATTTGAGTTGTTACTGATAATCCATCAGCCTAAAAAAATTTCATGAATTTTGCAAATTTGTGACAATTGCTATTTTCAGAGTTTAGAAAATCATGTGCGACAGGTTTTAAAAATTTCAAAATGCCAGAATACCAGGTTTTTACGGTTTACTTTTAAAAAGAATTTTGTTATTTCCACAGGTTTAGGTGCCTCGAGCCTTTGAATTAACCGTAGAACAGCAGTTACATAGCTAACTTTACATGAGGGCAAACAGATGGGATATTTATCACATGAAGCAAAATGTTGGTTTTATATATATATATTAATTTTTTTATATAAATTACTTACGATTTTGGTTTTAAATTTATTATGTTGCCATATATTCATTCAGAAGAGTTGACAGCTTCACATTAATCTGTGGTGAGATGTTTTGGTATCTTCCATTGGCTGCCATGGACAACTCTCTGGAGGAGAGAATATTAAGAATGTTTTTTTTTCCTGTACCCATGTGTTGTTGTCACAAGCTGATTTCTTGAAAGAGGTGCCAGGGCCTAGAGGATGGATAAAGAGAATTCTAAATTAGTCTTCAGTATTGTGAACTTTCACTTCAAGAACTTCACCGAATCATAATTCTGTATCACACACACAGCAGACGTAATCCCTCAGTTTTGGCTGTAGTTTTATATGATTTTGAACTTCAGGTTCTATTGACTGTTACAGTTTTGTATTGCACTGAAAGAGATATTACATGGACATGAACACTTTGGCTGATGGGAATAAAACTATGTAACGTTCTAGTTTGAGGTATTGGAATGGCATGCTGGAACATTATCTCCTGTTGTTGTTCAACCTTTTCAACAGCTTGATTTGAACAGAACGGAAAATGTATGTTCTTTATATTGTCTACACAAAACTTGAACATATGGTTTTCTATAGCGTTCTGAAGACTTGCCTTTTGTATAATTCTTTTAACTGTCCCACCAATTCCATCACATGGTCCCTTGACATGGCATGTGGCAGAAAAATGCAATACAGAGGACCTAGAGTAAGATAGTTTGCGACATACACTTCCTGTAGAAATACCATTAGAACAAGAATATTCCATTGTAATTTAGTAACTTTACAATCATGTAATGCAAAATTCTCACCCTAAACAGCATATATTGTCTTTCACATTCTTCGCTTAATACACTGAAGCTAAAAGGATAAACCAAAACAAACTGGTATAAAGACTCTATGTTCCGCATCAGATCAATAATGAGCAGGGGAGCTGGGCCTATAGCATTCCAGGATTGTTGCTATATAGTGGATGACTATTGACAGCATGCCAACACGATGATTCAGCAGCAAGCCAAATTCACATCCTTGGATTCTTGTTTACATACCTGCCTTCAAGGCACAAGGACCAGTGAGTCATAACCTGCCATTTCAAAGGTTGGAGGTACCTTAACCCCTGGGAGTAATAATAATTTTATTTTTTGGTTTTAAGTACACTGTAAGGACTTGGTATTCTACCATTTTCAATTTTTAAAACCTGCCCCACATGTATTTTCGGAGCTCTGAAATGGCAATTTAAAAAAATTTCAAAATTCATGCAATTTTAATTAACAGCTCAAAATTTTTCTTGCACATACTACTCATACATGAGTCTAAAAGGGAAAAATACTGTCATGGTACTGTGAATCCTTCATTGTGTTTTTTTAAGTCTAAAAATCTTTGAATAATCACTTCATAAACTAAAATGTAAGTCACAAAATCTCTGCTTAGGCTTAACTTAAATCTAACTTTGGCTAAACAAAAAAATACATTCCTTAAGCTTTCAAATAAGCCCTAGCTGACATCATTCCCAATTCAAATAAACTTATTACAGATTTTAGAAAATAACAGTGAAACACCATGTTTTACTTGTCCGTGCTGCATACGGTAGGCTATATCAAAGAAAGTGTTTTTTTAAAGAATATTGTAAAAATTGTTTTGGACTCTAGACAATTTGTGTGTGCGTGCATGCATGTGTGCGCGCGTGCATGCATGTGTGCACGTGTGTGCATGTGTGCGCATGTGCACGTGCACGTCTTACCAAATATCAAAATCAGAAATTGTGTGGCAAATCCCATTTATTTATTTCACATGAAATGACCCTGCCATCACTCTCTTCTCCTTTGTAAGACAATATACCAATCCTCCTCCACCATGGTGCTCATGGGCGACCTCTATTAAACATTCATACAGTTGTTCCTTTTGTTCAACATGCTGTCCAAGTTCATAACACGATTTTGTGTGCAATTTCATACTGCTCAACCACACTAGCCACGCTTAGACCTTCTTTCAACTTCTGATTGATTGGACCTTTTGTGTTGATGCAATAGACTAAGGTAAGCCATTTTTTAAAGTTCCCAGTTGAAACATTTTTTGGCTTTGTTAACTCATATTATTTAGCACTTGGCCAACAAATCAGAGTGACTAGCATTTGGTAAATGTGGGAAAAGAAGGAAATGTACAGGATTTGAAATGCTGCTAGAAATGTCTGTAAAATTTATAATAGTTATTCCAAATGATGAGAATTTCTTCTGGGTTATGAAATTTGCTGTTGAAGGTCTGAAACAAAATAAAATAAGGATATGCATTGCTTTTAAAAGTCAGAGTTCTATGGTGCAATACTAACAATGGCATCAGTGCCGCACCGAGGAAAAGTAGGAACTAATAAATGGATGGGGCATGAGCCTCTGCTGTGAAGAGCAAGGAAGGCAGTGTGTTTGGTGCTGTAAACTGGTGTTGTAAATTGTCGCTTTATTGTAGCAGAGAAGTAAAAGGAAAAGGGTTAGGAATGCCTGCCTGAGCCTGACCACCAATTTTTTCTTTCACATTCCTTCTTATCAAAGCAAGCCTGTGTACTGCGGAGCATTAGTCATTGTCTGTAAACATCCTGTTACATTGCCTTCCATTAGTAATTAAAGAAAAAAAAAAATCTTATCTGGTAACAAGTGTAGTTACTGATATTATCTTAAACTGTGTCATCTAGGGATCATCATTGCTTTGTGTAAATAAATATCTGAACAAATGTCTCGTCCCTCACAAGCAGATTAATTTTTCATGGGTATCATCCAATTTTGGTGCTACATTTACTATTATATTTTAAATAAAGATTATTGTCAACAATTTTCTGCCCTTCTCTTTTGTCACCTTTGTTTCATATGTTTATCTGTTTCTTTCTCTTTCTCTCTCTCTTTCTCTCTCTTTCTCTTTCTCTCTCAGTTTTTCTACATCATTGGCCAGAAATAGAATGATTTTGCCGATGGATTTGGAGTGCCAGAGTTGTTCATTCTGTCGTTCCGATTGGCCGGTAGCCATCTTGGATCTATGTGACTTTGACCTTGATTTAAAAAATATGAAATATAAAAGTAGAAAAAAATCGCTAAGTCCAAAAAAATTAGTGACAATTTTTTTATTAAAAATTATTAAAACATTATTAAAAAAATTACAGTCAACCAGTGGCCATTTTCCTTAGCAATTTCACTTTTTCCTTAAAAAATTCTAAAAATATTATTATTAAAAATTATAAAAAAATTATAAAAAATTATCAAATAAAATTATTTAAAAAATTATTTCCAGAGTTCCCCCCCCCCCCCCGCACTACGCCCAGCAGACGACCCCCTCACCCCCACTCCCCTCTACTATACTTATTCCGCCATCTTAGTTTTTTCATTTGTCTTTTGTTTATACATTGATAGAGGCTGCAATTTTGAGTTTTTTCATTTGTCATTTGTTTATACATTGTTGGAATTTGCCCCTCACCTTTGTTCGACTGCCATGTTGGATTTAATATGTTTTCATCACCTAGTTAGTGCTTGTGTATTAATTTACCCACCATGCAGCAGCCATATTTAAGTTTTTTTACAGTATTGGTGGCACTGTCTGCACCCTCCGTATTGGATTATATTTTCAACACATAGATGGCGTTAATTTCTTGATTATGCCACCTGCTATCAGCTGGTGCTGAATGGTGACATGAACCATTCCTACTGAGTATGTAAGCTGTCGTATTTAATTTTTATAATTTTATTTTTAAATGTGAGGATTTTTATTTAAAATAATTTTTATTTAAAGCAGAGGTAATATTTTTAAAATAAATAAAACAGCATGCTTTTTTTTACAACAAATTAATTGTACACATAATAAAATATACATAATCAGCAGAAGATCAATAATTTTTATTATTCTTTTTTGGTGTTCACTGCTCGATGTCCGCAGCGGTCTAGAAATCCCACCATTTGATGTATGCCCTTCTGTTACATCGTTGCAGCACCTCCTCGACCAAATACACATCTGGAAACTTTGTAGGCTGGATTTCCTCTGTGTAGAAACCACCATGGATGGGAACATTATTTAAATCCTTGAGAAAGTAAGTCATCAGAGCATAATTACATATACGTCACACGCAAAAGAGTTCGGGGCTCCAATCTTCAGTGATCCCTTTCGTGAATGCCTTTCCGCTTGGAAATGCGCACCAGGTCGCCAACCTTGGTTTTTTAGGCTTGTGCGTGTGTCTCCTTTTCACGTAGTTGTACAAGGTTCGAACCTGGGAGCAGTTTTTCATGTTTTTGTGCTTCATGCGAGTGGTAGAATGATTGATAGAATTGTACTCACTAACTAGTTTCGGCAGTAGTGTCAGCCATTTGTAGCTCCCATTCACAGCAAAATGCCTCCACATTTTTCCCTTCAGAGTCGTTTAACCTATTGACAATAGAAGTTTTGATTGCTGTACATGGAATAATGATTCATGTTATGTTTCTTCATTTGAGCCTTGAACTTTGCATTGTAGAATTCCTTGCCCTGGTCAGTTTGTAGATCAATCAGGATGCGTCCTTCATGCAATATGTCAGCCATGGCCTCGGTGACATCTTACATATTCTTCGATTTGACAGGTCTGGCTCAGGTGAATTTGCTATATGCATTGATGACTGTCAACGTATATTTGTAGCACTTGTTTATCCAAGCATACTGTATCATCTCGACAAGGTTGGCTTGAAATATATTGTGCAACCCACCTATCACGACCTTACGACGGCGGTAGTTGCATCTCGCAGATGCATGCAGTCTATTGGTGATACCTTATTGACTGATTCTATGAAGCCTCCCTCAAGTTCTTCGACTATTGAAATTATCTGATTAGTGTGGGAGTAATTTCCAACCCTTTGCAAAGCGAGGAGTAGTTGCAGCCTATCGACCAGCTCGTTTGTGTTGTCCCAGAATATGTAATCTGTGTTCTTGCCATCGTCTATCTTCTTCAGACCTTCCCCGCTTTTCAATTCTAGGCCGCTGAAAAGGTCTGTGATAATGTCATTTTTTTCATGATCTTTGTCATTATAAACACTTGTCTCTGGATCATTATCTTGGTAAAGTGCATGCATGAGTTCAAGAAAAGTCTTGTATTCCAACAGGTCTGATTCCATAAACTCCGTGTGCTCTGTGCAAAATAGAAGTTCATATAATGCCTGGAGGTTCCACATGTCTTGTAATCACTTGCATAGATGATCTCACATGGTAGAAAATCTATTTCATCAGCACCAAGGAACCATTTACCATTATGCCTGTATACTTAATATATTGTATCATTGTTGTGAGATGTGTACAATCGTAGGTACCGGTGAACCAGAGCATTAGATTTGAAGACTCTCCTCCGTACTTTTTTTTGTGTGGCAAATCTGCATTCGATTCATCATTCTGATCGACTGAATATCATAATTTTTTCGCTTATTCAAAGGCTCATCAGTATAGTCTATTTCGGTCTTCATGGTTATGGGTGCTCATTGCTCTCCCTGAGTACATTGAGATGATGAGTAATGGACTTAAAACATTTCTTCATTTATAATATCACGTGAAATTTAGACCTTCCTGGCATTAAAATTCTTTGAACGAACTGACTGAATCATCAGATGTAAGTCACTGGCAATTTCCAACATCGTACTGAATAACAATTTTTACTATTACTCTCTTTTATAGGTTTAGGTTTGGGTCTCCACCAAAATACTTTTGATCTTGCCTAGGCGTTCGCTGCAGGTATCCAATATGTCCGTACTGTAATTTTGGATATCCATTTTTGTGGCGAGGTGGGAAATAGAGGTAGTGAATGTACATGTCATATTTTCTTCAAGGTTTTTGAAACTATTTTCATTTTGCGCAGATGCCACATTCAATCTGTCAATAATTTGCCTTTGAACACATGTTACATGCTCGTCCATGGTCACCATATCATGGACAATCTCAGTCTTCACACGCTCCATTTTCACCCCGAGCTTGGACAGGTAATTCTGAAAGAATGAGTTTTTTTTAGGCCAACATACCGTGAAGTTCCGAGATGATACCATTACCTGTTTCGAGGATGAAATTATTAGTAGCAGCTTCCTTGGATGCCTGAAGTTTGCCAATATTTATAATTATTTTTCTACCTGCATCACAAGTTCCATCGTTTCTTGCTACAAGACAACCTCTATCATCGCCTTTGTGAAGACACAGCTTGAGGCTACTTTGCCCGAATTTCAATATGCTCTAACTCATTCTTGACTGTTGGCGATGAACTAATCGAACTCACTCCTGTACCGCCCATAATATAGGGGCCAGTCCTTAATGATCGTCAAAAATCCTGATTTCTCTTTCAAGCACAAGGCTCATAGACTCTTGAAATCTGATAGTGTCATGTCCGTATTGATGTGATCATTGTAAACATGCTGCAAGTTCATATAGACCATGCGAAACAGTATTAACATGTTTGCATTGTCGCAAAGTATCTGTTTGGATATGCACGAATAAGTCTCACTGAGGTGCGCACAGTCCACAGTCATGTGCTGTCCCATACTAAAGTATTCTTGAATGCAAGTTTTTTTCTTACAGGCATTGTCATCAAAGACAAATATAGAGTTTGGCAGTGCTTCGTTCTGAGGAACCACCTTTATGTTTTTGCTGTAGGAGAAATAACGCATGCCTTCCCTAACCTGCAGTACTCATTCCTAGCACTGGTATTTCGGTTGCTGGAGTGATTTTGACTATAGGTACACATTCTCAAACAGAAGACAGTTCGGTTCTTCCAACCAGCAGGCTCAGTGGGATGCATGTTTTCCCGCAATTTAATGGTCCCGCGATGATGCATTTCACTGTATTTGGAAATTGGCTTCCACGTCAAGATTTGTGGGAGATAGCTTTATCTTCAGTGTGAATGTGTATGGATAGAATAAAATCTTGCTTGATAATATGCATGTTACCACAATTATCTTGCAGAGTGGATTGTGGAGCATGTGGAGCCAATTGCAGAGCGTGCAGAGAGAGCACAGAATCAGTGCTACAAATTTTAGAATGTCTCCTCAAAATATCACTGAGTAAACTGCCTCTGGGAGGTTTTGCATTAGAAGTCACAGCCGAACTTTTCATTTTGCAAGTTATTTGATGTCATTGTAAATTCTGCAAAACTGTAAATGCTCTGCCACAGAAGTGACAAAGCAGATGCATCATTGGCATTTTACGTCTGTACTGTTCCAAGTCTAGAATGATACTAAAACAAAAATGTATATGAGCTTATTTATAATTTTCTCGGTCAGTTCACTGTGATACCTCAGAGGTAAGACCATAGCTGGAAGCAGGATCGTCGATAATCTACAACAATCTACTGTTTGAGCTGCACATTTCAGGATACAGGATCTGCAGGCGGGGAACCAAGCTAGTTAAAAGGCTGTCACGCAACAAGACGGGCATAAATGCCTTGGATGAGGCATGCAAGCAGCACGACATCACCTATTCACAGCACAAGTATCTGCAACCTAGGGATTAGGCAGACAAGATACTTGCACATAAGGCTGATTAAATAATAAAATCATCCGAGATCAGGTTCAGAGAAAAAATGGCATGGGTCATTTCCAGCGTGATGAAGGCTAATGTGAAGATAGGCATGGGTGCAAAGAGCAAGCGGAAGGAGCAAGTGAGACAAAACGTGGTGATGAAAGGCAGAAATGCATTCAAGACCAGGAAAACATCTACCGGCAGATTTTTCCAATTGCTTTTGCCTGCATTTGGGCCCCTGGGGGGCCTAATCGGAGCCATGAGTGGTATCTTCTGAGCCGTCGACACATCATTGAACGAATAGGAGCAGTTGTCCGAGGCACAAAGACACAATGCAAATATAGAAGCTATTGCCACGGGTAAAAAAAACTGCCAAGGCCTCTACCTAAGGCCATACCCAGTAGCAGGCAGAAGTGTGCAAATGTGACGAAGCAGGAAGATGCAGTAATGAAATCTGTACCAAAATGAGCACTCAGGAATTTGGATTTGGAATGGTTTGCATGTAAATTTAAAATACCTAATTTTAGAGGAAGGTTTATGAGAGATGATTTGCCCTCTAAAGCCAAGAGAGAAAAATGTTCATCGCAGCCGGGCCCAGTATGCACTGGGTAGCATATGTAAAAAAAAAGGTAAACACTCAGATTATTATGAGAGTTTGGGGATTTGCATCCTCCGCGCGAACTGCATAAGTATTTGAAATATACCAAACTAACGTACAATTACGAAATAGAGCAGATACCTAACATGTGGAACTGTGGACATTTGTCTCTCTTCCTGTTTCACTCATACAAGTAATAGTATAAAATCGCTATAATGGCTATACACTGTGAGGAAACCATCAGTCATGTTGATAACACTTACCTTGACGGATTGTAGCTCCAAGCTGTATGCTGTACATTTTCCACCACTTGACCTGGAGGGGAATGAAGCATAGGTCTTGTTGATTTTCAAACCTACAATGTGATACTGAACATCAACGAAAAAAACTGCAAACTGTACTTCGTAAAAAGTGGTCATGTTTCCCATTAGGTGTTGCTGCCCATAGGCCCTTATGAAATAGACAACATTGCAAGGTACATTGAAGATTTCGTATCTCCCAACACAGAATTCGAAGTACATGGGAATCCCAGTATTCTGAAAAGTGTTATCAGATGCAGCAAAAATATTGACTTTACGAAAGTGGATATTATTGGACCTACGCTAGGGTTCGAATCACGCATCTATGAAGATGGCAAAACACACGTGTCGTCGTGGCCCGTAAACATCTTGCTGGTCAACGTGATATGAATAAACTGCAATTTGGTGAGCGGCACATACCTCAATGGAAGGCTAAGCAATACGCTGCACAAATTTTCGCCTATGATTCCTTCAGGTTTTTAACTGGCCGTAGCGCTGCAAAGCATAATTTACGTTCAGGTCATTGTAAATAGAGCACACGAGGTGGTCATGACAGTCGCCGACCAGTATGGAGAGTTGGTGAACTTTCGAAATCAAGAAATCACATTACACCTACATTTGAGAAGATGGGAATAAGACTTACACCGACCAGAAGCAATAAAATAAAGTGTCGTGCAAAACCTGCAATCAGTACATTACAGGTCTCCAAGGAGTTAACACATTCTAGAGAGATTATCCTCTGCAGTATCGGCTTCAAAGTCAATCGCCATGAAGAATACCTAAACATCGTAGAGCCAGCGGTTTTCAAAGACAGCTTAACGAAGGTGGATATACATGCATATTAGCCTTCTCTGATCGGACTATACACACTACCGTCGGAAGTTCGGATAGCAGATCAACACCAAGGTATCTGCTCTCTTCCTTGCCAGTCTTTTCTGTGAATTAGGGGGACACTAACAAAAGAATATTGGTCCAACCTGGCATCCACTAAAATAATGAGCAATGCAATTCTTCACGTGATCCATTGCATCATGCACTTTCTCAACTGTGTTGAGGTGGACCATTCACGAGATGTGAACATAACCTCATCAATCAAATATTACCTTTAGCTCATGCCGATTGAGCTGTCTGCAGCCAAGATGGCAGGCTGGGGAATCGAAGATGTCTACAGTGTTTCTCTATACCCTGGTGGCAGGTTCAAGGTGTACATCTCACCATCCATGCTAATGTGATTTGCTGAACACTTCAAATGAATTATATTCAGTTTGAAGTAAGAACTGGTGCTGCTCCTAACCAATACGCATATGAACACCATCGTGGGTATGGGAGGAAACCTGGAGACAGTGGAACTGAAACTACAGTCTATCGATTGGATACTGCCTCATGTACAGTTGAGCACTGCAGATCACATAAAAATGTTGAAGATTGTTGAAGATGGTAAAAACATTAATGTGGCTTTCAGGTCGTGGAGTCTGGAGACATTCCCCGGATTGCCAGCAAGCCAGCTCATCAACTGGTTGGTGAATTCCAGCTTTGCTTCTGAGAAACCGAGGTACATCATTATTGGGCTACAGACCGGAAGACAGCATAATGTGATAATGAGCTGTTGCCATTTCGACATGTCAAATAGAAAATGTGAAAATATTTTTGAATAGTGAAAGCTACCAGTATGTTGACATGAACATGAACTTTGAAAATGAACAGTACCTGCTGGTATATCACATGTATGTTAAGTTCCAAAATGCATATTATGGGTGCACCCAATCCATGATATTGAGCCCTGATACTTTCAAAGGTTTGGTCCCACTCATGGTATTCAATATGAGTAAACAGGATGAGCGTATTACCTCCAACGTGATTGACTGCAGGATCGAATTCACTACACATGTAAATATTCCTGGCAACACGTATGCATTTTGCCTGATACTCCACGACCGGCTTGTATTATACAATTGCCAAGATACGGCCTTCAAAATACTGTTGTGAGCAGCGCAGCTGAGAATATGTCAATTTAACTGCTCACTTACTATAACTGTTTAGTTGTCTTCGAGCGTCTTCAGTTTCAAGATGTGCTGTAATTCACAGGGTTTCCAGAGCTAAAATAGCTTCGTGCTCAACAAGATCGCAGTGTCCTATGATGATGATGGTAAAACACAAACTTACTCCTTCCCTCTATACATCTAGAAACTGTTGGGATGAGAAGAGCAAGAAAATTAATACATGGCTGAGCAAGTATTACAATGGAATGGAATGGGACGAAGGCAAGATTCCATGCCATCAGATGGGAAATGTACTGTGCAACTTGATGATGCAGTACTCGAAGACTCCAATTTATGTAACTGGACCTGAGCAGGAAAAATGGCTTAGTGACTTGTGTAAGTTTGAATTGGAGAATATCGACATGCAGGCCGAGTATGGGTGTCCTTTGCTTCACAAGCTCTTTAAAATTTATGGCAATTTGCATAATATCTGTGACAGGACAGAACCTGACTGGGCCTGCGCACTGAAGATCGTGCAGCTGCTGCACAAATGGTGCACCTCATCCTTGGACCAGGAATCGGGTGCCTATCAGTAGATACAAAATCATTTGACTCTACCCGAAATTTTCAAACTGGTCGAACAAGATAAATAAAAATTATTAATTTTTTCTGATTATTATATGTACAATAAATTTTATGTACAAAAATATGTTAAATTTTATTTATTTTAAAAACCCCTCTGCTTTATATGAAAGTAATTTTAATTTTAAAAAATTCACATTTAAGAATAAAGCAGGGAAAAATTAAATATGACAGTTTACATACTTTGCAGGAATGGCCAATAGAAGGCGGTATAATGGAGAAAATAACACCACCTATGTGTTGAAAATAAATCCAATATGGAGGGTGCCGGCAGTGCCAACTATACTTTAAAAAAAATATGGCTGCCACATGGTGGGTAAATTATTACACTAGTGCCACCTAGGTGATGTAAAACATATGAAGTTGAATATAGCAGTTGAACAAAGGTGAGAGAAAAACTCCAGCTACGTATAAACAAATGACACGTGAAAAAATCCAAGATGGCAGCGACAAGTAATGTATAAACAAACAATGAATGAAAAACCAACATGGCAGACTGCACCTACCAACATGGCTGCCAGATGCACCTACCAAGATGGTGGATGGTGACA
The DNA here is from genome assembly GCA_029891345.1 of Dryococelus australis. NCBI lineage: Eukaryota > Metazoa > Arthropoda > Insecta > Phasmatodea > Phasmatidae > Dryococelus > Dryococelus australis. The sequence continues at coordinate 250,382,868 of CM057009.1, forward strand.
CTGATGCCTACCAAGATGGCGGAATGAGTGTGGGTTAAGGGAGACCTCCGGAAATTTAGTTTTTTAAAATAAATAAATAATTTTTAAAATAATTTGTAAATATATTTTGAAAAAAATTTAATAATAAATTTTTAATAATTTGTATATTAGTTTTTTTTTTTTTTTTTTTTTTTTTGGGATTTTTAGATAATTTTTTTAAAGGTGAAAGGAAAATTTTTAAGGGAAAATGGCCACCATGGACAAGGAATTGTAAATAATTTTTAAATATTTTTAAAATAATATTTTTAAAAAATGTATAGACTTTTTTTTGGATTTATTGTTTTTTTTTTTAATTTCAGGGTCAAAGGTCACTGGGTTAAGGTCAAAGCTCAAGGTCAATGTCACATGGCTCCAAGATGGCTTCCAGCCCATCGGAATGACAGATCATGAACATCTCTGGCGCTCCGAGCTCTGGACCCCCTTATGCGAGAATCTGCATAATCATTCTACTTCCGGAAACTAGCCAAATGAGACTTTGGTACATGATAACTGGCATGGGCATACTTTGCAAAATTGGTTCAAATTAAATAAATAAATTGTGGATAGTTTAGAAATAAAATAAAATCATAAATGGAAGTTACATTGAGTGTCATTTGTGTGGCGCAAGGCTTCGTATTATTGTTGGACGTGTATAAATATGTCCAAACTCCACCAAATTGCACTTACAGAAGGGCACTATTGTCTAATATAACCTATTTAAAAAAATTATATTATAAAGGAATTTGGAACTTGAATTGCTATATTACTTAAAGTATAAAGCCTTTGAATGTTGAAAAAATAATAAAAGCTGTGAGATCACCAAAAGTAAATATAATATTACACAATAATATGAACTTAATGATAGCATCAAATTATATTCATTCAATGTTTCACAAATTATAATCACGGTAATAATCTAGTTTGCAGTTTCCTGACTTGCTACCTGCAGACTCATGTATGCCATGAAGGCTACTCATTGCATCAGCCTTGTTTTCGGGAGTTCAACTGTGGTTCCAAAAGTGGTTGAAACACCAGTGTAGTCCATTTGAGGCACTTTTTTGTAGACCATTTGAGGCACTTTTTTTTAAACATTGGGTTGATTTTTCAATGGTATTTGCATCTACTTCCAGATGAAAATTAATTACATAACACACAAATTATATAGTTTCCTTCGACCATTTGTCAAACTTTATGCTCAAATTACCTTTGAATATTTTGGAATGCCTTGGAAATTATGGGAAGAGAGTTTTTCGGCTTACCCGTGTAGCTTTTTGACTTATCTTAAAGTCTACTTAACTTCTGTAGTAAGGTGATGCTGTAACATGTGTCGTTTAACATGCAGCAGTACCATGTCCATCTATCGCTGTGCCGCCTGAGCTGATGTTTATCTCTTTAAACTGTCAGCCTGTCACAGAGACCTGTGCGAGTCATCCATTTCCGCCCGTTGTGAAGCACGTATCCGACAGCCTGGAGGCCGTGTCTGAAATGGCAGATTTTGTTGACAAAATCTTCACGTGACCCGATTTTGTATACAAAAATGCTGGTGTATTCTTTAATTTGGTATTTTTGTTTTTAGTATCATGCGGATGTTAGCAAAAATACATAATGATAAAGCACCATGTTATTTTTCACCTTCAATACACATGTGTGAATGCGAACATAAAATGTTTTTTTATAACAAATAATTGTTCATAAAATATACTAGACATGTTTTAAAAAACAAGAAAGTGTTGCTGCGAGTGCTAAACAAATGACTGTCGACAACATCCGAAGTGAAACTTTCGAAATTACGAGTTTTGTCATTTCGGACATGGCCTCGGTTAACCCCCCCCCGCAACTTCTTGCCAGTTTATCGATCACCGGCCCTAGTAATTGTTCACTTTGTAATGTTGTTTTCTCAGTGCCAACAAAGCGTTAAAGGACAAACTATCACAGAAAGTTAGAAAAAAACATTTTTGCATGGTGTGTTATCAACAAAAACAGTCCTGGTGCAAGGACAAAAAAATTGACGACTTTCTCAGGGAAGCATTGTTTAACTTTTCGTACATTTTTTCATATCAAGTGTTTTTAAATGTTTAGAAAAAACTTAACATTTTGTATGTTTAATTTTGTGTGTGTGTGTGCATGTGTGTTTGTGCACGTGCGTGCATGCGTGCGCGTAAGTCAGTAAAATACAAAGAGGCTCCTAGTAAGAGAGATTGTACTGTATTAATGAAATGAAAGGTTGCCTCATTTAAAGTCCCGTTATAGTCTTTATTGAATTGCATTGTAAACTTTCAACTCTGCCATCTAAAGGACCGGTCTGAGTGATACATATTGGAAAAGTGACACACACAACTATGCACAGCTTATCTATGTCACCTGCCCAACGTGCCCGCACCTAGCGCTGGCACTGTGTATACTCGATGCACCGTGAATTACGTATACTTGGTGCAACATAAACATCAGTTAAAGTATAGTGTACTTTCAATCCTGTACATACAGTGTGTGATTTGTGTTTGCTTTGAAATGTATGATGGGTACTTTGTTTTGTCACGATTTTCGGAGCCAATATCACTGTTCTATTAATAATAAAAATGTGTAAATTCGATTATCCGGGTTTTTAAAATATAAATTCGCCTATTCCTGTTTTCTCCGGCCCCGACTAACACGGTTAATTGGGAGTTGGTTGTATTCTTTGTAATATGGGTTTGAAAGTTTTGACATCACAGTATAGGAAATACATTGGTTGTACTTTGATTTCCATTTTGCCTCTGGTTAGTAAATTTTAGTATATACCCAAAATGTTATGTTTATTTTTATTGCTGTGTAAAAGTGGCGGTTATTTTGTTGGTATGATTGGACTGTGTCAATTGCAGACCAATAGACTAAATAAATATTCCGCACACACAGAACTAAACAAGAGAAAACTAAAAAAGTTTTATAACACCACAGCTAGATAATTAGGAAAAGCTATTTCCTTTTCAATAGAAAACAAATGTAGGAAAGACGCATGTTTTGTTGTGCTCTTAATCCAGAAACATTGTTGGCACAATCTGTCAGTTTATTAGGCACCATGGCTACTGTTCCCAAGATCACAATTTTAATAAGAGAAGGAAATTGTTCCATGGAAAATTTCAGTAATAATTGGAAACTGCAATTTTATGTGATTATTTCCCATATTCATCGGAGATACTAAAAAAAAATTGCAAGACGTTGCTTTCTGGAAAAATTTATCTTTTCTCATAGATATTACTGTACACCTGACTCTCTGAATTTGCAATTGTAGAGAATAAAAAACATACTTTTTTTAAACAGTTGGTTTCATTGATGGATTTTGAAAGAAAATTGTGATTTTAAGTCTGCGTTAGAACAGAATTATCTCTCCCATTTCAAAATCTACAAAAATTTATCAGAAGTGTAAAATGTAAGTTGTGCAATATATGGAAAATGTAAACCAACTTGCTCAGTGACAGTGTGTGAGGCTGTGCTCCCATGCTCTGACACTAACCTAATTTTCATACATTTTGCTGAATATTTTATTCAAGCCAGGTTTTAAATCTGAAGTAGCTATTATTTACTCAAAATGTATGTTATTTTTCTTTAGCAGTGTAATATTTCTTGGATAGAGCTCAATTTTTGTTGTCAGAGATAATTACTTACAGGTTTTCAGTCTCACATGTAGTACCTCGGTGCTCTATTGTGGTTGAGCACGGCTGCTGCTCCTCCAGCCAGTCCTTTGCGCTGGCCAGAGCTGCAAAGAAACACAAGAACCTTGCACTTATCTGCACCTTCTTCTTGCTCCCTCTGCTTCTGCATGTACACATGAAACTCAACAGTGCTGCATGCTCACCTCATTCTGAAACTATCCTCTCAGATAATTTAAGAATTTTTCTGGCAAATGATTAATATTTTCTATCCATGACACAATCATAATATTTTATTATCAAAAACAATTTTCAACATAAGTTGTAAAATAATGGTGTCTTATTATTTTTCTGGACATGCACAGTGTAGCAGTCCTGCCTCCTACTGTCCTTGTACTGGTCTTCAACTCACTCTGTAACCTAAACTCTGTTACTGTAAGTCAAGCCTTCATCCTAGGAGGGTGACTACTCAATGGGTACATATCTCTAGATGGACTGGTAGACCAGAATTCATTTAACACCTCTTTTATTTCAACAATTGACTATACGTTTGTGATGACTGTTAAATTCACAATAACTCATTACACAAGTAGTAATTTTCGTCAATATACAAAGTACAAGTTACTCTAATTGCAAGACAATGTGAACTGCCTTATCTTGCCATAGTTAAAACGTTAGGATAACTGGGTAATGGGGACTCAAGAAGTAGCGTTATGCCTAAATGCCATGTGGATTATGCTCACCAGTATATCAGACTGCAGTAATGCCTAGATCTCCTCTAGGCCTTGTCTATAGTGATTTCCTCAGCTTTTAGTTGATTCCGACGAGTAATATACTGACTGTCTTCTTGCAATTGTGGTGACCGTCTGTGGGAGACTGTGGCGAGGGGGGTGGCACCCTGCATGTCGCTTAAATACACACCAGGTCCTCGGCTATGTGGAGCATGTTTTACAAACAATAACCTTGCTCCACAAGCTATACTCCGTCGAATCGTAGGAGGTTTTATGTGCAGCACCTTGGTTGCTGCTACACTATCACCCCTTCCCCCGTCTAAAGGGCAGCCATCCCGGCTGCAGCAGTATTGGTAGGAGTCAGAGTAATAGGAATCTTCACTGGTAAGTATGCAGTTGTACTGGAGAGGCTGAGGAGCTCAAGCCGGTGATGAACGTAGTCGGATGGTGGCATACGCAATTGTTTTCTAGAGGCAGTATCGTAGATGCAAGACTAAATTTGAGTCTCCTATTTACAAGGGAGTTATAACTGTGTTATGCTCATAAGTAATGGCTTTTAATTATAATGCAACTGGGAAGTTATAGAATGGCAAAAATGCTTAATTGAAAATTACGTACAACAGAAACCATAACAATGTATAAAATGGTCGACCTTGAAGATTTAAGAACTTAAAGAACAGACCTTCGCAAGTTGTATAGCGAGACCACAGGTAAGAGGGAGGTATGGCCAACACCATATTTAATAATTACGTTAAACACCCATGAACTAGGCGCGCTTCGAAATGGGGAAGAGGTAGTTTGAATTTTGCACGTGTGTTAAGGCGCTTGACAACGTACCAGGAAAATATTACTCTTTGAGAAAATTTGTATTTGCAAATTAACATGCCTGCTGGCTGAAACATTAATTCTGAACAATATTCACTAACATGCCATATCTGCAATTGATAAATGTATAACCATGATGTGGAACTTAAGAACACTTAAACATGTTGGCAATAGTGCTACCAGTGGTATATGAAGTAATGAATCAACAGTTGGCAGTGCCGGACGGCCGCACCTTCATTGTCAGCAGTGACATCTAGTACACTATTGATGTGGCTCTTTTGGCCATCCTGCGGCATGGCCTGTGTATTTACAACCTCAAGTTACTTAGAGACTACAGTTATTATACATATCATCTTATAGAGAACCAGATAAGTACACATTATACCCAATTATTAATACCTTTTGTCAAAATTAAATGGAAATTAACAAAAATTGTAATTGCAGTTTTCACCATTTGGTGAATTCTAACCTGCATTGTGGTTGTTATACAAGATTATTATCAGTTTATAGTGAAATCCTAAACTAAAAAGTTTAAAAGTAAAATACATTTTCATAAAGTTTTGTACAAGGTAAGCATGGTAATAGTCTGTGGCGGTAAGACATTAGAAATTTTTTTTTTGAAAACCATATGTGTGTATAGGTTGAAGTTCACTTTAAATGTTCATATTTTAAACACACTGCAGTGTTTGTTGAGTGTTTGTCATAACATACCGTTTATGTTTAAGATAGTTCATCACTTGTGTCTATATAAGGTTCATTGAAAAGAGTCTGTTTCAGATAATATAATTACTTTTGTCAATGCTATTCACTTTGTTTTCTGTCTATGCAAGGCCATAAAAATGTCTTTAGCATGTGTTTGCTTTTGTTAGCAACAATAATTCAGTTCTACACACTGAGAACGTTTTAGTAATATTTCAATACAATTGTACACACACATGCATGCTTGCATGTGCACGCACATGCGCACATACTAGAAATCATTATCAATATAAATATTATATGAAAGCATGAGAATATTTGTTCTCATAAAATATATATATATATATATATATATATATATATATATATATATATATATATATATATATAACAATCAGTAATTAAAAATTGCTTTATATACTAATGTGGTTGTTTTTATAAAAAATTTTTATTCACATATAAAATATACAACAGTGAAACATTATAGTTAATACCTGTAGGTAAGAAAGGTAGGGAATAGCAGAGAAAGTAACTATATTTACACTTAACTTATATACTAATAATAATTGGGGAAGACAGTAGTCTTGTTACTCCATTTTATATATATGAAGAAAACACCAATTGTCTTTCTGATATATATACATATCATTAAATGATCAATAATGGTATAGATAAAACAGCAGTTTGAATCAGCATTGTCATTGGCAAAACTAATTAACCATAAAAATTGTTTGCAACTGCAAAAGTAATAATAATATACAATTAAGTAATAATGCCGGAGGCACTTTTCTTATACTACTAATAGTTATTTGAGTAATATCTAAAGATCTTTAGGTCTGATAATGAATTATGTAGGACTACATTGATGTTGTAGTTAAGGCTCATTACCATAAGCTTATCTCCATTCTCTTATGAGTTATTTCTCAATTATTATTGAAGGTGAGGGTTGGTACCCTTGTAACCACAAGTTAACACATTCTTAAACTTATATTTTTATGCTTATACAGACTATGTCTTGACGCCCTCAGCTGAGACACGAGACGAACGATAACACATACTGGTAATTTGGCTCCAGCGGTGCTTCCTAATCACCGCACTATTGAAACTCAGGATTCTCAGGGATGTTGTGGGTTCTGAGTGTCCGTCTCACCTGTGCGTACTTACAAACGTGTTTTCAATATTAAACTTTTAATAAAAATCACTGAAATAAACAATAGATAAAACATATGTAGCTAGCACACTGTCACTACTGAATAAAAAAATTGAGTTCACTGTAGACGTGTTTTTATTGATATCGTTCATACACATCAACGTGCCAATGAAATGGTTATCTTGGTCATGACTAGCCAATTCTACTTGGGTGCTCCACAGCCCATAATTAATCTAGTGCACGCCTAAATGGATGATCTCACCGCGGTGCGTGAAAGCACAGTCTTCACAAGGGAAGAGTGCTGACAGCTGCTAGGGTGGACTGACAGTTTTTCCCTGAAGACAGGACACTGTGAATTACAATTTAATAACCTTAATACACATTACCACGAGTGATTAGTCGCCATCACTAACGCAAACTCATCGGGGCTCGCCCTCCAGTACGTGGTTAGTGTGGTAATGGTCTATACACAGAGTCGGCTAGGACGGGAATAATTGGACCGTACACTAATTACATAATTACATAAACCCTTGAATGATATATGAAATTAGATGAGACATGAGATGAATATTCACAATAAACACACACACATGGGTGAAAACAAGCTTAGGTGGCACGGATGCTGCTGGATGAAGTTTGTAGCGGACCACGTGGTGCAGGTGAAATTGCAATATTTCTGCTTGGAAACGGCAAACTAAATTCAAATAAAGTATTATTCGTGTTGAGCATGTGGTTCTCTTTAGAAGTAGCGTTGTTACACGCGTGTAACATGCCTGATGGCAGTAAAATCAAACATTACTGTGACCACGTGATCAAGTACAAAAAGCATCAATTTACGTGAAAAATATGTTTAACCCTGAATAAAACTGACATAGAACCCTGAAAATATATGATTGCACATACAATGTTATATAAATAAGCTTTTAAAACACAATGATGGCATATACAGTGACTTGGCTTCAGTCGGCCTCGTGGTTATATGTGATGTTGCCATAAAATAGTCAAACACGAAAATTATCCTAAAATACATACATTAAAATAAAGCTCTTAAAATTGCATGTAGCAATTATGCAGAAGTTACACTGAAATGCCATAAACATAAGTAGATGGCGTCTGATTCAAAATGTGTGGGTCGCGTGACCTCTCCGACATCTTTCACCTCCGTCTCCTCGATTAAGTTAAAAATGCCACAAGGGCGCAAGTATTAGTAAAGCGGAAGCATAATGCTGGGGAAAATTTCTGGCAAAAATGTACGCAAGCAAAGATTAATTGGTATACTAAATTGAGTATGGGAACCTACTACAGTGAACAAAAATTGTAGTGCGCACGTGACAAGTGTCTTACCTCGCCAGCTCTCCTTTACAGACTGTCTAAATGCAAGCATCACACGGACCTATCATGGCTGCTTACGGGGTTCAAATAAGCTTAAGTGCTATGCACGCCGAGTGAAATATTTTATAGTGAAAATAAAATGGCACAAATTAAATTAGATATTGTTTTACATTTCTATAATTTTGTTATGAATTTCAATATTATTTTAATGTCACTTTGTGATGGCGTTTATGCCAGAATATTAAGTGTTCTTAATCTCGGCACCGTAGGCACTTGAATATTCATAACCAAACAATTAAAATCAGTACAAGCACTTTAAAATATTTAAAGACATATCGAACACTGTAAAGACAACATTACACATTTTATCCTGAAATGAACACTTATAGGAAAGTTCAAAATTATCGGCCTCCTTGCGCACGTGCCGGACACGTGCGTGAGCGCCGTCATAGGCTCTAGCGCCGCTGGCTGTTAGCTGGCGTCAGTCTGTAGTAACCTTTTGTATACGTTACTAGGGAAAAGTATACTTACTGGGGTGGATTTATGCTTGCCAGCAAAATAGAGAGTCTTATCAACTTTATGTAAAACGTGACAACTGCAAACACCAGTTGAGTAATTTTTCCTATTGAAATATAATCATAGTGGGCTGGGATCCAGTATTGAGAACAGTTTGGTTTCCCTGAACTTACCACCTGAAGAAACTGGAACTACTTCTTGAAGTACTGTCAACTCTGTGTGATTGATGTGCCAGTCAGTGTCAAGCTCAACAATATGTTATAAAAGTGTATGCCAGCTTAAAGGGAAAGTTTTGGTAGGTGGAATGACTGCTGTGTGAGGCAATGAACAGGCATGACAGTTTGTTGGAGGGGAATGGTTGGTGCACGTACAGCGAACAGATGCGTGGCCTCAACAAGAATGTGGTCAGGTGTGGCAATCTGACAGCCACATGGCACATGTAATTCTACCGTTCCTATGTTATGTTTGGAAACATTTACGTTTAATGACTTGTTCACATACTCTAACACTGTGCTTGCAGGGGGGGTAGTTAAAACATATTGATGTGGAAATAGATGCACAATTGAAAATGATATAGCATGGGAGCAGTGGAATTTTGCATGCGGAAAACAGTGACTTAGTGTGTGACAGTAGGATTGCAGCCTTTACACATTTAGAGTTATCACAAGTTAGGGATTCTTCTAGAATGAATACAACATGCTGCGGCATTTCTGGTGAGTGAGTGAGTGATTGCCGTGACAATGTTTGCCTTAATGTAAGTCAGAATGGTAGGAGATGGGATTTGAATCTTGCATGATGTGTTGCCAAAACGGTAGGGGACTGGTTTTAAATGGTAAACTTTCCACGAGGCATGAACTCTTTTAACAGGCACTTGTAATTTAATTACTAGCTGGTTTTGGGAAAATGAGCATTCTGTCAAGTCATGTGAATAATATTTAAAAATATCTGAAACACAAATACTCAGAATGTTCAATTACCAAGTTATTGAGTGACTGCAAAATACTTGTGACTAACAAGTTATATTGTGTTTCAATGATTTCAAATTTACTCATGGCTGAGTTTTGAGTTTTCAAAACATTAGAAATACCAATAACTGCTTGTGAGAGAGAATAGATCTTTGCTTCTACTTTGTGCTGAATTTCATTGACCACCTTAAAACTTATGTTAAGGGCTTGGTTGGTAATGTGAATGTTACTGGCATGGGTATTTATTTGTTAGTATATCATAGCATCATTTTGTAGCAAAGCATGTAAGTATTTATTAGGTAGCAAGTTACAGCACCAGGATCCCACGTCTGCAATTACCTGAATGCCGCATTTACCTCTAAACTGTGTGCAGAAGTCATTGTGGTATTCTCTTAGTACACCTTTTTCAATTGCCTGTAAATAACTATATAAAATTTTTCCATGAACACATGATGTTGAATTCCTGTCAGCACAGACAACTTGTAAATATTCATCAATTGATTCAGGCATTGTGGGCAAGTGTAGTGTAACTCTGTAAATCAGCGGTATACTCTGTTCATACACAAAATCAACGGTTGCCAGAAAACAATAAATCCCAGCATGCATCCTGTTGGGGGCAGGTACCGACAGGACAGCTGAGAAAACAAAACACAGCAGAGTCGTGACCTTGGCTGCACTGTAGGCGATACGGGCTGGGAGTATGCCCCACTCCTCTCGGGTGTGGCAATCGACCGGAGTTGCCATGGCCATGGCTGGTGCATGCGTAGAGCGTACTCTGCCTGCGCACTTCTGCCAACGGCGTTTGGCGACGAGAACAGCATGTCACAGCTGCTCGAGTGGTGCCGCACCAGGGATGGGGTTGGCAGCCTTGTTTCCCATCTCCACAACCACCGGTCACTCAGCAGTTGCTCAGTGGTGCGGCAACAGACAGGAACGCTGGGCGGGCACCTCGTGCTGGCCGATTCCTGCTGCGTGACACATGTGCTGAGTCCAGGCGTTGTCAGCACACCCAAGTTGCAGTAAGAACAGGCCCTCTGGCGGCATTGTGAACAGCATCCACAGCGTTTCATGATACGTTGATTCACCCAGTTAGTTAGCAACACATACTGTAACATAGTTTAGAACATATATTAAACACCGCACATGGAAAATTAACAATTAATCACCATCAGTATGACACAGGGTTAGTGCGTAAAGGCAAGTTTAGTATGTCTTGTACATACTGTATCGTATTTGGGAGGTCCTGTTTTATTCGTTTGGGCACAGATAGTAGATTCTCCTAGCATGTCAGCTACTCTGTAGGGACCGCGATCTGGTGCATGGGCGCTTTCTGCCTACCTCTATTTTGAACCCACACGTAATTGTTAATACGTAAAGTGTTCTTTTTGTGGGAATGGTCCAATTGAGTTTTCTGCAGTCCTTGCACCTGAAGTTAATTTACTTTAGCCATTTCACGGGCTTCAAACAATTTTTGGCACCAGTCATGTGCCCTTGACTTGCTACTATTTGTGCTGGTAGGGCTGCTTCTACCCCATGCAATAAGTAGAATGGGGTAAACTTAGTCATAGTATTAATACTAGTATTATAATTGAAATAAATGAAATCAACATAATGATCCCAGTTGGCATGATCAGTGTTTGTGCAAGCAGTTAGTTGTTCTCCAATTATATGATTGGATGCTTCTACAAGCCCGTTACACCTAGGATTATAGGCTGTAGTCATTAATTTCTTTATTTGTAGAGATTGTAAAAGATGACTAATTAATTTGTTTTGAAAACTTGTGCCTCTGTCAGTTAAAATTTTCTCTGGGAAACCGAATTGCAGAACGACCTGTTTAATAAAGTCCGCAGAAGTGGCGGCGTCAATTGAGGGTACAGCCTTGGCAACAACATACAGAGTAGAATACTCTGTCATAACAAGAATGTATTTATTTTTGCGCACAGTGGTAGGGAGGGGCCCTTTCGCATCCAAAGTCTACGTCTTTAAAAGTGGTTAGGGCGGGATAGAAGTCATCTGACCCATCGGTTTAGAATTAATAGCTTTAGTTTTTTGGCAAATAGGGCTAGCTCTTAAATATTTCTTAACGTCAGCATTCATGTCATCCCAGTAGTATGATATGATTGTTAAATTTTTTCAAGGGTTTCGAGGGTCCAAAATGACCACCGAATATCGTATCGTGATGGGCCTGTATAATTTCATTAACATAAACTTGTGGAATAAGAGTTAACTTGGAGGAACCTTGAGGTGTATTAATTTTTAAAAATATTTCACCATTAGCTGTAATCTCATATCATCTGTTCAATCGACGGTACTTGTCGGCCTGATAGGGATGTAATAATGCTAGCTTAAGTTGTTTGATGTGCGGATCACAGTCATATTCTCCTACAAATTGGGAGGTGTTTACAGCAATGATACATAAATGAAAAATTGAATCATCATCAATTTTTATATACTCTTGGTCATGTGTATACATGCAAGAAATGTTGTTTATCTGATCTATTGACAATGAGGATCTTACATTGTAACTCAGGGTCAATACATGTAGTCTCTAACTGGGTGTTACTATTTTCCTTAATTATCTGAACATTTACTTGATATATGCTTGTAATAATTTTGCATATTGCGTGCATCAGAAAGATGTCTTCGTTTGCCAACGCCTTTGCTACTTTATTTCTGTCCTCAGACTGTAACTCCCATTTGAAATCATTCTTAATATCTTCCCAATGGTTTATTGTGTATTTAATAATATTTATCTTAATTTTATCCACTTTATGACTGGCTTGTAAAATGGCTTCCGCTAAGGCTTTGTATAGCAATGTGCACGTCATCATTTGTTCTTGAACTTCGTAAGAATGTGTGTTAATGGTGACTGTGTGTCTGTACGTGAGGGTCAGTAGTAATTCTGCTTAAGGCATCGGGGATGGTATTTAGTTTTCCTTTTACAGTATGTGCTTCAAAATTGTATTCACTGAGTGCTATCGCCTTTTTCTGTATTATAATGTTATGCTCCACCATAGAGCGCAGATATTGTAAACTGGCATGGTCAGTTTCAATCTTAAATAGTTTTCCATATAAATACTGACGGAAATGATTACAAAGGTATCTAATACCCCCAAGTTCTCTTTCTGTAGCATTCCATCCATAACAATTCCTAAACAGATAGCTTTTTCGAATCAAAAGCAATTATGTAGCACTGTTTAGTGTGCGGGTCTACCTGTAGAAATGCTTCGCCGACTGCGTCATTACTCGCATTGCAAGCTAAGATAATATTTTTGTCCTCATCAAACTTCTGCAAAACAGGGTCTGTAAAATAGCTCTTTTCAAATTAAGGAATGCTTGCTGATGAATATCCTCCCATTTATATGTTATACTATGCTTTGTCAGTTCAATAAGCAGCTGCGCTATTGTTGCATATTTCATAATGTACCTCTGTAGGTATGATCTCATGCCAAGGAATGTACAAAGTTGGTTCAAATTTGTTGGAGGTGCAGTTTGTTCTATAGCATAGACTTTGTCAGGATCGGTAGAAATTCCAATATGCCGTATTACTTTCACAGTTTGTTCAGCAAATGTGCGTTTCTTTGTGTGGACTTTTACGTTTAACATACGTAAATGTTGGAAAACTTTATCTATAGTGGATATATGTTCCTCGAATGTATTACCTAGGATGAAAATATTATCAATGTAAGTAATCACTGCTGTCCAATGTAAGGATCCTAATAGAGTATTGATGAACATTTGGAAGTACTGAGGGGAGATCCCATTACTGGTCTTCAACTCATTTAGTCCCAGCGTCTATAATTGTTTATATAACGTACAGGAAAGTTAGTTTTAGCTCACACTGTGCACTAAGAGGCTCAGTGTCCAAGGATCATCTGTGTATGTAAATTATTTGTAAACCATGTTACTAGTCTAGATTTAAGATTTCATATTGCTATAGCCGAATATGAAGCGTGCAGTTTATTGGTTGTGACAACTAAATTAGTATTGTGTAGATATCACTCATCAGTGTTGTTTTGTGTGTAACACCTAAACCATTTATTTATGAGGTCTTAGAAATTCCCATTTGTTACATAAACTGAAAAATGCATCCTAATTTTCTTATACAACCCAACAAATCTGCAAGTATTTATGCCACCATTCAGACTTAGGTTTAGAAATCTTAAACCCAAACTGTAGTGATACGTTCTGGAATGAAATCAATGTCTATAATTAGTGTAGCTCTTGTTCCGTGTTTACTTATCAGTACACTGCTTGTAGTTTTATACTTACTTTTAAGTTACATGACTACTGCAGTCTGTAAAAACGTTTAACTAAAAGAAGTTCATGGAAAAATGTTAAGCCATATAGTTTACTCATAGAATGATAGTAGTATACAGTAAAAAAATATTCAAAATGTACATAATTTTAATACACACAGAATATTATATACAAATTCATAGAATTAGTAACTGCAGTAAATTAATTATTCATTGATCATTCCTGCTAGGTGTCTTCATAAAAGACTGAAACGTAATCATTGTCTAGGTTAAAAAAAACCTTTTTTTCTGTTGCTCTAGTACTTTTGATGAAAATAATGCTCGAATTCTGGATTCTTGTTTGCATGTAAAATTTACTTATTTCCATTGCATATCAAATAATGAACTTTGATTGCCTTGTATACTTTTACTCCTTTGGAAGAAAACAGTAATAATGCATTTGTTTTAATAATAATTATTAATAATGCTCTTTGCTTGTAAGCAGAACATCGCAAAGCAGTTAAAGTATCTTACACATAAAAATCAAGCTTTGTATGAAACAATTATTAACACCTATATTACCTTAGACTCGAAAAAAATCTGAACATCATAACCACATATTTGAGAAAACTGCATATGGATTTCACTGTTAAAATACAAGAATGCTGTTATGTTCAGCCTTACAGAATAAAGGCACATCAGATTTTGTGTACAGTATAAAGGCTTGGATTTTGTGCATTTAGAATTGACGTTTGAATAATAATGTTTTGTCATGGATTTGAGTTCAAAGAAAATAAACTTTCATCACCTACCTGACAAAGGGAAACAATTTTCTCAGGAACAGAAGGATATAAGGCAAAATTAACTAAACATAAAAAAAAAGTGGTAGGTTGTAAAGTGCAAGTTACTAAAATTGTAAAACTGCTGTACTTTATATTTAAGTGAGTGTTCTTTGGTCAGATGATTTAAATGTGTTTGAGTTTTGATCATTTTCAGTTCCATTACACCTACGATATGTAAAGAAGTTTTGAATTTGTTGTCAGACTATGAAAATTGCTATTATCAGTGCTGACATATACATATTGTTCCAAATACGTGGTAGTTTTTTTAGAAGAATATCTTTGGATACTTATAAAATGTGCAATATTGAAACCAGTTATTCTCATACATTCAATACATAAAGTTAATTTTTGTTAAGGTAAAACTATCCGACATACTATAAAGTTTACATCATCAATTTGGGGTTTAAAAAGTGTGTGTGGGGAGGGGGCTAAAGCTGGCTACATTCGTAGTGCAAGGCTATTTTAAACTACCAGCTGCCACTGAATTCGCTTCATAATTTGACAGTCAATTTCAAGGTTTTGAAATAATCATAATTCCACCATGATAAGGAAATGTTCAACAGTGCTTTTAAGTGCAGCATTCAATGTCAGCCAAGAGAATTGCAGTTATAGCTCTGTGAACTATATAGCATGCCCCCTCCATTAATACATCATAAGCAGATGGAGTTGAGTTTTAGAAGCAGCTTTTGCACAAATGTTATACTTTGTTAAGGAAATTGACCTTAAGGTCTCACCTATTTGCAATAAAATCAAGATCACATAAAGTACCAATTGCATAATGCAAATAGTTAACATTAAGTAGTGGAAACATCACTATGTAATAGAGGGGATGCATGTGGCCAGTACACAATGTTTAAAAGGGCCATATAACAGGCTGGAAAATGCAGAAATCTGTGTAAGCTGCAGATCACTATGCCAATGCACAGTTTTTGAATAATATCACCCTCACCGCCAGTACCCATTTGAATAAAGTTGTATGTTTGGACTATAGAAAGTCAGATGTTTGGCACTTCATATAGCCATTCATCTTATTGGCTGTGCAGTCACCACTGCGACACATTGTGTGCAGGTGTGGATACATACAGGTTATAAGTAATGTAGAGTAGTACTATACTACAGATAGAGAAGCTTGTCGTATCCACCAACGTGCAGTAACAGAACATGGAACCATATTCCAAGAGATCCTGTTGTTTGTGGGACTGACACTGCATCAAAAACTATTTGTGCAGTTTGATTGAGGCTGGCCTGCAGGCATGATGTCCACTGCACAATTTGCCTTTGATCCCAAACCACGTATTCCAGATTCCTTATTCTTGATTTTTAAAAAACAAATTGTATCTTGCAAATTTGCTTCAGTAAGTTTTCTTGTATCAATGAAGCACTCGGGATTTGCATTTTCATTGTTTTTGATTTGAATTTTTAGTGCCATGATTAAATTTGAATTTATAGGAATGGTCGACTTCCATTCTTGTAAAAGTTTGTAGAGTTTGCTCGACATAACTCTTGTTCGCAGAAAACACTAACTTGAAACTAGCTCAGTGTGATTTTGAGAGTCTAAATTAATAAACACTTGAAAGTTTGTTGATGTCAGGAGTGCCAACAGAAATAAGTTAAAGATGAGTTAAATGTTCATTGGAGTTTATTACTGTTTCGTCACAAACAATTGACGCTTGTAGAAAAAAAAACAAGAGATAAAATGGCGGCGTGGTCACTCGCTGACCTGCTCAAATACTACATTGCTTAACCTACTTGGAGAATGAACTGCAACAACTAAGAAACTGTGACAAAATGTGAAACTGTGATGACGAGAAAGTTGCTTTTTCTCAATTTATACTCACTGAATGTTGCATCAAGTAAACGTGGTCCAATTGTGTTTTCGCAAAGTGCAGTAATGTCTAAAAATAGCCCGTGAACTCTGACATGGGTCTCAAAGTTAGTGTAGTACATGCCTGTCATGGGTCACGTCAGCAAACGTGATCTCAGATGGTGCAACCCAGCAACTACATGTCTAGCTTACTAACCCAGTGAAAAGTTGCTCTGTCATCCTATGACGATGTTCCTACTGATGCAATGACTCAAAATAAAATAATAAATTTGGAAAGCGAACATGTACAAAATACAAACAAATTATTATTGCTGCCATAATCTTCAGAATATTAGATTGATTACTATACTTAACAGATAAATATAGCAAATTAAAATAATTGCCAGAAATATAAATTATAACATATTGCAATGCTACAAGTTTATTACATACTTGTAAAAGAAAATGACTGATAGGAATTAAAGTTTTTCAGAAGAGATAAATTGTAGTCTAGTTATAAATAAAACATAATTTGTGTTACATCTTGATGTAGTTTTAATGTGAATGTAGATATGTTTTACTTTTGTTGTTTATAATCAACATATTGTTTTTTTTTTATAGTTCTATTTGCAAGACACAAAAAGTAGTAATGGTACTTTTGTCAACAATCAACGTCTTAGTAAAGGAGCAGAAGAATCTCCACCACGTGAGGTTTGTTCTGGCGATATTGTTCAATTTGGCGTGGATGTTATGGAGAATGCAAGGAAAGGTAAGCCCAAGCCATAACATGTTATAAGTTTATTTTAACTTGAGATTAGAAACATTAATAAAAATACACTCATTCCCATAAAAATTTGCACATCAAGGAGGATTTAATATATTTAAAGAAAAGGGGACAGTAAAAATGAAAGAAATGATAACAATGTAATTTTATCAGGACAATGTTCCACCTATCTGTGGCGGCACAGAATAAATAGGAACCTTTTGTACCTCATCAGATAGCCTTGTGCCTGGATACATGCTTCAAAACAGTTGACAGTTGAATATGGAATATTGCTTGCATGATATCCTTTGGTAGGTTTGTTTGTAGTTGTTGAAAATGATTAGCCAAATCACAACATTTTAATGTGGTGGAAGCAGGCATCCTATCTGGCACCACAAATGTTTGATGGGTGACAAATCAGATAACTTGGCATGCCACGTAAGTGTTCAAATGTAATGCAAACACTTCTGCAAAACCAGAGCTGTTTGTGGGCAAGTGTTATCTTGCTGAAAACTGTCTCCTATATATTTGGGCAGGAAAGGTACCACTTGGGGCTGCATTGTACCACTGCGCATTCAGTGATGCATGTATTAGTACTACTGGCAAACAACATTGTACCATTGTGCATGCGGTGAACAACCACCATATTCGTGATAGTTTTGTAGCCCATCATCCTCAAATAGTAGTGGATGGATACTGGTATTAAATTAGGCAGAAATTATGGCGCACACTTTTGGTTATACAAAATCTGGCACAATGGTCACCTGTTCCCAAAGAAAGTATGATTTGTCACTAAAGACTTTGTATCTTCTAATGCTGCTTTCTATTGAAACCATTGGAAAGATGAGATTAAACTGTCAAGGGTATAACTGTTTCAAAATCATATATTTTCCTGCGAGGTATGTCTCAAAATGTTTCTGTTAGAGATACAAGAGTTATAATACAGTGGCCATGTGTAGTTTGATGGTGAATATGAGATCTGCTGGCTCAGTTTGTGCCTTTCTGACAATTAAATGGTCCTCCATCATGATACTCATACCAAGTATGTCCAGAATAGGTATGTCACATATGAGTATTGATGTGTCCATTGGTTCCAACATAGCCTGGTTGTTGAAAATTCAAATAGCTTAAAGTTACATGTGAATTGAAGTGCGGTTCACTTTCTCTCTCATAGTCATATTATTTAGATCCTTTAAAATTTAATAAGTTGATTGTAGGGCTATATTGGACATCTTTTCGGTATACCTATTGTTTAGTAATTAAACTTGCACCATTGTGTAAAGCTTTGTTTGTGCTTTATACTTCAAATTATTTCTACAGTATGTGCATATTTTTATGAAATTGAGTTCCCAATAAGAAATTATTGAATATTGGAATAGAAACTCAATTGTTTGGTTAAAAAAGTCAGTCGTGATTTTATTCTAATAAAATTTTGGTTCAATATTTATTTGGAATGTTTATTACATTGTGCACAGTTACCAACATAACTAACCTCGCAGGTACATATTTGTCTACCATATAGTCCATTCACGGTTACTTCACACTTTTGTTAAGCCCTGTATAAGTTACACTTTCGGGCTACCTCCTACCTATCATTCCGCCGTATGTAAACAAATACATTGCCGTGTGACTTCTGTGTGTTCATATGTCAAATGCTTTGTTTACATTCTTTAACTGTTTGAACAATGCAGACATGTATTTTAAAAAAATGTGTGCATTATAATTTCTAAAAATGTTTGCATTGATGGCAGTTTTTTTTATTGTGAATATATTGTCATTTAATGTAAAATAATTATAACCTAAGATTTGTTTAATTTAGTATTCAACATAAATAAGAAATTGTTACACTCTTCTTAACCTTACTGAAACTTGTGGTGGAAGGAGGGTGTGGGGGGTTGCATGTATGCAAAAAAAAATGTATTTTATCATATTGTAATGTTGTCACTGTTTACACACTCATGTTTAGTGATAAATTATATTCTAGTAGGAAAATACTCCTCCTCTACTATTTTGCATACAGGCTCTTATTTTGCCAATAGTAAACCAAAAGTTGACCAAATTTTTTGATTGTGTAGAAAGTCTTATCAGTCACTGCTATACAGTCATATTTCTGGGAACTTTTTTTTTGACACAGATTTCCTTATGAGAGAGAATTTGACCAGTCTAGAAGAAGGGCTGCATTGTGATTGGCTACACATACATTCTTACCCCAGAAAGTATATATTTCACATACTTAATGTATCACTATGATTAATTATTCAGCAGAATAGAGCACTCAAGCTACCCCTACAAATTTGTAAACAAACTTTTTAATGTAATAACAGCATTTACTGATCATACAGTTAACCCAGCAGCACACCTAAATATAGCTACCCATTTTATAAACACAATTAGTGACCTAACTCTGGCTATTCAATAAATAAGTTACCAAAAATTTGCAATTAAAACACCACAATTTGAGCTCTCTGCAGCACATGGGAGCTTTCCAGTAGCAGGCCTGGTCAGGGACAGCTGTAATTGGCTCAAAAACTAGCTAGGCTCTGGGCTTCGTCACAGCTGATCAAGAAATGGTACCACCAACCCCTTGTCACGTTACATTAAATGCATAAGCAATTAAAAATTTTACCCAAATTTACACAGTTTTTTTATGTTATATAAAAAAAAATGGATATTAATTCAGTCATGTAGTGTATTGAGATTTAATAATGGTTTGATGGAAATGCAAATTTCAACACGTATGTGTACTTATGCCTTTCCAATATTTTCATTCATATATCATTGCTGACACAAGAGTAGTGCAATATCAAAAACAGGTGTTTTAATAAATGACATTAGAATTGGTAAAATTGGTAGCTATAGAATTGTTAATAAAATCAAACTACTTAACTTGAGAATGTGTTTCCGTTTGCACATAACACAGATCAGAAATATTTTTAGCCCTTAAACTTACTGTTCACAAAATAATTTCCCTATGACCTTATAAGTGTTGTATATTTTGCTAAAATTATTAATTCAGCAGAGGGAAATATCAAAACACACTTTGGTCAAAGTAATAATTAAAGTAGTTTGTAAATTAGAAACTTATTGAAGGAATTGGTTATAGATTGCAACTGGAAGTTGCTTTCATAATTTTTTTTATATATCACTAAAAACTTAATACTGTTAGGTCTAATTTAACCTGTATCACAATAGTCTCATTGTACTCACTATACTCTCATTGAACTAATAACTTGATGTTTGGTCATAATACATAAAACAGAGCAGTGATTTTGATGTTTTAACATTAAGGTTATGGTAGTCAATGAGCTGTGAACACAATGAAAGAAGGCTTGTATGACTGGAATTTACCTGAGAAACTACACATTTTGTTATCAAACTGTAATATTTCATATGATTCACCACATCACATTCCTTCATTTCACCTTATCTGATGGACAGCAGTGGTGTAATGGTTAGGGTGCTCACTTCCAACACAGGTGAGCCAGGTTGGATTCCAGGCAAGGTTACACTCAGATTTTCGCATGTGGTAATCATACTGGTTAATGCTGCTGCTTGGTGGGTTTTCTTGAGGATATCAAATTTCTCCTACTCTTGCATTCTAGTTCTGCTCTATATTCACCTTGTTTCACCCTGATTGGCTCATTGGCTGTTAAGAGCTGTCCAAACCTCTCAACTCCACTTCCCTTGTCTTATCAAAATGTTCATGTTACAAAATTATTTTATATGCGATTTATAATTATTACAATAATTGTGTTTTCTTAAACATTGAAAATGGAGAAAATCTGTTAAATATCCAACACTAGCAAAAATTTTTGGTTGCCAAATTTTTAGCATTGATCTTCCCAGCTCATTTGTTTGTACAAGTAACCTCAGTTTTTCTTGGTGAAGTTAATGGCCAATAATTTGTTTTCAATATTTCAACACTCCCAATACACTGACACAAAAAGAGCATAGCACGTATCTCCAAGACTGTATTTAATTAGGAAAACTGCACCACAGTTGGTGCAAATTATATATAGACAATGACAACCAAAACACCTAAACTAGAAATGTATAATAAATAATGTTACACAAAACACTTTTCCTTAATTCTGAAATTTATTCGTATTTTAGGCTTTCCAAAATATTAACATATTTCGAGTTGATGCAAGGAATTGCAAACCATTCTAAATTGTGTAAAAGATTTCCATGCCCTTAAATAAAAATGTGTAAAAGCATTACAAAAATTCATCACCACAAAAATGTGCACAAGCACCTATTAACTAAAAGAGCACAGTGTGCATTTCATGCAAAAAGTAATGGGTACAGATTGCACAAACTTCATTAAAGGCTGACTAGAATTGATAAAGTGCCAATGGCTGTTGAATCCACAATTAGAGTAATGACATTTGGTAGACTTCATTAAATACTAAGAAAAACTACTATTCATTTTAAATTCCCATTCTACTAATCAAGGCACCTTCAACACACCACTGAAATAAAACTTTGGTCTTGCTCACACTGGTTACAAAACAATTAAAAATATTTTAAAAAACTAGATATGACATTAAAGAAACAGCTCTGCTGAATCAAAGTGTTGTGCCCGTCGCTAATCTATGTCACGCCCATGACGTCGATTACATACTTCTGCTTCGGAAAATACATATTAATGTGACAAGGCAGCACCAATAGAGACCAGTAGCGAAGGGACTGCCTGATTTTCATGAACAAGCAATTGGTATTCAAAGTTGTGATGCAAGCGGGACAGGGTATCGAGGCAGGGGAAAAGACAGGAGAAGGGAAGGGAGTAGAATTTAGAGCATTCATAGAGGTTGGCTCCGGTGCTGTCATCGTGCAGAAAACATCAAAACTGCACGGGCGCTAGTGCAGCCCAAATAACGACGAGGCACTAGTGTAAAGCAAGTAACAGTGTGGCGCTGTTATATAACAATAACGAAAAGTTATATATTAGCACATACGTAATGCAGTGCATTACAACCCCCGCCCCTAAAGAAACCATATCACTAAACATCCTAAGTCAAATGCCTAAGTACTCTGGCCATTTGATAACAAACACATATAACAGTACACATCAGTAGAAGTACAGAGTTTGAAGAGCAGAAAAAAGTAGACAGAGCCAAGTCGGCTTAGTTCAAAGAACGTAGAGCACAAACATAAGGAAAAACAGATCATCTCTTGAAGAAACAGTTCACACATAGATAACTTTGATGATCACTGTTCATCTTCGGGGATGAAATCACAAAGACCAGGGCCAGCTTGCTCCCACTACCGGTGTTTTCTTTAGTACCTGTTCGGAAGGGGGGAGGGGGGGTGCCAAAGCGCCAACATCCAAACTTAGAATGCTAACGCAGGATAGATGGACAAAGACATCCACACCGCAGTCGCACCACCATGACCGAACGCCTCGAGGGAAGATGGACATGCAACAAGAAAAAATGGATATTAGAAATAGGTGAAATACTAAAACTAAAAAAACAGAAAGGATAAAGGGAAAGGAAATGCAAGAGACACTTACAAATACATAACACAAACACACTTTAAACCTATAATGGCACAACGGGATCAGTCAGGTTCTTTGTACACAGGGTTTCATTTGGCTCACATGAGTCTTTCTATAAAGTTTGCCGGTGGAGAGAGTTACTAAGCGTACAGAATTAGAAACGAGATATTTGTCGACCCTGAACCCTGAAGGGGCTAACAAATTTGGGGAGCAATTTGCTAGTGAGACTGTTACCCAAATCTGCGAGAGTGCAGCTCCTACATACAAGATCATCAGGCTTAACACAATCACCTAACTTAACCCGCACCCTGCCGAGCAGTTCATCCCATTTGGCGTTAGACAAGGGGGAAGGAAACGGAGGGATACCCCAGATATTCAGTAAGGGATAGCTCAGAAAATGCCCCAAGAAAGGAAGAGATGGAGGGACCCCAGTCCAATTATGTAAGGTGCTGTTAAAAACCCTACATTTATCAAGTCTAGGTCTTTATCCCTAAGGGAATGATCGAGACTATAAAAAAATTTTAAGCAGGCCTTGAGGTCCTGATTGAAACACTCAACCTGATTACCATTGGGAAAATAAGGACTGGAAGTGAAGTGTTTAGTATACCACCTGAAAAACATATCCTGAAAAACTGTTAAAGTTAAAATATCTGGTGTTATCTATTAGAATTTCTGAAGAGGCACTGAAAATCTTCCACGCTTGTACGCTCAAAGTCTTCACAATGGTTGAAGACTTCATGTTCCTCAGGGTAACAATATGACAAACTTTGAGAAAATATTGAGTAGAATCAACACACATATATTTCCTCTTTTAGATGTAATAAGAAGGCCAAATATGTCCTTATGAACATTGACTTTTTTTTTACCAATATTCGTCTTGTGGGCCTTTTTCGTTTTTGGCAAGCATCACAAGATTTTACGAATTCCAAAACCTTCTTCTCCGAAGTAGGCCAGGCAAAATAGGTAGAAATTTTATTAAAGGTCTGGCTAACCCTCTGGTGACCCACAAAAATTCAGCCATGATAGTACAACACCAACGGCCTTTAGGACAAAGGAATCACAATTTTTCTTTCCCATTCATTTTTTCCTGTGAAATACAGGATATCTTTCTCAACAAGATACGGAAGAACTTTGCTCACGTTCAAATTGTGCACGAACTTGGATCATAAATTGTCATCCTTCTGAGCTTGCGACAATTTCACAAAAAAATCAGAGGAAGCCTTGGATATGATTTTAACTGGCTACAAAATTGTTATCCACTTTCCTCTCAAAGTCATCCGGATCAAACAATATGCGATAATGAATCGGTGACCTGATTGTTGGATCCCAGGACATGATGGACCTTAAATCGAAACCTTGAGAGGTGAAGTACCCAACGACCCAGTTTCCTCAATTGCTGCAGATGATTCAGTACCCAGGAAAGAGCCTGATTATCAGTGTAAAGATGACATTCGTCATGCTCAATGTAGAGAGTGAACTTTTCCAGGCCGTAAATACAGGCTAGAGTTTCCTTTTTGCTAATTCGCAGATTGCACTCTGCCTCCGTAAGCGTACGGCTGACAAAAGCAACTGGAGCAGTGCCACCGTCCACATGCTGACTAAAAACTGCACCTAGGCCTAATGTCATTGGCAATGTGTCGACCTGGAGAACAAACCATTTTGAAAAGTCCGGGAGATGCAAAGCAGGAGGCAATGACAATTTCTCCTTAATGGTATTAAAACCAGTCTCTTGTTCAGGGCCCCATTGAAACTCTACCCCTTTCTTCTTTATTTAAGAGAATTGCCAGCTTAGAATAATGATAGATAAATTTGGCATAATAGCAAATTATTCCCAGAAATTTCTGAACATCTTTCAATGTTCTAGGCCGCGGAAAACCCAAAATGGGAGCAACGCGGTCTGGGTCCATCAAAAGTTGGCCTTCACTGAGCAAATAATCTAAAAATTTTACTTTGCATGATCCCAAAGTGAACATTTCTGGATTAAAGGTAAGTCCTACCTCACGCATTCTAGTCAACAAGTGCCTTAAATGCATCAGATGGGAATCTCAGTCATCACTGTAGACAATCATATAGTCTATAAAGTTGAAGACGAATTTGAATTTAAAATTTGATAGAACATGATTCAGGACATGAGATAATGCCTGGCTACCAAAGTTGCAACTCATAGGTATTATTATAAACTAAAATTGACTCCAAGGAATACTGAATGTGGTAAACTTCCTTCAAGACGGGTTCAACAAACATTGATGGAAGCTGTTATTTAAATCAAGCATGGAAAATATTTGTGCCTTGCCCAGATGTTGTAAAGTGCAATCTATAGTAGGAAGAGGAAAAGGATCTTTATGTATTTTCTTATTCACTAAAGAGTGATTCACGACCAGGTGGTATTTGTCGCTATCTTTTTTCCTGACAAGAAATACTGGCGAACAGTAATTGGACGTTGAGAGGACAAATCGCAGGCAGCCTACAGTTTATCAATAATCTCTCGGAATGCACAGAGTTTGGGCGGAGAGCACTTAAAATGTCTGTCACGAACCAGGATATCATTGGTAAGAGAGAATTTATACAGGAGGACGTTGCACTTCCCGATCTTAGACGTAATCACATCACTAAATTCCTCTCGGAGCCTAGATAACCGGGCATGAATTTCCTCCCCATTGACGGTATCACTTGAAAGAGAGGAAAATATTACGTGACTTTCCTCGACGTGGAGACTACCCGTAAATTAGGTGCAAAACCAAAAGATAAGTAGCCTGCATCCTAGTTAACTACAGCTCTTGCCTTCCCTAAAAATTCCAAACCCAATGTTAAATTCTGGGAGAGACTGGGGAGAGCCCAGAACGTGAATATCCACAAGAATTTCCCACCTTAACGTCCAGGTCTACAACCATGTTGGATTTAAGTATGTCACTGTTGGCAATACACAAACACTTGTCGGGCATGAACTAATATTCCCTTTGGAAACTATTTTATTTTCCACAAGATGTTTAAGAAAGGTATCACTCATAAAACTGTGAGTGGCACCCGTGTTAATAAGGGCAAGCAAGTTCTGCCCCTCCACACGTAATCGTAAGATGCGTGGACTAGATTTGACTTCCATTCTGACAGGGCCACGTCTCCAGTCAGTCATGAGACTTTTCACGCCTTTTACAGGCGTTGCACAGATGTCCCACACTACCACTGTCACACTTTCTTCTTTCTGATCTGGTTTCTCTGTCGTCAAATCTCAAATCCTGGAAGATATATCTGAACCTTTTCAGACTCATGGCAAGTCAAAATATTTCAATGCCAAATCCATTGGCGTCCCCACAGATCCTCAAGATTCAACCTTCCTGCTTTATATTGACCTGCCAAGTATAGAAGACCAATAAAAGACTTTATCTCATTTGTATCAGTGGGCAGTGCATCTCTAGCATCGGAATATTTATTCTTTGTATGTTCAATTTATTGATTAGTGAATGTCACAATCGCGTCTATTATGCTCTCATCAAACACTCCCAGGTTTCTGAAACTCCGTTTACGTTTTTTGCCTTACTTATCACACCTTCAAACTTTGTTAGTAAATTGTGTTTTGCTGTTTTCCTATGTCTAATGTAGGAAATTTTTTTCCCCAGGAGAAAGAATCCATAACTTTATTTCCTTTTTTTCGAACTGAGGCAAAGAATTCCTCTACATCTTCATTAGTACTTGAGTCTGTATCATGTTGTTCTATGTTGTAATAATTTACTCTTTCCTCAATTTGTTCTGTAGCATCTGTTTCACAGTCTTCTTCTACATTGAAGTGTGTATTCTATGCGTGCTCCTTGGCCCAAGTTTGGTTATCTTCACTGTTACAATCATTTTCACTATCTTCAGACTCCTCGAATAAGATCTTGTGAATTTCTTTAATATGCTTGGGGTCATTCAAATGGTATATTACTTACTTTGATGTCATTTCTAACCTGTAAAAATGAAAAGAAACACAGTTAAAAACAGTTGAATCACTCTGCGTATAAAATGGAACAACCATGCTCGTATTGTATCTCTGAGATAAAATGCTACAAAATTACTGTAAAAATTAAATTAAAAAAACTTCTACATTGGATAGTTACTATAAAGTTCCAGCATAAACATAATGTACAAATAAGATATGGCCTGTAAGAATTAATAATACTCACAAATACAGTCGCATTGTATCTCACAAGTACGAATAGACACTATAACCACACGTGTTCGTCCTTTGAAGGACTAGTAGTAACTAAACCTCTCATTCGATAAGCTAGGAAAATATAAGGGAGATGTTATCCTACCACTGCACCTGCTCCCGTATGTGGTTAAAGAAAGAGTCGCGTATCTCTCAGATATGGCACGAGCAACAGTGTGATATATATATATATATAAAGATTTATTAGCTTTTATAATACATTAATGAGATATTGGACAAACATGTTCATGCAACGTACTAACACAACAAAAATAATACAGAAGTAAACTTAAATTCTTGTCAAGCTGTTATGTAGTGTTGATACCATAACAGGCACTCTAAAGTCTGCTTATAAATTTTAGCAAACATTATTAAAATTACATTGTCTGTGGTTTGACAATAAATTATCGGTTAGAATTTTCTATAATTTGTCAGGTGTCCTCACTTCTTTACTTTGATTGGTTGAGCCATGCTCAATCTTTTCTCCCATATATATTTTCAGACACGTTTAAAAACCTAAACAAATTGGATAGTTAAAAAGTGCACAGGAAATGGCCACTGGCATAGTAGAAGTAATGTACATACAACATGAGCAAAAAATGAAAAACAATTACAGCTATGAGCTTAGATATCAAAATGTTATAGATATTGTGATAGAGAAAATTTAGTGTATAATGTGTCTTTTATATTGCATTACACAGGTTTTTAACATTTTTGATTTCTTTGTTATGTTACCTAATTTGTCAGAAGAAAATATTCTTAAATTTTATGTAACAGAATGGCAAATCAATATCTTCGAAATTTTGTGCTGCTCTATCTTGTGGCTGTTATGAATGTCTGTTATCATGGCTGGCAATTAAAGCATGATTTTCATCACATAATCCCTATTGTACCATGTTGCTAATAAATCACTTCTAATTTTGTTGATGGTCATTGTGATGTAGTGGCAAAGAACGGTCGCCTCGTAAGGTGGACTGTGTTCTCAATGGGAATAGAACACAGTAGGAATCATGCCAGATGATGCCGCTTGTTAGTGGGTTTTATCGGGGATCTCACATTTTCCCCATTCTTGCATTCTGGTACTGCTCTCTGTTCACATTATTTCACCCTTTTTGGTTCTCTAAATCTCATAGTTAAGAGTCGCCCAAATCTCTGCAGTTCACTTCAGTTTTGTTTGTCACTTTTTAGACCTCAATTGTTTTTATTTACTAAAAATCATAGTGTGAAATTTTAGAGTTTGACGCATAATGCATGTCACTCTTAGAGAAAGCGCAATATAAATGACCAACCCATTTTCACTTCTTTTTTTCTCCTCATGGCAAACTTTAGTTTTTTATTTCCCGTCCTTTTGTACGAGGGGACACTTTGAATCCTTAGTGTCAAGTCGGGTCAGCTTGTGCTTAAATTTTTTTCCCCTTTTTACAGGTTAATTAATGATTTGATGTAAAAAAAGTAAACACATTGCTAAGATTTTGTGAACTGACCCAGCGAACCGAAAGGAAGGCACGCTATCCCCTACTAGTTAGGAAAGTTAAAACCCCAGCAGATAACAATCCTCTCTTTCACACATCTTGATTTTGCCCTTCACTTCCTCTCCCTTCACTACGGCCTGCCTCCAAGCCTCAAGAATGAAGTGGGGTCACAGCCACAGCTGACTTCAAGACACGCTGCTGTGAAGAATGGATGACAAAGGGAAATCATGGGTGAAATAAAAGGAGGGAGAGTGTGCGGCAGAGACGGAGACATAGCAACCAGCCTGGTGGCAGGAAAGAACACATATACCTCCTCGAGTGTGGGAGGGAAGATACTGGCATTCTCCGTGGTGCATTCCCAACCCGCTTATGCATAGCACAGAATAGCTATGCATACAGGATGAGAAACAGCTTATAGTCACACTGGGCCCAATCAGAATTGACCACTCCACTTTTTGACTTTCAACTTCCAGTTGGGTCTCCATCGGAAAAAAGGGGGGATTGACGCACAACACAATTCACACTTAGCGAAAGCACAATACAAGTGACCAACTTCGCTCTATTTAAAAGTTGCAACGATTCCTGTGTCAAAGTCATCTCCAACAGAAACACTGTAATGGAGGCAGAACACATGGAAACACAAAGTTGACGGAGCCTCAACATAACCTCCAACCATGAGCTCTCTGCTTTTACCATTGCCTTAACTCTACTAGAAGCAGTTACGTCGTTGCCCCTTCCCGAAGAAGCACCCGCTTCACTTTAACCACTCCTGCTAGAAGAACAGTGCACAGTTAAAATCTCACGCCGGTGTGGGGAAGCGAGCCACCCGACAGAAAGTTACGGCCTCCATAAGTGCAGAAGGGCAGGATGTGTCAACACCTCGCACCGAGTGCTGCTTCAGATAAGGATCTAGGGACCCATATGTGGCGACATAAGCTCCACCCTCGGGAGACGGGTTTAACTCCCCCGCACCCCTCTGAGCACCTAGAAGATAGAAAAATTAGTATGAAAGACACCCCAGCCTAGGTCTCAGAAGTGATTTCTGCTGCACCTTTCTGGCTATCAAAGCAGTCTGTCACCAGCACCGGTGACCACAGCAGTACTAGTGGTCGACGATGACGCCATCCAGCTCCGGAGGACCAGCATCAACCTGAGGGCCTTCAACCTCTTCTGCCACCGCCAGCAACCTTGGAGAGCCGCCACCATCCAGAAGCCCTTTACTTCTTTGGCCTCTGTCAACAGCCGCCAGCATCACCAGCGACTACCAGAGGGCCAGTAATAGTTGTCCTTACCAGTTACTCAACTTCTTCCTTCCTCTCTTTACTACCAGGTATTGAAGGTCACGGTGATGGCGTCCCCTCTGTATGATCCTTAAGGCTCTAGCCCAGCCACATCTTCGCCACTGGGGATAAGCACCCTGATTGATTTACCATGTCTTAGGACCCTTCCGGACAAACCCGCTTAATTAATTTAGGAATTAATTATTGGGCTTATTTTGTTCTTGTAATATTCTCTTCAAGTTAATCACCATATGTCATACCAGTTTGTTGTATCTAGGTTGCCTCTAGCTGGTCATTAACGTAATTGACTTCCACTTAAATCATTTTCAAATAATTATTTTATTTTCTTTTATTGAGGAGAGTGAGACCCATGTGTATGTATACATTGTTTTCTTTCCAATATGTTAAATTAAGAGCGTATTCTTCAGTGCAGATTAATCTTCTCGTGTACTATCTTTTGGAAACTTCCTTACGCCTGTAATTAATGTGAATAATGAGTCAGTTGCTTTTAATTCTTTACTATTTAAATTAAAATTTATTCTTTTGGTGCATGTAATGTAAAGTTGACTCCCTTGCATTGGCTAAATGGCAAGTACACCAAACAACCTAGCGGTAGCCTGAATTCTGCCAAGGTAATGCAAACTCTATTGCATTGGCCTATCTTTGGGGGCACCCTTCACAAGGAACATTGAACACCTGGGAATAACGACTTGTTACGTGGGACTCCTAGCCTCCTAGCCCTATAGTTCTGTCTTGGCTGGTGAACGGCTGGATTGGAGCTACCCGGTGGATCATACTGGACAAGCAGTGCTCCTAGAAGTACACTGTAGGACTGCTGCCATAACCGGCTTCATCGTACATAGTGCTATTTTTGCTGCCTACCGTTACCACTTCATAAGTTCGGCCTTGTTGCGAACATATGGAAGTGTACGAAAACTTGAACTAAAGGAAGCCCTTAATGAACCAGAGGCTGAAATTCAGCAACCACAAAATACTGACGAGTCTGAAGAGAATTCTTTATTTATACCTTCTATTAGATTGCCAGTATGAGTGCCTTTAGAATACCTATTTATCTTACTCATCAAACTAGATATAGTGGAACTTGATCCTGAGTTACTAACCAAATTCCACACAGCCATTTCTCCACACCCGTCTTGGATACCTTCCAGCAGCAACAGCACAGTTCCGCTGCAGCCAGTGTCTGCCGCTGTTCAGTCACTGGCTGCACCCCAGTCACAGCCAGTGAAGAGGATGGTGCCTGCGCCGAATGGATAGCAGGTAAAAAGTCTGCGGGTCATTGGGCCTGAGTCTTTTAGATTACATCCTTACTCGTAACTCACTGTGGCCCATGGTGTAAACTGGAATATTGCCAAAGCAAGAGTAGAACCTCCTTGGAGCATGCCCCCTGCAATACTGGCATCGCATATGTATTTGAAGGCCACCACCTCTGCGAAAGTCCAGACTGTGTACTGCAGATCTCTGGAAGTGACATTCTCCCTAGGGTTTATAATTCCCAAGCTTCTGACATGCCAGAGCGCTGGCAAGGTTCCTAATAAGTAAACCACACCAGCGTGGGAATACCCACCTTACCGATGAGCTAACCCGGGACTTGTGTGTGAATGCTGTTGAAGTATAAGGGTCTTGTTTCCACTTCCTGTTTACTTTTGCACCTCCAGTTTAGAATGGGTACCGAGTTTTCAATCCTTATTTGCTGCCCGTTCAGGGATGGGCCGGCTTCAAACACTTTCTAGGTACATCTGACTTTGCGTCAGTGTACCAGGCGGTTAAAATGCTTCAAGTTTCATTGCAAATGTTTGATATTTTTTGCGCACAGCAATATGAGTTTACTACAGCATGGCAACAATAATTACTAGGTTAAGTTATTTCAAAGTGGTAAAAAATGAAATGGACTAAATTCAATGCAGTGAGACGTCAGCGAAAATGGAGGGTATGTTAAAAATTTATTTTATTTGCATCATCCACTAGTATTAACTGCGCATTTGAACATAATATATACTAACCGTGTATATGACAGTGAGTACAGTGTTTTTTTTTTAGCATAATGTGTCCATTCATTCATAATTTCTTGCATCAGTAGTGAACAATAAAAACTTAGCTGGATTTAGTTGTAGGCACAGTTGATGATATTACCTGTCTATGAGAATATTTTGAAATTCCTTATTTATTTATCAATTTTGGCCACAAGTATAACAGGTGGAGCAACATTCACATTTGATGCTTCATTGTGAAACTATATGAGCATACATTCTTTGGTATTGAAACTGAAAATTGTTTTATTCATTCAGTAATAACTATTATTGAAAAATGGATAAAATCTGACAGTTTTAGGATTTTATGTTATAGAGATTTTGATAGGACCACAGAAAATTGTTGGTGGTTACATACATTCAGTCTTTAAATGTTAGCTGTATTAATTTTTCCCTACACTGAGTGATATACATTTTATGGAGTGTCGAACATTTATTACCTGTTCTCGTTGCCAGTAATATAACAACATGGGAGCCCAATGTTGCCAAAGTTATCATGTTTATGATATTTTTCTTCTTAATGTACAATATACCATATTATATATGTTTATTTTGTAAGCAGAAATATTATACTTTGCCAGCTTTCCTAATGGCTCCATATTAATTTATTTTGATGGAAATAATGGCAGATGTACTGTCAAGGTATGCTCCTTAATGATGAAGTTGCTTTGAAGGTCTAACATTAGAAAAATGTAATTGAATTGTTGTTATAGAAGTAAAGACTGTTTATGTGTATATAAACATCCTGAGTGTGCTTCAGGTTTTTGTGATTGTTTTTTATTCTTGACGTTATTCGCAAGCTATACAGTAGTTGATGAGGGTGAAAATGTTATGTTTGGATAAAGTTTTACATGATTTTATTACAGAAATGTTAAAGTTGTTACAACACAGTCATTATGTACAGTTCACAAAAAAGAATACAGTTCATATAGAATATTAACTATGTCAGGATTCCAAACACATCTATGAATGCTAGCTAGTTGAACTCTGAGAAAGTTTGATATTAATGATTAAGAAAAGTGATGTTTTCAATTATGGCTTATTAATTGGGAAGACCTACTATACCTTTTTTATGTGAAACTGTTAATTTTCACTCTCTATTTTGGTCCCTGGCCACATGTATATAGGCTACATTCTGTCTGCTTCATCGGATGATGCCAGAGAAAGATGTTGTTTTATAGGATGATGCACTTATTTACTACTGCAAACTTACCCTAAGATTGGTGAGCTGGAGAGGGAATATTAACTGATACAAGTTGGTGTGGAAAATTCAACTTTGACTTATTGGCAAGTCTCTGTTCCAGTAATGGTGATTATTAATCTGACTTAGTCACAGACACATACTTAGGCTCCAGAACATTATTGCAATATTATCTCATGTATGGATGACTTATTTAAATAACAAAGTGAATGATAAGGTCTTTATATGGAGAAGTGTCATTTCCTAGGCATTAAGGCCACTTCATAACATAATCTCCCATGTTCTTTTAAGTATCTTCCTTCAGCCAAATAATTATTCCATGTTAGTGAAAGTTCTTTCTATTATGTTTTTATTTAGAACAATATTAAGGACTAGTGTTGAAGCATGTTCCCAGAAATTGCATGATCATGGGCTAGTGTGATTGTTGCTCTGTTTGCTTTTTTTTCTGCAACCTTTATTCCTCATGCCTTTTCCTTACTGTTGTATACATTTATTGTTTCTCAACACATCTGTAATGAATATTTATTTTCATGTACATCTAATTGTTCTTAATGTGGGTCATCCCATGTCAATCAAATTCTACCTGATCCGTTTAGATTAAAATTATATTTTATTTCTATCTTGTGCTCATAAAGTATGTGGAGAAATTTGCAGATTGAAACCACCTGTCTACAAAATTCGACAGGTGATTCCTTGTCAAAAATAGGTAGAAGAAATATATATGACATATAGTGTAAGTCTATTCCGGAAGGTTGTAAACACCTTTGAAAGTGTAGCTGATCCTGAAGTTTATTGCTACTAACACAGCTAGAAGGTTAGATAATTGTCCTATGTTTCTGTGTAATGCATTATTGAAAGAAAAATTGTAAACCATGAAAAATTGGTTGCAGATATCAACCCCCTTCCATAACGAAGGAGGGGTTGAAACCCCATTTGTTCATTTAAGAATGTGGGCAGTGAAATCAATGCAATGGAAGAGATTATGTGAAAACTGTTGCATTAATAAACTTCAGGTTAATTTTAAACTGTAGTGTATGGTTGGATCTCTGTTTGCAGTTTTTAAAATTTCAAAATTTATCTATGTTTATTAACGATGGAGCAACAAAATTTAAGAAAATTTATAAATTTAATAGATGAATCACAGTTAACTGTTGTTACAACAAGAAACTAAAAACAGCAAACCTAAATCATAAGGCCTTTTTTCAGGACTGATTATTTGCGGTTTGACAGGGCTGACTGTGTTAGGGTTCAAAGGTTTTATTGTGTCCTTAATTAACTGGACTGGCTTCTGTCAAGCAGGATAATTGCTTTTTGTTTTTACTTTAGTTTCATGTTTCTGTACCAGTTTGAAAATTGAATGATAGATGCTGTTGAAGTCTTTGGAACTGAGGACCAACTCAAGATGTAGTCATTGTAGGTAAATCATAAGGTTGAAAAGAAAAAGCAAAATGTATGTTTATGTATTACCACTTCTAAAATTTCTTCGTATTCAAAGCTCGAATTTGGCAGGTTTGTTCCATTTGGTAATGGTTCAGGTCTTTGTAATTCACTAGTGCACCAACAGATGATGGAACAAGAGCCAGCCACAATTTATCCAACCAGCCCTCACTTTTTTAGGACCTGCTCATTTGGTTTCCAAAGTCCAGCAGGCCATAAAAATTCCAAACTCCCACTTAATACTGTCTTCTTTTGCACCTGACAGCCACTTTTTTTTTGCTAGCATATTAAGTGTGGATTCCAAATGCTTGTTTCTGATAGTGGGTTGCAAGCTAACAGAAGGATCTAAACATGATGTCCCTTTTGTAAGGAGAAACTTCAGCAGTGATCTTGTCAGTAAAATGTTACACAGCTTAAGAAAGAAAAAACGGCAACCAAGTTTAAAACTTCAGGAAATCAGCTTCTTTTACCATCTTAGTGGATTATCTTAAGGCATCGTGTGTAGCTAACCGAATGTCAATTTGTTTTGCAGCAGATAATTATTACTAGATAAATCAGTTTTCGCTACAAGAGATGATTCTTGTAGAATGTCTGGTTTCTCAAACCTTGTCATTAAATTCCTAATGACTGCACAAAAATTTTCATTTAAGAGTGGTGGTAATGGACCATCTGTCTGAAAAAAATGCTAATTTCACTTCCAAAAGAGGATCCTTGATGGTTTCTGATATATTCTTAAAACTCTGGCAAGTTGGTGTTCTCTTCTCCATGCTCACCTAGTTTATATACTCTCAAACACCAGGCATCGTAGCTACATCTCTTTCAGACTATGACATGTTCAAGCCATCACACTGCACAATATTTATGGGGAAACAAGCTGAGAAATGAGCAGTGAGAGTAGTTGGCCCTGTGGGCAGGAACATTTTGGAATACATAATATAAACTCTCAAGAACTCAACTATATTTCACTGTGCAGCTTTCACTGCTACTTTAAATGCACTGAATACACAATGAAGTCTGCGGCTGCCAATATAAATTACTGTGTCACCTCGTTCTGAAGAAATTGTCTCTGAATTCACAGAGAAATTAGAAATTTACATTCTTCCCATCCATTGATAATTGCACAATTTTCTGCAAATTGAGGCCTGAAATCTTTCGTAAAAGACTGTAACAGATCTACTGCAGTAGAATGTCCCAAAAAGGCAGATAAAAAATATCTTGTGCAATCCTGATTGGTTTCTGCATTCCAGAAGCATACTGAAATGTCCATTTGTTCATTTTGAGTTATAATATTTGATGATTCATCGGACCCTACAACAATTTGGTTATATTCCAATCATTTCTTTAGCAATTCATAATGGAAGTATGGTGCTAAACGGTATAGAATGACATATCCCATTTTAGTTCTTTGTAACTGTGCTCTGCTTGCATTACTTGAATCAGTAAACATCCTTTGAAAAAGAGGAACATGAGCACTTGCACTATGCATAGAATTATGCAACGTAAAAGTCTGTTAGCACCACAGAATTTCAGCTTCAGTAACTTGTTCAAGAATTAGAAATTTAATGATGCCTTGTGGTTACTTCTGCTCCAAAATTTTGGTTGCTGGCAACACTATTGGTTAGATCTGAACTATTTGAATGTTTGTTTGTATTAGGAAGTTCCATCGAAGTCTAAGACTTGCAGCAAGATGAAGAATCTAAACTTGTATCTGTCAAAGAATCGTTGCAATCTACTTGTGGATTACTGGTAAGAAATGTCTTCAATGATTGTGAAGAACTGTTACTAATCTGTGCAGTCCTGTGTTTCATACCAGACATGTGACTCAACAGCCTGTTGCCCATGTTGCTCAGAGAAAATTTGGTTCTGCATAAATCACAAAATGCTGAACTGCCATCTCCCTGCACTGGCTTCAACCATGCCAATTCAGGGTCCAAAAGCCAAATTTACTTGAATAGTCTTTTTGCGAGACATTGTGGTCACTTAAAGAATCAATACTTCAGTGCACAAAAAAAAAAAAACTAAAGTAAGCAAACATAACCTTATCTAAAAATCTTTAGTAAGCATCATGCTGTATGCCTTTGTTCATTGTTCATACATACAAGACTTGTTCAAGAGCAGCAAAAGCAAATGTAAATTTCTATATAATTTAAAGTTGCCAAACCATGTATTCATTGTTGAGTTATCTCTCAACAAATGAAGCTTGCCAAAGTTGTGGTCTGAACTGAAGCTAAGGCACA
Source organism: Dryococelus australis (assembly GCA_029891345.1). Classification (NCBI taxonomy): domain Eukaryota; kingdom Metazoa; phylum Arthropoda; class Insecta; order Phasmatodea; family Phasmatidae; genus Dryococelus; species Dryococelus australis. The sequence continues at coordinate 250,419,735 of CM057009.1, forward strand.
ATGGTTAAGTGTAGGATACACAGATGAAAAATAAAAATTAAAAAACTCTGAAATGTTGAAACATATTTTTATCAGCACATGTTGCGAATTTCATAAAAGGGTTCTGTAGACTAGGCAAATATACAGCCCTGTGTTTTGTAGTCTGTGTTTTTCAAAAAATTTCATACAAACAGGTCAAAACAAAATGCCTTTAGTAGAACCTGACAAGTGCTTACAATATCCTCTGGAAACAGTTTGTCTTCATTTGTCTTTCATGTATAGCACAACGTTGTTGTAAAGAACAGCGGATGACCATTCATTTTTATTGGCATGTGCAACCATTGCCTAAAAAAACCTGTCATCGAGTATACTAGACTCATAATGATTTCCACAATAAGGTCGAAATACAAACATTTATTTCACAAGTGATTGTAAATACAGCACTAATTAAAATCGAACATTCTGATGAATATGACGAAACATTGAATTAAACAACACGATTTTGCAGGAAAACACTACCGGCTGTGACCAGCCTTGCCGAAAATTCTATCTGCATTTCTTGTACAAAGTGGTAAAAATTCTCGTACAAACACCAAAAATCTCGTGTACTGTTGAATGTTGAAGCATGGGCTAGGCGTAATGCTGAAAATATTACTTTGTGGAATTTTTTAAATGTTAGTAATTTTTATATTACTGATGAGGTAATTTCCTCTTGTTTCCTATTATTGTCATGACAGGAAATTCTCGTACAAATGCACAAGAGTCCTGCCTTTTCAGCATATATTCATAACTTGATCTATCTTACATGTTATGTGAGATTTCTCGTACATTTGGCAAAACTGTGTGTCCTTCAGCAAGGGAAGGACATGCATGCTGCACGTATGTCATAGTGGTGAAGGATCTCTGATATGTGAATCTTGGGCGATTAACTAATACTTTGGTGTCCATTTTATTAAAAATATCTTCAATTCAATTCAATTCAATTCATGCTTGTGAGTAGCAGTGTATGGGAATTTTAAAAATTCCAGGTTTTTAAGGAAAATTCCCAGACAATTCCCAGTTTTCCTGACCACTAAAATTCCCTCAGTTCCCGGTTTTAAGTGTTTTTCGGCCTGTGGCACCCTGCCTCCCCGTGTAGTTTTATGGGTGCCAGGAATTGTGTGTCCATAGTTAAACCAATCTGTCCAAATTTTTCTGCTGTAATGTATTCTTGTTGTGAATAAAAGGTGAAGATAACCCACAAAATGTTTTCTTTTGCCCAATCATGAAGTTTTCTTGGTGTCATTATCTGCTCTTTGTATGGCTTTTGAAGACTTGCACATACTGCCAATATCTTTACTGTGCCTCTTACAGCATCAGATGCCTCTTCCCTTTATGCTTTTGTTGAAAATTGCATTTTTACATCGACATGAAAGTTACCCTTGTAAAGAAATTTTTTTTGCTCTAGGCACTTCCAAAGTATAAAATGTGTTTCTAGCTGTATTCTACTTCAAAAAATTTTAGTTTCTTTGAAACAGCTATACAGTAACTGTGTTGTACTCCATATAGTTTACAGGTTAAAATAATCACAGATGTTCGATTTTCCCTTTTGAGTCCATGATGGATATATGAGGTGTTCATTTTCAAAACAACTCACATCCATTTCCCCCCCCCCCCCTTTTTTTTTGGTAAATGATGAAATACATTTTTACTTGTAATAAATGCACAAATCCCTTTGTAAATAATTGGCGACATTCTGGGTGCCATCTGTTACATTATCTAACAAGATGATTACTTTTACAAAAGTACCAATTTTGACATAATTTACAAAAATAAATTGGACGAGGGACAATTTGAAACCGAAGCCTGGACAAATGAAATTTGAAAACAACAAAAATGGACTAAATTCTTTTTGTTTCCAAAATTATGACAATTCAGTTAAAGCACAGTATTTTAAGAGCAACAAAAACTAAACTATGAATATTACAGAAATAAGTTTGACAATCACATCAGAGTAAATATCTAAACACAGTAATTACTCACATTTTAAAGTAAACATAATGAAACAAATTCTGAAAAAACAATTTGTATTAATGAATAGCTACATTATGTGAAAATAGTGATCACATTTAAGTTTTCATTGTATTCTCAGAATAATGGCAAAGAAAAATTACTGGATAATAAAGACACATTAACCTGTCCACACAGTAAATCAGCATCCTCCTTCATACCCCCTTCAAGTTCATTTTTAGCAGACACTTCATCAGTTGTATCTCTGTACATTACCTCACGGTAGAACTGCAGGTCAGGATTTTCCTCCCATTAATCACCAAAGGGAAATCCCAAAAACTTTTTTTTTAAACTGGTGCTCCAGGAATCAATGGTAAATGTGTTAGCAAAAGTCTACATTTGGTTTCAGTGCCTGTTTCGACATTCGTATGTCAGTCAGATACCATGTTTCACCTCTGGTTTAAGTGTGTTCAGGAGTCAACACTCAGTTGATGATGAATTTCTTTGTTTTTGCAAATTTGAAGTACAGCTGTCCAGTATTCTTCACCCTTTGTTGTGATGCAAACTTTCAATCTTAAACGGGTCAGTTATCTACCATCTTGCGAAATGTTCCACGGTTACGAAACATTTTGCAGTGTGTTTCTGGCTTGATAATTGTGTCAATATCACAAAGTTTGCATTCGATAAATTCAAAGACCAGATCTGGTGGTATGCATAGGAGTGTTGCACCGTGAATTAATGTGCCCTATACCTCCTTTTAAACACACCTTCTTAATAGACTAAAAATAACAAAGAAACTGCCTCCACCACGTGTTTTCCCAAAAACGAGGGCCAGCACAAAACTCTACAAGAAAAACATCACTAAACATTCTCCAAGGATCAAAAAGTCACATCCTAAATCAACTGGGCAAGGTGAGAGATTGCCACTCCAAAAATAAAAATTCCCAAAAACTTGCATGAGAGATGTAAATGTTAAAATGTTAAATCTTAGAAAATTAAATTATTAAAAAAAGTAGAAATAAATAATTACTACTAATACTACAACTACTGCTGCTCAGTTCAGGCGAAAGTAGGGATTCATTTGAGCTTCTTACTTAAAAGTAAAGTTAACACCATGGATTTATGTTACAAGAAGTTTTATTCCCTAGTATAGGACTGCAACACACACCCATGTTAGAGGTTTCCACAAATTTCTTCCAGAATAAATTAGTTCCCCACCTGCGTGGGTAAATAGGCTCGTGTAGAAACATAACACAAACTGGATTGAGGTCTCTGCCTCAGTGCTCTTAAGTTCTGTGCTTATATGGACATTAAGTTAAAATTAAACTAAACCGAGTGGAAAACCATTTAAACAGAATCACAATCTTAAAATTATGTTGTCAATTACTAATTCAAAAAACAAAGCAGTAAAAGTTTTTTTATCTTTAAGTGTACATGCAGAACTCAAAAACCGAATGAACTGTTGAAAACTGCTACAGAGGAGGTCATCAAAGTTAAATAAATAAAAAGAGTTTCAAAACTGCTATTCAAAAATTAGAATTATTTCAAAGCCAAACTTATTAAATGATAAAGTTAAACTGAGAAAGTAAAGCAAAATTAATTTAAAGGTTCATCACGACACAGAAGTCCTTCATGCCCTGATATTCTATAGATATGCTCATACCGGCTAATTTATTGGCGCGACCTCCTTTCACCCAACCATCTTCACTCCTTGAATAGCAGACACCGACTGCCCCTACTAAACTAGCCATTTCCCCATTTTCTCCAAGAAAAGGGAAAAGGCTCTCATGAGAAAAAAAAAAAAAAAAACTTATCTGCTACATTTTGACGAGAAGTCCTGTGGTCCCTCCAAACCGCCAATCTCTCCACGCGTCCAGACAGCAACTCTCTTCTTTTCTCTCGTGCCTCAGCAATTCTTGTTAATTCTCTTTCTTATTCATTCCACTTTGCCTACCAATCACAGTATGTCATTCTTCCGACCACCCTTATCGATTGCAACACCATCACTTCCAAATTATTTTCCCTCTCAGTGCCCAGACTTCTCAGTTTGCCTCAGCACAAATTTTGTTCACCCCTCTTTAACCACCAAGCTACCAACTTTATAAACTCGCAGCAAACACATTTTCTTGCAGCTCGACAGCGCAGGGGAAATCATTCAGCACATTCAAACACACTTTCAGCATTGTAAGTAGGGTGTTGAAGGATGAGGGGACAGGAAATCCACACATTGTGCTGTGTTCAGGGATTCAGATGAAGGTTTTAAGAAAAATTATAAACATGAAAATTGGTGAAAACTGCACAGCAAAACAGCGGCCAACCAAAGACAAACTTTGCACGCTGACAAGTCAATCCTTTCCTTAGAATCCAGTCTCCTGAGCCCAGACAAGAGAAACATACAGAAATAAAATTCAACCTAAAATCTAAAACCAACCTTGTCTGAACAACCTAAGCCCGAAATCTGAACAAAAAAGAGCGACCAACCAATCCAAAATAAATGTTAACAAAAAAAATGGAATACTACAAAAAAATTAAATCCTTGCAAAAAAAATTTAAAAACTTAGCTATTTTCATTATTTTCACTTTGTAACAGGAGTGTCCTGGCACAGGAAAATTTATGTGAACTTCAACCACATGGCTCGGTGCATTATTTTCAAGCCAATAAATGAGCATGCATATTGCAGAAGAGTCCTTATTCTTTCCCCCACTGCCATCTGCAAACAGTGACTGTGGAGAACCTTACAAAGCTAATATTTAATCTGTGATACACAGCAGATGAAATCTATGGTGATCCCTTGGCTCAATCTGCCTCTGGGGGCAGGTGGGTACACTCTGCCCTGGGCCCCACTTTGTGAGGTGGAAATTAAAAAAAAATTTTTATGTTAATCTTCCCTTGTGATAAAACATTATGGGCATCATCATTCACTGACTGATTAACCATTCCAAGACATCCTGGACAAACCCAGTGGCATGCAAGCACTTAAAAAGGAATGGGGGTGCTATCTTTGTTACACTGTGTAAATCCCTTACATAGAGAGTAGTCATAAAACCATAAACCAACCCTCTCAAGTAGTGCTGTTAGTCAGGCAGTCACTAGTGCATAGTTTTCTTCCAGAGAGATAGTTATTGTAACTCAACTTGAGATCAGTACAAGGCGACATCGTGGAGTGGATCATGTGCTCTGATCATGACTCATATTTATTCGCAAAGCTGGAAAGACACCAATTGCGAAACATAAAAGTGGGAAGTATTTTTAGCATTATCTGTAATCATTTTTTTATCTAATGCTCTTACATTTAGTAATCATATCTTAAAAACTTTCCGTGATTCAATATACAGCCGGTTTCAAATACGTATATACTACTGATTGAGCTGATTGTGGTTAACTTCTTATTTTCTAATTGGTTAAAATATGTTGCTTGGAACATAACAGCTTATTATTAAACACAGCTGTTTGCAGTGAAAATAACTTTATTTCTTCAGTATTTTAATTTTTAATTTTGTAAATTTTTGCTCTGTAGTTTAATTTTTTTTATCTGCAATGGAAGTGTAATAAATAGTATATCGTTGGTCGGCAATTGAAACCGTGTATGTATTGAAACACGAGTTGTACAGGAGAGATAAAAAAATGTTTACACAAAACCCAGAGTACAAAACCAAATATATGTTACTTTAGATTTCTCTAATATTGCATTTGGAACATATATTACTTCTTCAAGTGTGTAATAACCAAGAAAATCTTAATTATTGTACAATTACATGACTTACATGGTTTTGATCAGGCTTTAGTAATAACATACGTGGTTTTGATAATTGTATGATCATTCAAAATGTTTTACAAGAAAATTACATTCACGCACATATAATTGCTTTAAACATAATAGCTATTTAACAAATATTGCATAAATACATAACTTCACATTAATTACGTTACCTTTATCCTATTGCAGCTATCACTACATCACATTAAAACCAGCCAATTACTATGTACTCTGATGATCTTTTTTGTACCTCTATAGTGTTGCAATATTAAACAAAAAATGTTGATCATTATAACTATCACTACATGAAAATTCAAGGATAATTGTATGGATGTTTATACCTATGGTCACATCACACAATACAGTCTTCACAAATGTGGTAAATTGTCATAGAAGGAATGAAAGTCATGTGGTATGACCAACTTCAATTGTTGAAAATGGACTAATTTCTCATGCTTAAGTTTCAAAGGTTGACTAAACAATGGTTTCATGTGAGTTACTACACCATTCTTCTTGGTAAAATTTCCCATTTACCTTCAAAGTCCACTTTAACATGTATACCATCTGAGGATTACCTGATAGCCTTAATATCAGTGACACAGGGGTCTCCTACATTTAGTCTTGGATGCATTGATGAAACTAAACATAGATCAGAATAGTCTTTGAAAAACAAATGATTGACATACATAACGTCATATGGTTTGGGATTTTCTCTAGCTGACTTATAAATGTTGATGTATGAAGCTGGTGTATAAATTTCTCTCTTTTTCAACTTGCTCTCAATTGTGTAATGCATGCTATCGCTCTCCATTTGAGTGTCACCCCGTTCCAAATATATTTGTATTATGGTTATGTTCATTTCTTGAGATAAGTTGAAAAGAGCTTTAGACATTGTTGAATTTCTATTTTGATAAGTGCAGCCATCACTGTACAAGCTAACTATTTCGTTGGGATTCACACCAGATTTAGATGAAATAAAGTCACAAATTATTGATGAAAATTCATTTGCGGTAATTTCACCTTCACTCTCATGGCATAAGTAGCAGTATCCATCTTTGGTCTTCAGATCGAAAAGTGTGAAGTTATGTACTACCATCTTTGTCTTGTAGTAAACATCTGATGCATTTAGGCTAGGAACTAAAAGGACTTTTTGGAGGTCCATAATGTACACGTGGATGCCACCTGCACTGGTCTTGTCTTTTCTTTCTCTTGCTTTAATCTTCTTTGAAACATGCTGATTGTATTCCTAGTCAGGTACATTTCCAGCACTGTGTCCACAACAAATATTACGTTTATCTTTTTTCGGCAGAAACAGGCTCAGATTTAATGATTGAAGTACCTGGCTGAATGTTTTGTAGCTCAGAGGAATTTCAGCATTGTTTTTGCATTCAGTGTCATAGAACTTGTAAAGGGAATTGAAAGTTAGCCATACTGGTTCCAAATAAAGTTTGCTTGTGCTCTGGCAACAATAGTGTGATTCCATTTTCGGTAAAGAGACCAAAAATTTTTCAAAAAATTCCTTTGTTGTTTTTGTTTTGGGTCAGACACTATCCTGCCGTTGTTCATCTTCCTTTTTCTAAAACTATCTGCATTGTTTTCTGTGGTGGTTGTGTCATTGCTGACCTTTTCAGTATGATCTGCAACACCATCCTCATCATCATCATTCCCTTCATCTTCACCCGAAGTATCATTTTCTTGTTTCACCCAGGATGCAACAGACCACTGACCAATGGAAAGAGTATTGACAAACATTGTTTTGCAAACTCTCACATGAACCCCATTCAATGGTAAGTGAAAAGTAAAACTCACATGCCTTCGTGAAATGTAATTTTTCTAATTTTTCTTATCTCTTGCTTTCCATATAGCCACCAAACTGTTAATATATGTTTTGCGTTGGCTCCACTTAAGATCCTCCCAAAAATGACTGAAGATTTTTTCCTATCTTTTTCCTTGAATGCCTGGCATTTGATTTTTGATGATTTTGCACTTAATTTACAGTTACAAAATTGTTTAATTTTTCTTGCCTGACGACATTGATCAAATGCCCATTTCCCTGAACTCACCCCTTTTTTTAGTCCAGATTATGACTCTTGCCTTTCTTTGGATACATTTCTCACCCATTACCATGGTTCTGGCATGTTCTTGTTAGTATCTTCAGGTTCGTTGATAATTTTTAAACAGTTTCCATTTTTCCCATTCAATAGTCTGTCGGTTTGATTGCTCTGTTCTTTTATATGCAAATTTTCGCCATCTTCAATGTTAGATTTATGTTCTGACCCTGTACTGTCACTACAGTTTTCGGTAACATAAGGCTTTGGCAGTGTCTCTGGTATGCCAAGATTGTGAGTTGCACTTTCAGCAGGGCTTTCTACATAGTGGTTATCAGTGACATACGAAACTACTATCTCATTCGAAGTTGATCCAATGACATTAGTTAGACCTTCTGTACAAGTTGGAATGTCTGTACTGACGTTTTCTTGGTTGGTTTAACCTTGAAGTGCAAAATCACAATCTACTGAAATTACTTCTTCTCCACTGGTAGTCAGTTCTACAACAATTCCATTATTTAGGGCAGTAAATATAGGTATTTCATTAATGAAGTCACTTATGTTGTTAAGTGTGTGTAAATCACTACCGAAACTAATGTCGACCCCTTGCTCGGTGTCCATATTTTCTAAGGTAGTAAGCTGTGTCTGTAAATTGAAATGTGGGGTAGTGTAGCATTGCTTCCTTCTACAGTGATTGTCTCCATGGCTTGCATTTCAGGCATTTGGGAAACTTATGTGATAACATTGTTAACTGGCCTTAACTGACTGCAAGTACTGGCTGTTTCAAGGGATGAAGGCAGTGGTGACCCAATTTGACTGAAGTTATTGGTTAGTGCTAAGAATTAATGCATCGTCGGACTAGACTGATTGAAAGTGTTAGCTGGTGCTTCGGATGAAAGGACTTACAGTTCAACTTGACTGGAGGTACTGGCTGATTCTATGGACCAAGATACTAATGGTGCAAATTCACTGCAGGTAGTAACTCGTTTTACGGATGGAAGTGTTGGTGGCCCAAATTGACTATAGTTACTAGTTAATGGTTGAAGTAGAGGCTTAATGTCACATGGGTTATTACTCCTGGTTTTCCCAGAAACCCAAGCCATCAGTTATTTGGTCGTTGGATATAGATGTGCTGGGAACTGTAAAATTATAATATTTCTCTGTTGGAAACATTTCCCTGCAACAATTTAGTTTAGTGTTTCTTATACTTTTGTTTGAAAACCAATTTTAAAAAAATGTGATTTATTCTTAACATACATAGCTGTTCAAACATATATTTCAGTGTTCATTTGAGAATGTGTCAAAGTGATCTAGAAAGTTTATTTCATATAAATGTTTTTTTTTTTTTTTGCATACTGGATTTGATCAAAAGACGACAATAATCTTATTTCAATAAGGCAAGTAAAATTAAAACCAGACAAACACACGTGATTCCTCAAAAGGTTTCATACAGCTGCTTGTGCGGTGGCGGAAAAGGTACAATTGCTACATCAAGTTTTAATCTTACCTTCAATTAACATGAGCCCCAAGTGGCATTTAAATGTATACATAAGTTGCTACCATCTTGTACTATACATATTTATTGGTGGAAAATTTAGATACGCAATACATTAGGCCACAAATATTTTTTTTTATGTGCTATTAGTCACCATCAAATTTTGTTCATCTTGATACTCATTCCCCATGCATGTGGGATGTAGCGAGTATTATGAGACTAGACAAAACAGCATTGGATCAATAGAATTGATTGACCTTGAATATTAGCACTACATGAAAACTAAATAAGCTGCTCATACCTATAATATAAGGTAGCATGATATATATAATATGACTACCAGACAGGGTATTACTTTAAAATATTTCACTTCAACCTCGTAGCCACGTAATTGCAAGGATTAATAGCATTAAAATCCAACTTGAACCTTCTATAAAAATTAATATTTATAGCCCTTGAGATAACATTGGGGAGATTACAACTTGACTGACTAGAATACCTTTTCCAAATAATCTTATTCTCTGGTACAATTTTCACCTCTGAAAAAAGTATAGTTTCAGTGGTAGCTGCGACGGACATTTGAATTATGATCGCCTCTAATATTATCAGCTTAGCATTCCAATACACACACATTAAATGGAATCCAAATGTAATATATTTCAATTAGCCCAAAAGTCCAAAAATACCAGAGAATTCAGCAATCCAAATCCAGTACCGAGTCTAAAAGCCCTTCATATGAAACGAGCCCTAAATTGAAATAATTCAATGGTGAATTAAAAAAAAAAACGGAGTAGATTTTAATGAACATGCAGCCAGGCGCAATACCTCAATTTAAAACTGCTTGCCAAAATCTGGCCTACAGTGCATTGTGGCAGAGACTTGTGACACCAGAAAATTGGACAAGTTAATAGGACAGAGGCCGCAACCAATTGACATATCAAACAACTCATACTCTGAAAACTCTAACCTTCGCACTAGATTCAACATTATTACAGCACATCACTTACATCTTGTCCACGTAAGCAATGCTCCAATTGCATGATAGCAAACTTCATAAATGAGACTACAGTTAACACTTTTGCCAGCAAAAAGGAAACACTCTCGGATTCTCTGCAACGACTCACTTTAAATGTTTAGCAGAACACCACGGAAAATAACCATGGTCGCTTCTGCAAGGGCTGAGGACCCATGTCACCGTCCAAAACGTAGTTAGTAACAACCTCTCCACAAATGTACATGCTGATCGCTAAATGGACCCATGGTTGATAGGCTCTTGCTGGTCGCGGCTGCCAGTGATGTGAATTATAGCAGAAGGTAAGGTAGAAGAGGTCGAGGACAGTTCGTGCAATGCCGTAAAGTAAGCTCGTCTTCTATGATGCAAACAACTAGGAGAAGTGGGTAGGAGCAGGGCTGGGAATAAGGAGTTGTGATACTCACTTCCGCCAAGGCTGGTAGCCAGAAAACAGGAATTGTAGCAGTTGGTAAGAGAACTGCATACGACAGTGGTGCTACAACCATCGCGACTTAACCATTTGTCTTGAGAGAGTTCATGGTACTGACACCACACTTTTCTATGTTGAGTATGAAGACATTCCAAGTTCAAGTTGAATGTACCAATATATTTCCGATTGTGTTTGCAAGGTGCAAGAACGAATGAAGAGGCAGGTGGACAAAAGAGTCAATTAAGTTACAAACATAGAGTGAATATTATTACAAGTTTTTGACATTTTTATCATACTGGAACTGCAGTGGCTGTGCGATTAACTTGCTCGCCTCCCACCAAGATGAACCGGGTTCAATACTCGGCCAGATCACTCCTGGATTTTCGTAGATGGGAATTGTGTTGGATGATGCCACTGGTCAACGAGTTTTCTCGGGGCACTACCATTTTCCCCGCTCTTTCATTTCGCCGCTGCTCCATACTCACTTCAATTGCCCTCATTGGTTCTCACGACATTGCTGTTAAGATCCGCCCAATCACTTCACTCACTTTATCATGCAGCTCACTGGCCTTGACCACAGGCGTCATGTCAGATTGCATAAGTAGAAATGTTGTGGCATAGGAATACAAAGCTTTAACATAATCTTGCTGATTACCACGCCATGCTACGAATATGGCTATTATAGACATATTATTTATTACTAAACATAAGCCAAAAAACTTGATGATGGTAACATTTAGGTATTGCATTGTTATAATTATAGAAATAAATACCAGTGTGTCTCATGTCACTAATGGTAATAATATTTTCTTTAAGAAACAGAAATTATGTACTAGGACCTGGTAGGCCCCTTATTGTTGTGGGTGCCTGGACATTTGCTAGTCCAAACATCCTGTAGTTATCCATCTAAAAGCACACAACCAACTAAGGTCTATTATGATTGGGCACATTATACCAGTTTAGGTTCTTTTTACACACCATAATTTGTTATTTAAAGCATAGTTTTTCAATTGTAAACCCACCCTTACCCAGGACTGTGATCTACAGGGTTTTGCATCACAAACTTATGCACTACACTGTGTGCACTAACCATTATCTGAAGCACTTCTGTTGAAGCAAGATTTAGGAATTTCTGTAAACTTGTAATAACTTTGTTTGTTCTGACTGAAGCTACAAAACTGAGCTACTTAATTGTTGTTTACATTTTAAGATACACGTAATTAATCCTGTAGAGAATAAATAATAATTTATCATAAGTTCTTTGCTTGATTACAGCAGCTCTAAATGTAACATCTGATGTTAAATCATTTACAAAACTGTGTCGTGTTGAATCAAAAATATTTTATATGCTGTATCGTGTGAACTTCTGTGGTCTTGAATGGCATTTTAAATGAGAAAGTATCTGGCGAATTGTTTTAAAATTTTAATATTATAAGATGTTTACAACAGATGTCGTAGTTGTGGTGAAAAAGACAGATGACACAAATTATATCACTCAGCTTTGGTTAATTTTCATTAGGTATGACAATAATTATGCACAAATATTTTACTATAGCTTAAGAAGGTAAAATAAACCAGGGGTTGTTAGTCAAAGGAAAAAAAAATCAGTGTCATAAGTTTGAATAACATGTGTGGACTCTTAATGCACGCGGTTAATTCAGTCATGCCGAACAACAGAGCAGTTGTGTACATAATTGATTTTGCTGAGATTTATTGACAGATTGTAAAAATTTACCACAAAATATTTAGGTTCAGGACACTGTGCCACACCTCCGAAAGCTATTTAAAACAGCATCATAATTATGTAGAGAGCTCGTGCGAGAGTCTCCATCCCCTCTTTCATCTAAAGATACTCTGTGATTCTGTGTCATTTCAATGCTATACAACCAGTAATCTGCATTTTATGTAATTCCAAGTAGATGCATACTTCAAATAGAAGAAAAATGCCTGTTACAGAACTCAAAGTCTGCTATATTACTGTATACACAACAATACTTACTTGCTAACTATATCTTAACAACTGCTTTCTTGTATTTTACAGTGTCTCTTATTTCCTAACACCCGTGGCTGTTATGAATTGCAGTTTTAAAGAAACATATAGATGTTTATGAATTTTTTTACAAATTTTGTGGAAAAGTATTTAATTACCTGGCTTGAGGAGGAATAATTGAGTGAAGTGATTTGGGAGGCTCTTAACATGGAGGTCTTGAGAGCCGATAAGTGAGAAGCAAGGTGAGTATGGAGCATCACCAGAATGCAAGGGTGGTGGAAATGGGAGATCACCGAGAAAACCCGCTGACCAGCTGCATCGTCTGGCATGATTCCTACATGTGAAAATCCGGGAGCGACCCCACTGGGAAACAAACCAGGTTCGCCTAGGTGGCGGGTGAGTAGTCCAACCATTACACTACTGCGGCCCCCCTGAGAAGGAAGAAGGGGGTGTCCTAAGGGTTGGGGGCCCAAACTCTTTTGTATGACCCAGGCCCCGAGGTATATCTGGGCGGCCCTGTGCTTATCATCGGATGTACCTTCAAAAACTGTACAATTATATACGTATATATACAGCATGTTTAGGAAACATGTGTACAAACTTGGGAACATGATTCATGACCGGAAAAGATAACTAATAATATAGGACACCCATGGTCTATCTCAAATACTAAGGGCTTTAGAAGTCCCTAAAACTGGAGGGCGACAAGAGTATTACATGGGATATTAAACAAAGTACTTGCGTTAGAGGAACACAAATTGGTATACAGACAATTAAACCAATCTCTTGGATAAAAGGAAGATATGGTCCATCATAATCATCCCCATTATGTAAATAATAAGGGTTGGCACTATTTGATTGCATGCAACATTTACACCATCAGGTTAAAGTGATTGTGGATACCATAGGATGAAGCAGGATGTCGTAGTTAGAAAATAAGCCCCACTATTTGCAACTCCCTAGGACCAACCGTTTCCATGTAAAATGCAAACGAAAAGCACTGTGTGTGTGTGCCTGTGCACACACATGTGCATACATGCACACGTGCATACACGTACATGTGCACATGCGCACACATGCACATGCATGCACACATGCATGCACATACACTCACACACAATCTACCAAAAAGTTATTGGGCACCTGTCCACAATGTTTGCTCAGTGGTTGTTACCCTGTTAGAATATCGTAGGGCCACCTCTTATGACTATAACAGCAGCCACCCTGTCTGGCATGCTGTCTACGAGTGTTTGCAGGACATCCACGGGGATTTGTTGTAATTCGTCTTGCAACCATTTCATGAGTTGAGCAATGGATTTTGGCCATGCCTAAGAGCCCTCACGCGGCGATCCAATTCGTCCCAGAGATGTTCTATAGTGTTGAGGGGCTCTGGGCAGGCCAGTCCAATCGAGTAGCCCTTGACACATGGCACCTGGCATTGTCATCCTGGTAGTAACACGGGTCCATTCCATAAAAACACCACAATATTGGAAGCATTTCATTATCTAGAATGTTACAATAGTCCTCTGTGTTTTTGCTACCACAGACAAACACTAGTGGTCCTATGCCTAAGGCCATGAAACAGTCACACACCATCACCAAATTTCCTAGTTGTCACTATATACTCCTGCAGAAGCCGTTCCCTGGGTAAACGCCACACCCATACACGTCCATCGGACCAGAATAATGTAAACCTTGACTCATCACTCCACAGAACCGATTTCCACTGCTCCAGTGTTCAGTTGCGACGGTCCAAACACCACCTGAGTCGTCGAGCTTTATTGCTTGTCGTGATGGGGCTTATGTGCAGCTGCTCTTCCGAAATATCCAAGTTGGTGGGCCTCTGTATGCAATTTTTCCAATTGAAACCAATACTCCTGTTGCTGCATGAAACTCCTATTGGATGGTTGCCATGGGTTGTGGCCAGTTTTTGATAATTTCATGTTTCAAGGTTCTACGATTTCTGTTGGTCAAGGTTGGAGGTCGCCCAGAACGTGCAGCATTGGCATAATGCCCATTGACCTTCCACTTACGTAAGACGAATGTGACAGTTGATTTGGGCCTGTTTACCTTCCGTGCAATCGCCTGGCTAGACAGATGGGCGATAGCTCTGTACCTCGTGCCATCTCCTTGTCAACTGATTCTACACCGGCCTGCAGCATATGGTGGCCACACAAGTCAACTGACGTACTGAATTACCTATCTTTACGGGTGCCTAATTACATTTTTGGTTGATAATGTATATACATTTGCCTGTTGAGTAAGCGGCTTGGTCAGGTACCGTAGGCAACACATAATTTTATTGGTAGTCAAAATCGTCACCTTTTCACTGTTATATGCTCTTAGTAGTGAATAAAATGCTTCACTTCTTTTCTGATACTCAGGAAGATGCAAAATATCTCCAGCTTTGATTTGTAATTCCTACTGTATGCATGTTGAGCATTTATCAACAACAGACGAGTCAAAGCATATATTGTATTCGTTTATGAATATATTATAGAAATAATCATATGGACTTTCAATTCTGCTGTATGTGCTAGCACTATCATTGTATGCTGTACAGAGTTTGACAATTTAATTATAGCTGTGTAAATACTGTTTCACTTTACTCAATGCTCGACAGTAATAATTTTCAAATGGGCAAGGCTTTTGATGAAAGACTTGACTGCAGTTCTTTTCTAGACAAAATTGTGTGACTTTTGGTTCCCTCTCCCTTCTCTCTGTGGGCAACAGTCCAGTTTTAAAATATCTGCTGCAAACCTGCTGAACTCTCTTATCACTTATCCCAAGAATATAGAAGTAGTATTTCTTGCATACATTAACAAGTTCTGTATGTCCATTTCAAGTCATTGGAGTTCGGAATCAATTAGTTGTAGTTTCTCAAACCTGCTTTCGTTCCCCTTGAGGTCTTGCAGGCTTGCGTGATTCCCTATGGGTGTACTTTATGATTACACTGTCTTGCACTAGTTTGTCTTTTTCAGAATAAAAGAACTGGGGAAACTTGAAGAATATATTATAATGTGTGTTCACTACACTGAAGTGATCCCACAACATGTTTGCACTGAGGAAGTTTTGGCAATTCCGTAGGAAAATGTTTCTTTTTTGCCACAGTTCTTTTCCAAGTATGCAGCATTCTGTGTCTTTTACGACCTGCATTGTATATCTTAGATGCTGTAGCAGAATATTCACTAGATTATTCACATTCCATTCTGGCAATTAACCTAGTACAAAATCAAAGCATTGCTGGACTACATGCAATAAAAACTAAGAAAGTTGAACTATTGTAATTTCAAACATTATTCCTACTTACAAGTTAGATTTTCCAGGAGAATTTGTGCCCTGCAAATAATGAACGTTTCATAATATACACTAAATTCACTAGAAAAATACCACAAATGAAAAGCAAATTCAGGTAAGTATACACACATTCCTTTGAAACGTAAATAAATACAATTCTAGATGCATGCAGTATTGTCACTCTTGAAATTCCCTTTTGAACAAAAAATGGAAAAGAAAAATATCACAAATTGCGTTTTTCATAGATGTTGTAATATTGTATTTCCACGATTAGAAGCTGCCCCCTATTACATACCACACCCTTATTTCAGAAAACCAAATTTGGGAAAAAAAATTTTATCATACATTTTAATTTTTTTGGCAATTCATGTTATAAAACCCTTTAAAATAAAAGTTAATTAATGTTAGAGATTTTACTCCACATAATTATGCACACAAGCGTAAATTATCCAAGATTATAGTGCACTCTGAACCACATGATTACCTAACTGGTACACACAACACTTTGACTGTTAGTATAAAGTCGCAGTCATGCATGAAAAACATTTAGGCGATATTATTATCATTTTATAATATAGTGCATATTGTTCAATTTCTTTATATGAGGTTACATTTCATTCTGTCCAGTATTTCAAATTTTATAATACAAGTATGAAGGACAGGTATTCTGTGTAGCCAGGAAATGGTTATATTTTTGTAATCTTTATTTCTGTGTTGTTTAAGTGTATATTGAGGATGTTATTATTTCATCACTATGTACCTGTCATATAGTTTCTTTATATGTAATATTATCAGATTCTGTCAGGTCTTTAATATAGTAATAAGACGACTTTAACATGATATTAGTTGTGTCTCAGCGAACACGAAATGGTGGTCGCTCAGACTGGGTTCCATATTTATTTATTATTTTAATCAACTTATGTGTACAAACCAGGTGTTTTGAAGTTATTTTAGCCAAAATTTAATTAAACGAAATAAAGCTAATTAAATTATTATTCAAGGTATAATTACATTCTTTACTGCCATTTATCTGCTGTTGCTGGTACTAATATTATCATTCGGTAATCAATGAAATGGCCAAGTGGTACAAATTAATGTAGCTTCTGACTGTGTATAATAAAGTTTTATCTCGGAACAACTTTCAAACCATAATATATTTATATTGAAACAACATATTTTCGTTTGGCCGGAATATGTTCAATAGTTATTTCACACCATGACTTGTTGCATAACATGGCCTTTCTCCCTCACAAATACGGCTAGCCATGTATTCTTTTTTGTGAAATTCCTTTTGTTACTATATGTCACTTGCCACGATTTTCGTTAAATGTGAAAAAAAATGAGTTCCTTATAGTTTTTAGTTTCATGGTACTTTGTTTTGTTACATTTATTAACACTGAAAATAAATTTCCTCTAATGCAGGCCGCATCCCTGTTTCTAGGCCAAAATTTTGGCAAACAATATGCGGTTTGTAATCGTGGAACTATGGTACATACTAACGAGACACACTACATTTTGAAAACAAAGAGTTTGGGTGCTTTTACAAAAAAAAAAAAAAGGCAACTTTAGACATTTTGATTCTAAAATTGCTTGTAATCTGAGGTCGCCAGTTTGCTTTGGACAAGAGTCAGATTGATTTCAGTACACACATATGATGCAATTATTTATTGTTTTAAAGGATATTCTGAAGATAAATAATGACTGTTCCACATACAGTTATACTTGAAAGATGCAGTGACACACGAAGCTAATTTTTGCTATAGCGTAGATATGAGACATTATGAATAAAAGCACTTCATATAGTTTCTTAGTTCTTGGTCGATCTGTATCTATGAGCCTCATCCTCAACCACAATTGATTAATTCTCTGAGAAACCACAAACCACGGCTATCTCTGACTCTTCTGTAGTTCATAGATTGACTTTGTTGCTTTGTAATGAAATTGTGATGAAGTCAAACTGACACTTTAGCTCAAGATTAATAAACAAACTCTGTTCAATTGTCAGTGAATTTCCAAGTTGCATCTATCAACAGAAATCCGTTGACAGTATGTAATTTTTTTCAGTTATGATCTCCTCAAATGTACTTTCCAGTTTCTGTTTGGGAACTGCACTTCCATGGCAGGATGCACAGTCATTCAAATAACAGTCATAGTTTCCTGGGTTTCACATCACATTTATTGAACATTGATTGTATGTTTTTACTTCCTCTGTGAGTGAAGATAATAAAGAGTTTTCAATTGCAAATTTTACATTTTAATAAGATGTGTACCACTCTTGACTGGCTATGTTGCCATTTTTAAGCTGTAACTTAAAATTTTAAAACTCAACTTTAAGTATGGGAACTTTTCTGTGAGTAAGCTGTATGCATTCTGTAGGTTACAGAGCAATATATGTTTGGGTACAGTCACTTTTTGTATTTCAATGTTTCAGTGACACACAGCCTTCATTTTTCCAAGCATGCCTTGATACCCTTCATAGAAATTCTTTCATATTTATTTGATTTTTTCTTAAAATATATAAATATGTTTGAACAGGTACTGATGCACCATCTGTTTTGTATTTGTTTCTTTACAACTAAAATTTATGTCTTAGTGCATGTTTGGGGTTCCTGTACATTACTGTTCTCATATCCTTGCATGTTTTAAAACCCTAATACATTTAGGTCCCTCGTAATGTGTTTATTCACTATCTAAATATTAAGGGGTTTCATGCTTTGGCTTAATTAGACTCCCAGGAAAGCACGAGGTATTTAGCTTGCCTCAATATTTATCTCTTATTATGACTTATCATAATTTAAATGCCTTCAGCCTTCATTAACAAGCTAAAAATTTCTCAGGGCAGTGTAATTATATTATTCCATGATGGAAAATTAAAGGACTAAACCCTTCACCCAGATCAGTGCTCAATGCTTGTAATATATTCTTTACTGTGATATGTTGTAAGCCACCTGGCACACTGGTGGAAAGTCAGCTGTACCTAGAAAGGGTTTTATGCCAGATTGTCCCTGTATGGGCTGTGAGTGGTACATGGTCTATAAAGGAGGTACGAAAGTAAAGAAGATGTGGAAACGGGATCCTCATACTTCAACAGGATTCACACACAAGTGCCGGTTAGCCAATCAGAGAGGTGGATATCCCACACTGGTGTGCTATTTATTAGGAACCTGGTAGCGTTCTAGCATGTCAAAAGCTTGGGAATTAGAACCTCGAGGGTGAACTTCACTTTCAAAGATCTGCGATAAGCAGTCTGGACTTTCGTGGAGGTGGTGGCTTTCAAATACATTGCGATGCCAGTATCGCAGGGGTCATGCTCCAAGGAGGCTCTTCTCTCACTTGGGCAATATTCCATTGTACAAAGAGGGCCTCAGGGGCTTACGAGTAGGGACAAAATTAAAAGACTCTAAGACTTGTACTACGATCTGCTGACTTTTTATCTGTCGGTCGGTGCAGGCACCCTCCTCTTCGCTGGTTGTGGCTGAACAGTGGCTGATGCTGGCTGCGGCAGAGCAGTGTTGTTACTGCTGGTGGGTGTCTGAGATGGGCATGGAGGAATGGCTGTGTAGAATTCGGGTAGTAACTCAGGATTAAGTCCCACTATATCTTATTAGAAAAGTATCATTAACAGGTGTTCTAAAAGCACTCTGCGTGGTAATCGTGTGGGAGGTTCAAATAAAGTAATCTCTTCAGTATTATCAAAAATCTGTGCTTGCAGTATCTGTGCCTCGATTTCCTTAAGGGCTCGTTTCAATTTATATTTTTGACCACTTCTGCATGATTGCAGCATAAGGCCGAATTATTAAACTGGCAAAAGTCAACAGCACAACGTTAAAATGAAGCCGGTTTTGGTTGGGGTCCTACAGTATACTTCTAGGAGCATGGCTTGGCCAGTCCATATAGCTCCAGTCCAGCTGTTCACCAGCCAAGATGAAACTATAGGGCTAGGATTACCACATAAATAGTCGTGATTCCCAGGTGTTCAGTATTCGTAGTGAAGGGCACCCCCACAAATCGGCCACTGCAATACAATTTGTATTACCTTGGCAGAACGCGGTCTACTGCTAGGTTGTTTGGTGTATTTGCAGTTTGGCTAATGGCGAGTTTTGGAATGAACTTGAATTAATTAACAAAGAATGAAAAGCAACCAACCAATAATTAAAGTCACTACTCAAATTACTTATAAGAATATGAGGGGTGTTTGACATTATCAATTTAAAATATTAATATACACTGGGAGAATACACTTTCAATTGAACGTATTGGAAAGAAAAACAATGCGTACATACATGTGAAGTCACACTCTCCTCCGTAACAGAAATAAAAATAATTAATTATTTAAAAATAATTTAAGCGGAAGTCAATTACATTAATGACCCTGTGGAGGCAATCTGAATACAATAAACTGATATGAAGTATGTTGATTGACTTGAGATAAATATTCACATGAACCATAAGCCTTATAATTAATTCCTAATTAATTAAGTGGGTTTGTTGTGGATGGGACCTAAGACGTGTTAAGTCTATTGGGATGCTTCACCTAAGTGGCGAACACGTGGTTGGGCTAGACCCTTACCTACTTTCTGAGAAGGTGCAGTCTGTCGCATAACTCAACAATTGGGAACGCTTCTGATTTTTTTTTATACTGCTGCATTTCTAAGGGTGGTGGCCCGAGTAAAGAAATGTGTTAATGCACAGGAGGCTGAAATGGGGTCACCTCTCAAAAACAGGTATAGCTTGAAAAGTTATATGAGGTTAACCACTGTTCCCACCTCTGTCTTTTGTATTCGTCTGTGGTACTATACACTGTTTTAAGCTTATCTTCAAGTGATTAAATAGAGGCATTTGAAGGCCTACCTAATCTTAGTTTGGACATTGAATGAGGATGATTCAGACATTGATGCATTGAATGGTGTGGCGTTGCCATTGGCAGAGGAGATGGCATTGGATTTAAGTGTTTGGCGGGATGTGGAGCCATGTCAGCGGGATGTAGAGATGTGTCAGCGGGTGTTTTCATCGGAGTGGCCTATAGACTTAACTGCGGGCTTTCGCCCTGATGAACGTCACCCCCATCTACCGGCTATCCAGAAGTTGATGTTTGACAGCTTCCCACCTCTCCAGCTGTCTGTTTAATGGGGGTTGCTGCTTCCCCCATCTCCGTTCCACGTGTGGAGTTTCTCATGTCGCAAGACATTTCTTAGTAAGATAGCAGCATGGGACGTTACAACCCTCTACTGCAGGAGCTGGGTGCCTTCTTGCAATTTAGTGGGGCTGGTGAAGGCAGAAGAACGTCACCATCACCACAAACAAATGAACATATTTATATGTCATATTCGAAGGCGACTCATCATCATCATCATCACCATCACCACCATCATCACCATCACCACCACCACCATCACCACCACCATCATCATCATCACCACCACCACCACCACCACCACCACCACCACCACCACCACCACCACCACCACCACCACCATCATCATCACCACCACCACCACCATCATCATCATAATCATCATCATCATCAGTCCCTATCTCCAGTCAAGATAATGGAATTCTCTTATCACAATTGCAGGGAGAGTGGAGTCCTGAAGTTAGGGCTGTTAGTTCAGAAGATTTCAGAGGGTCTCAGGATGTAGGTTCACCCACCATCTCTCCCATTATATCACCCTTACCTAATCTGTATAGTACTATATTACTCCCAACACCCGCCCCACCTCCAACATGCAAACTGAGAGTTTCTATTTCTATCCCTTTGCGATTTCGACGAGAGCGTACCATGATATGTGCGTTTATTTGCATATTGGTCGGGGGCAGTTGTTTTTATATACAATAGATAGCGTTAAAAATTTCTTAACTTTAAATATTTTTTAATGTAAACTGTTTTTTAAAACTGTATTTTTAAAAAATGTAAACAGTTTTTATAACTTTAAATATTTTAAAAATGTTAACTGTTTTTATTATTCTAAATTTATTATAACAATTTTTTAGAGTGTTATTTAAAAAATCTACATATATGATATACTTAAACGTTCGGTTGTTTCCATAATCATATTATACTTTGGCAGAATTATCTCGTGTGCTTTGTAAGGATACAAGACAGTGCTTGATGTTTATTTGCAGTGAGTGTAAAAATTGGGCATTGTCCTAAGGATGAGTGTGTTTTGAATAATGTTTATACCTGCAAAATGTTTTTTTTGTGTGTTAAATGTTCTCTGTGGTTTTGTATATATTTTTTCAAGCAATTAATAAAACAAATTCAATGAAACATACTGTGTGAGTCTTTATTCAATAAAACCATCATTAATTGTTGTTTTTTTTAATGAAATAAGATTATACCTTATGTACACACATTATTTTTTAATACATACATTAGTTCTTATAAAATTGTTTGATATAAACTTTTTTTTCTCTTACGAAAATATAAATTTTATATACATTATTCTTCAGTTACATTCTTAATGCATATAAGCTCAGAACAGGAAGTTCTTTTACAAAATGATTACCTCAAATATACTTATGTATAAAAAGTATAATGGATACACACATTTTTATTATGTTTGCTTCAGACATATGAAGGATTATCATAGATGAATTCATGCAAAGCTTTGCTTTTTCATTGCAAACAAAACATTGGTTGTAAAGAGGTATGCAGTTTACAAGAATATTATTATTTTACTAATGCATTAAGGTTGCTACATACATAGCATTTTCTGATATTAAGCACCATATTTATGTGTGTATAGCGCCCACTAGGATTGTTGCAACAAATTCCAGGGATAATTTTTTCTTCATAAAATTGCTCTAAAAATTTGTGGCACCCTGTTAGTAAGTATGAAACCAATTATTATTTTTTACGTTAATATGTGGTGATTGTGATATGTTTGGAAAATTCTTTAATTAAATAACTTAGGTGAAGAAAAAAAAAAAAATTGGAAACATAATTCTCCTACTACTCAACATTTCCAGCTTTGTTTTTCTTTTTTCTCTTTTCTCCTTTTAGCAGTGACTGGCTCTCTTTTTTTTACCATGCTAGAATGTCACACTATCCTTATCTAAAAAAAAAAGCCTCATCCCTTCTCTCGTCCCCATGTCCTCCCCTCCCCCTTACGCGAACATGGCTCGCTAGCCTCTGCCATGGAAACAAAGAGGGATGGCAGAAGTATCAACCAAAACATCTGAAGGGTCGCTGAGAGATAGAGATAGATAGAGGAGTAGAGAGAGATGATAGATGTGAGTGTATTGAGCATAGTAGAAGATAGAGGTATGACGGTATAAGAGAAGAAGATAAAGATAGAGATGATGATACAGAGAAAGGAAAGTAGAGATGGAAGAAGAGAGGGAGATGAGAAGAAGAGATAGACGGAGAGAGAAATGAGAGGAGAGGAAGAGAGAGGATAGAGAGAGAGAGAGAGGAGAGATGGAGAGATGGAGAGATGAGATGAGAGAGAAGATGGAGAGATGGAGAGAGAGAGAGATGGAGAGATGAGAAGAGAGAGATGAGAGAGAGAGAGGAGAAGAGATGAGAGAGAGGAGGAGAGAGAGAGAGAGAGAGATGAGAGGAGGAGAGAGGGGAGAGATGAGAGATGGAGAGAGATAGGAGAGAGGAGAGAGATGAGAGAGAGGAAGATGAGGAGGAGAGAGAGGGAGAGAGAGAGGAGAGAGAGAGAGAGGAGAGAGAGAAGGGAGAGAGAGTGAGGAGAGGAGAGAGAGTAGAGGGAGAGGAGAGTGGAGAGAGAGAGAGAGAGAGATGGAGAGAGGAGAGATGGAGAGAGGAGAGAGGAGATGAAGATGGAGAGAGAGAGAGAGAGAGGAGAGAGAGATGGAGAGAGATGGAGAGATGGAGAGAGAGAGAGATGAGGAGAGGGAGAGATAGAGATGAGGAGAGAGAGATAGAGAATGGAGAGAGAGATAGAGAGAGAGAGAGATGAGAGAGATGGGGAGAGAGATGGAGAATTGGGAGAGAGATGGGAGAGAGATGGGGAGAGAGATGGGGAGAGAGATGGGGAGAGAGATGGAGAGGGGGAGAGAGAGAGAGTAGAGATGGGAGAGAGAGAGAGAGATAGAGATGGGGAGAGAGAGAGAAGAGATAGAGATGGGGAGAGAGAGAGAGAGATGGGGAGAGAGAGAGAGAGAGAGATAGAGATGGGGAGAGAGAGAGAGAGAGATAGAGATGGGGAGAGAGAGATAGAGATGGGGAGAGAGAGAGATAGAGATATATAGAGATATATAGAGATATATATAGAGATATAGATATAGAGAGATATAGATAGATATATAGAGAGATATATAGAGATAGAGATATATAGAGAGAGAGATATATAGAGAGAGATATAGAGAGAGAGATAGAGATATGAGACATTAGAGACAGTCCCGCCACTTCCCTCAAATCCACGAACAATGTATGGTTACCACTTCCCCTTCCTCTTTTTTTTTCTGGGTATAGCGTGCACCCCAGAAATTTTTTCCTTTATTTTGGGGGAAAAGGGTGAGCTATACACGAGTAAATGCAGAATTTTAATATCTCTCTTACATAAAGATTTTACAATTTTCTTTTGTGTTTTACCTAAAATGTATAGGGGATATTCTGGAATAAGTGCTTCGTTTACATATTGGAATCTGATGCCAGAATCTCGTTTAGTATTGTGTACTTTATATGTCTGTAAGCAATACAAGCTTTGTAAATCTGGTGAGAGATTAGACCATTGATATTGTGCTTTAAATTGAAACAATTTTCTGGATTCATCATCATCTGAGTATGATATAGAAAATTCTTTAACAATAAATTAATGTGATATATTGTAGGGGTTTTCAAACCCTTGGACGCAACAAAAAATTTTTAAAACAATGTACAGTGTTTACATCTAAAAATATGTATTTTTGAACATATATTTTAAATATAAAATATATATTTTGTGTTTGCACACAAAAATTTTTTAAATTATGCTTACAGTTATTCTGTTGGTGTTTCTGAGGTGAGAGACACATTGTCGGGTACTTCGTAAGCTTGCGTGAGTTGGATTATTTCTTCCATTTAACGTACCAAACATTCTTTTCTTGTGTGTGGATGATGCACAACTATATTATTGGTAATGCAGGTATAGGCTGTTCACGGTTAAATTAGCATTTTTGAAAGCCCTGCTTAAGATCTACTTGTATAAAGATTGTGTATTCTTCTGCCTTATGTAAAATTTTACAATATCATGTGCCTCATAACTTTATTCATGCATCGGTCAAGTGAAACTATGAAATGATTAATAAAGTAAATGCTTTACAAATCTGTTCAATTTTACACTTTGATGCATTAAAAAAAAAAAAAAAAAAAATCAGTTATCTCAAATGGTTACCTAACACTT
Source organism: Dryococelus australis (assembly GCA_029891345.1). NCBI lineage: Eukaryota > Metazoa > Arthropoda > Insecta > Phasmatodea > Phasmatidae > Dryococelus > Dryococelus australis. The sequence continues at coordinate 250,445,089 of CM057009.1, forward strand.
TTTATTCAACATTAAGATATGAAACTACTTTCCATACATCGTTACCAATTTTACTGGGCAAATGTTACTCAGTGTGCCCATTAAAATATATGCATGTAGGGGCAATGACTTTTTTTAATGGTTAATTTCTAAAGTGCTTACATTATCATGAACAGCCTTCAATCCTAGGGTGAAGTTTTCACATCATAGGTATGAAATAATATCGGGTTCTTCCCACAGTTGTTGAGGCAGATAATTGTTTATGTATTTTATTTGATGTTTTGCAAAATAAATAATGAAGTCTTAAGGGAGGAATGACTGTTAGTTTACAGTGTATAATGTAAGTAATGTCTTACTTTTACTATATGTTAATATCGCATAGTACATGCGGGACAATTTAGCATCACAGTTTTCACAGCAATGTGTTTGGTTCATAATTTACAATTCCTTTCTTTCTGTTTCCCTTGAAAAGGGAGAGCTGTTCTTGAAGATGAATTGAGGGTCGCGGGCTTCTTTTGTGAGTTAATACCTCGTTAGAGTTGTCAGCTGGGAGTGCGCCACAGATATTTTGGGCCCCGCAGAGCGCATGGCTTCCAAAGTTGAATTGTTGTTTCCAGCCGATGTCTAGCCACGCGTAGTGCGGCACGCAGACTACTGTGATCCTAAGTGTTCGGCCTATTCACTCGTCAATGCACATAATAATGTTAAGATGTAATGGTAGTTTCAATCTATTTTCTATTGTCACTGACTGACGCAAGTTGTGTCAAACGGACAGATGCGGTTTGGTTAAATGTTAAAAAATATACTGTGAATTTTTGAAACATATTTCTGCCTTACATAATATCACAAACCAATATGGCGGTCAACCAACTCACATTATTTTTTCATCCCTACAGTAAACCGAACCCGCTTAGCACTATGCGTGGTGGTGGCGAGAGAGAAATTCAGTTCGCCCTCGGAGCCGCTTAACTATAATACACATTCGAAGATGGCGGACACATATCACAATCATATTAGCAATTCACAGCTGAGTTGCGAGTGAGAAGTGGTCAGGGTAGGATGTGTACTTAGAATCTATGTACTTGGTCTTGGTACAAACACTTATTTTTGGTACTTATTCACTGTGCAATTACTCATTATGCCTAATTACTCATTATGTAATCATTACACAACTAACATCTAATTACACCTAATTATCCTCTATGGGTCTCGAACCAAGGACTGACTCCTGAACCCTTCTGGTCCAACCCTAAACCCGTTACCCTTTAACCGCATCAGTTGTGTTTCGGCAGCAGATGAGTAAACATGTGTGCTTAGTGTATAATTACACTTGGTATTTACTCATTATGCAATTTACACCTATTTACCCTATATGGGTCTCCAACCAAGGACTGACTTATTAACCCTACACCCCCCCCCCCCTTACCACCACCCCTATCCTCTCATCACCCAACCTCATCAGTTGTGCTTCAGCAGCCAATGGGTAAACATGTGTACTTATTGTGTAATTACTCTCTGTAACTCATTGCACAATTGCTCACTATGCAATTTACACCTAATTATCCTATATGGTTCTTGAACCAAGGACTGACCCTACACCCCACGCTGCATCCTCCAAAAATCTCAAAGTTCCACAAATGTAGCTTGGGCGCTTTGTGTACTAAAAGAGCACCCCCACAAACAACAGCTAATCACAGTACACCTCAGAAGGGGTGGGAGAACCCATCAGCCAATCATAACACACCTCCCAGGGGGTGGAGTGAGTGGGGATGATCTGTTTCCCCAGGTTAAAGGGTGCCTCCAAATGGTATCCCTTTTTGAGATACCCCTTCCACGTTTAATCAAATTGCACTTAGGCCAGTATTGTCTTAAAATGGTCCAGAACCACTGCATTACCCCATCTCACATCTTCGTAGAAGGAGTTGTACTCGATAAATGGTCTTGGAAGGTGTTTTACATGATAAGTGGATGATGCTGGTGACAAATTAAGTTGCACTACTGTGTTAGACAGCAGCAGGTCTAAGAGTATTGGGCATGATTTAAGTTTTGTAAGTGTTAAAACGGCGAAGAATTTTTCTCTCTTCTGATAGAATTATTACTTTATGGTAGATAAATTTTGTCAGAAAGCCTTCATATCTCTGTGGATCACAAGATGGGAAAGAGGCTAAGGAAATATTTTAAAATTCATTATACTGGAAATTTGGTAAAATATTGTTGGTGGTGATGTAAACTTGTTTCACGCTCTACTTTCTCATTAGTGTTGCTCCTGAATCACTTTCTCCATAGTGTATTTTATGTGTTTGTAAAATTAGGTGATCACAAAGTTACAAATTTATTACAGTTTTTTTTTAAATTTTGTTGTACCATTTTGCACATTCACCATAAGTTTGTAGCCATAACAACGCACAAATTTGCGAATTTATTATATCTATTGTATTTTGACTGTTCAATATCAAGGAATATCATATTTATTTGGGAAATACTAACTAAAAACTATTGAAACATCAATTTTCATGCAAGACGAGTTTTCATTTAGTGCCTTATTCTTTTGAGTGTGAAACAGATTATTCTCATAATCTGATAGTGGCTGCATTTTAAGGGCTAAAGTATTTGCAGTGGGCACACAAACCGCTGTGAACCACTTCTAGACCAGCTTTATCTGGTGTAACAAACACCTTCTTCCACTCCCATGAGATAACCAATTTTACATCTGTTGGCCAGGAAGGCTCAGTCACAGTAATTATTTATGTTGTGAACTTTTAAAATCCAGAATAACAACCTGATTTTGTATGTTGTGAATTTTGTTATATAGCATCATCAATGATGATCATCATTTTCATGATTCATTTGATGCATTTTATTGATAAAGCAGTCTGTGAGAATTTTTGGTTAAATCTGCATATGTATGCTTTGTATTTAATTTAAGGTTGCAAGATAGGAAATTGCTCTGACTGCTGTAGTACACAATTTGTGCTATGTTATAGACAGTTGTTTCAGGAATAGAAAAAGCTAGAAACAAATAGATGGCCATACTTCTTAGTGTGTTGGGTGAATTTTGCTTACTGTTGCTTCTTTTTGATGTTTTAGCAAAGAAATAATGTTGCTATTCCTGTTGCTTATTAATAACTAACATTTGCTGTATTAGAACATATAATGAATATAATGCATTGGTGTAGGTTTGTTTTGGATTAAATTTCTGTCTTTTGCCAAGTTTGTGATATTACTGTGTATTCTCTGTACTTTTTGTGGGTTTTATGAAAAGTGTTGCTTTTCTTTTGCAGCAGTTCATATTATTGCCTTTTTATATTTGATTCTTTTATTGTTTTGTAGTGACACATGGTTGTATTGTCGCTACTCTGAAACTGTATCTCCCTGATGGAAAGGAAGCTAAAGCAAGGTAATAGTATAATATAACAACATGCAAAGTAACATAGCACAGTGTTTCATAAGACAGCTTTTTGTATAAAGATAATAAGATAACCTGATAAATGTTTTGCAGCAGCTAGAATTTCATGTTGTTGTCAGCTTGAATTATTTTATTTAATTTTTTACAATGTAAGTACCATGCAATTCTAAAGAATATGATTATATACATGCATGTTTGAATCACTCTTTGTTCAGAAAGTTTCATTTGAATACAGTAGAACCTTTTTAAAATTACCCTTCATGGTTTCCAGAAATAAGTTGGTTACAATAGGTTGGTTGCAATAAATATTTTGGGAAATTTTGGACAGATTTTTACCCACAACCACCCCTATGTCAAAATTGGCAATTTGCATGAAGTCCATTATCAATCATCTGTAGCATGAAAATAACACCTTTTTAAAACAAAATATACATTTTTTAATAGGCAGACATCTTCTGAAAAGACGATACCCTATAGGCGTATAGTTACTAGTGCTATCAGTGCTGGTGGTTTGCCTCCCTAGATGCCTGCACTTGGGCTATCAGCACAGCACAGCTGACAACAGATTGAATTTAATAGCAAGTAGAATCTCTGCTCACGGAAATATGTTGCTTTAAAAATTATATAAATTTCTTGGATAATATAAAACTCTAGGAATTTGTTTATATATTTGCATCTTACACATGAAAAACTAGTCATTTTATGGTGGCATGTTTTCTTAAGCATGCTAGCTGTCAGATGGTAGCACACATGTGTATTATACTGCTTTATCCCAAAAGTATCTATCATGTTTCTTTGAAAGCAAATTGTTCGTCTCATACTGGCTCAAAACTACTGGGGTTTGAAATTTGTGTTGAATTAGTGTATAAATATCTGAAAAATATTCTGCAATAGATCTGCTGCTCTTTAATTAATATGAACCATGCACATAGTGACGTTAACATTAGCTGCAGTAACCATCCCTCCCCTCGCTACACCCACATCCACTGTACAGCCCACCACTAAAGTTTCAAGCTAGCTGTCTTTTTACTCATTTTTTAATGAAATCATAAGCCGGTGTAACAGGCACAGGTCATCAACAATCGTCCACAAAATCATGCCAGAAATGTTACCTAATCGGAGACAAAAACTAAGTATAATAAGTCATCAACAAACAGTAATAAAATTCAAGCAAAACCCATGTCTTAATATCACAAACAAAATGAGTAGGCAAGCAAGCAATAGCACAATGGCAGGACAAACATGTGACTATAGTCGAGCAAAGAAACATTTAGCTACTGATAGGGGGAGAGGCACTAGTCAATAGGTATTGGCTACAGCTGGCAGCCTAGGGTATTAGTATCTATTTTTAGGTATGCCCTATGTCCAGTACAGTGCTTACCAAGAAAAACACAACTTACAGCGAACAAAAAATTTTCAACTAATTAATTTTTCAGCTTATGTCGCTTAAATTTTAAACTTTTTTCAACTGTTTCGCACACTTTTTTTAATGCTGCTCAAAAACGAGTTGTTGTAGAAAGACGGTTGTTATAAATGGGGTCGGTATATAGAGGTTCTACCGTAGTTACTTCTACTATATTAAAAACTATAATTCTATTACTTAAGATATAACCATATAGTATTTCATCACATGTCTTTAATTATTCTTACAGAGAACTAAAAAGTATTTTGTAAGATTACAGTTTCTTTGATTTCTCCTATTGGCTTGCAAAATTCAGTATGATGCGAAAAACTTGTTTTAGCTTACATTTATATAATATATCTATAAAACTTTTTATTTATGTATTTGCATGTATAAGCATAAATTTTTGTATTATATAGAAAGTAGCATATAGCTAGGTACAGTTTCTACAGGTTTCTACTGCATGGTACAACATTTTCAGGCTACTGAAAATTAATGTTACATAATCTAAAATTCTGTGTAATTACTCATACCTAAACATTTTATAAGGGTTCTGTGCTGGCTGTAGTGGCTAGCTTGCTTGACTTAACATGTAGGTGCAACTTAAGCATGATTATCAGGTTGCTCCTTACCTAAAGCATCATGGCTTTATTTCTCATTGTAAGCAACTAGGTTGTAAATGAAGACAAGTTTGAGTAAGTAGATGCTGTTATAGCTTTTCTTTGCATTAATGTAATTTATGTTTAATTTTGTCAAGGAAATTTTAGACAGGTTTAATTTTTGTAAAATTGCTTCTTTTAACACTGAGTTAGCATATTACAGTCCTGGAGGTAATACATTTTTGAAGGTTTTACCATTTAGAATTAGGTTTCTTGATGCAATATTTTGTAATTTTGTGTGATTTTTGAGCGTGGTACTTTCTAATTTTTTTGCCATTTAATATTTTCAAATAAGAAAAGTTCACAGTTGGTTTCTGTTTAAGGTGAAATTAACTTGGATAAGATGAGAGGGTGATAATGCTAAGCAAAACTATTTTTCGTATCGGGTGTGTCTTTTTTGACGTTCTTGAAGAGTGAATAATAATTATGTGTTGGGGGGGGGGGGGAGAATCAAGATGCAACATAATGAAGGCTAGTGAGGAAATGGGATTTGCCAGAGAAAGCCCCATTTGAGAATCTCTCTGAGAAGTGGGAAGCTAGTGCCCAACCCCTTGGAACAAAATTTGGGATGGTGCTTGCTATTAATATTACTTGATTAATGGTTGTCAGTTTGCAATTGCATGTGAACAAGTAGCATGGCAGGAGAGTTTGTTTTTCATATTAGTTTTTCTAGTGCATGAGTTTCTGTTAATTGGTAACACTAAATTTAAGTTATTTACTCTACCTGCATGTAAGAAATTTGTTTGATTTTGAATGAATAGTTTTAATTTTGGATGAAGAATTATAACACAATTCTATAACAGACCTCATATTGGGTTTGTTTTGATCAAATTACTATGTCAGTAACCAAGTGAAAATTGTTAGATATTGTAGTGTGTGCACTGCCTTTAAAGTGAAAAGATAGGAAATATCAGTATACAAAATCTATATACATGAATACATACGCTAGCTAAGGTCAGAGCTGCGTCACAAGCCTGTCGTATTGGTTTAAGATGCCAGCTAGGGTGGGGAGTCTGCCACATTGGGGCTGTGATAGAGAATGTTTGTTGATGGCTGCTTGGGGAGTCAAACCCCTGACTCTTAAACCTTCATGCAATTTTTTTGAGCGGTTTGTTTAGTAAAGAAAGAAGTGTACATCGACCATCGTGATGTCAGCATCACAAAGGACATTCAAGTAATGTCAAACTGTCTACAGTGAGATATCACGCTGGGGTGCTTTCCCTGTGTAAATATGGGGCCATGTAGGCTTTCATACAGGTACAAAGTCTGGTGTGGACAAAAAATTATACTAGTGCAACAGCTTACCTTGGATACTCCTCGGCGCAGAGCTCTAGATGGTGGAGACTGGCGACATGCAAGTGATGGCAGTTGAACAGCGGCAGAGGGTGGCTGCGGTGAAGTTGTGCCCAGGTAGTAGTCCAAGCTAAAGGATGGTAATACGTGGGGAGGATATGCTGTGATAACTGGATCGTAACCTAATAGGGAATCTTGGTACTGTGTAATTAGTCAGTGTATGACGTGAGGTTTACTAGACTTCTGAGTAGGTGGTTTTGAATAGGTGTAGGGGTGTATACTTATTCCTCTACTAATTCTAGAATTTTTATTATTAAGTTTTGCACATCAACACTACGTATGTATTTGATTCCACCTTTACGGTTGTATGGCATTGGAATGCCGTGATCAAAATACTAGGAGATAGCTGGTGTATCACGTTCTACCTGCCGTTTAGTGCTGTACACTTTACATTGCACAAGTTCACACACATTGATGTTCCTGCCCTGCATTTTAAGGGGGTGGGTGGAAAGTACGGTATGTAAAAAAGCCTGAAGGTTGTAGTGACAGGTGATGATGTTTCACTGAGTGTTCAGTGCTCAGAACAATCCTCACTCCTTTTCTTCGGCCTTTTACAGTGGTGAGGCGGAGTAGGGATGAACTCTGAACAATGAATTCCACAAGTGAAAAGTGTTTGCCTGCCTTGGTGGCTTTCTTACGTGAGGCACCTGCTATCTTAAGCAAGAATTAAATACTGGCCAGATGGGCCTGAATAGACTAAAATAAAATAGAGGGTCATCAAAAAAGAATGGTACAATTTCGTAAGTTTATAGCAACAAAACTATTTATATTTAACTGAGTAAGCTGATTCTTACACCAAATTGTAGTGGAAGGACAACATTTTTTTGGGGGGAGGGGGATGGGTGTGTTCGACAGTCGCACACCGGCGTTGAGATTGTGGCATGGACAAGAGCATCATCTGACATCTGTGCTGAACCCTCCAGTGAGATGGCGACAGTGCAACATAAAGCAAAGTGTGTTCAGTGGTTTGCGGAGTTCAAGTCTGTTGTGACTGTGCAACATAATTTTAGATGGCAGTATCCGGGACAACGTGTACCAGAATGGAGGGCTATTTGTAGGTGGGATAAAAGTTTCCATGAAACTGGTACCATACAGAAAAACCAATCACCAAGATCGTCAAAAATGTCAGAAGAAAAGGTGAAACAGCTTAGGCTATATTGTGTGTGCAGCCCTAAAGAGTCAATTGCATGCCACAGTTTGGCTCTTAGCATTCCAAAGACTATCGTGCTAAATGTTCTTCATAAACGTTTGAGACTGCATGCCTACAAGATTCAGTTCAGTCATGAAATTAAGCCGGAGTATTGGCCCAAACAATTTGCATTCGCTGCTTTCTTGTTAAAATAAAATGACACAGAAAGAAGCCCCTATCTTACTTCTCTAGACTTTTCCTTTTGGGAATATGTCGAGGTCATTGTCTACACTGTGAAGATTCAAGATTTGGAGCATTTGCGTCGGAGAATCACTACTGCCATCGAGACAATTGCAGACAGTGCTCAGTAATACGCGGATAAAGGTCGAATATCACCTCGACATATGCAGAGCTACAAATGTAGCGCACAAAGAAACATTTTAATATAAGCAAAACTTCGATTCTTCCTGTTCATTTTGGTACAAGAACCAACCAAATCTGTCAAATAGTTTCAATATGATTTTTTGAAGTCGTACTATTATTTTTCGATAACCCTGGGCCTACATCTATCTCAGGCTGATGCGGGAGATTCGTCTATAGAAATCTATAGCTAAATATTAACTAGCCATCCATTTGAATGGTCCCACCCAGAATCCTCGTCTTTCAGCATCTCACTTTCTAGCTAGCCAAATGACAAACTACTTCCGGTAATCACCATAAAATAAATCAAAATTATAAAAACCCTTAAAATAATAGAAGAAAAAAGAAAAGTAGTCTTCAAAATTCACAAAATAATTAATGAAACAAAAATTAACGTATAAATTTAATATTTGATTATTAAGATAATGTGTTAAATCTTAGAATAAGGTGTGAAATTACCATAGAAAAGTGAAAGTCAAATGGATTGGGGTTTTACAAAAATTAAAATTACGTAATTTTAATATGTTGCAAATACTCATCCTATGTGTGTGAAAATTATATTAAGTTCAGAACATATGTAAAATAAATAAACATTAGTGTCCCGAATAAGTCTGTATCTGATTAACATATAGTAAACATAACCTCTTTATATACTATGTCAAACCACGACAATATTAAATCCAGTATGGTGTCGGTTGCGCCCTAAGAATAATCATAATTGTTTTACCAACACGGCTGGCAATAGTGCGCCATTTGTTGGCACTAGTATGACACTAGGTAATCTATATTTTTGACCTAGGTAAAGAACCCTTTAGTTAAATTCTTGAACTTTGGTCCTAGTTCACTCATATTCCATGGACTTGGCAAGTGACAGAGTTGAGACTGAATTAGGTGAAGTTATAGCTTAAATTATGATTTGAAATGTGATGTTAGAGTAAATTTGTGGCCACTGGAACTGTTTTTGGTTTTGTACATGTCGATAATATTTTGAACTCAAAATTATTTCAATTTTAAAGGTTGTTTTTAATTTAAATTTGTAGGCCTATTCCATTTTTAAGCATAGAGATATACAAGTGTTAATTTAACTTTGTGTATGTATGTGTGTATTTATGTGTGTATTTATGTATGTATTAATATATGTGTGTATGTGTATATATGTATGTAGCGAAGAAATAATGTGCAAATATGATTAAGTTAGGTGGGCCCATAGCATGGGGTAGTGAACCTCTACTCACAGCTGTAAGAAAGTAACAAACACCACAATTAATTCTGGTGGGATAGCTTCCTAATAGCAGCTCAGCACCAGTCCCTGTTATTTGTTACGGTAAGTGGTATTGCAGTGTGTGGCTCTATGTACACAATGAAGTTCATGAATGAGGACAAACAGGAAGCTCTACTTATTTAAGGTGAGTGGGGCAGAAATGCCAAGCAACCCATCCAAATATATAGTGAAAGGTATGCTAATTGGATGCCAATCTCACTGGAAACGATACAAAGAATTTGCACATGCCTCTTATCATGGGTGATTGAAAATCCACAACACGAGTTTTACTAAAGATTGCTACATGCGAGAGGCATCAATACAATGTGTTGGCAGATGTCGATGCAAACCTCCACATGGGTGTGCAAGATCTTTCCAGGTTTGTAGGAATAAATAAAAAAAGTATGTTACAGATACTCTGCCAACAGAAATTCTATCCAGCCTGGTTCTTCACCAGGCATTACATGAAGGTGAATTCCAGCAGCGTGTTCAGTTTTTTAGATTGGTTGTGATGTGTGTAAGGGATGACTGCAATTTTCTGAAGAACATGCTATTTACCGATGAAGCGACTTTCACAAACCATGGGCGCATACATTTACAAAATTTGCATTACTAGGCGACGGAGAAGCTGCATTGGGTCCGGCACTTGGAGCACCAGTGACAGTGGAAAGTGAACTTGTGGTGTGGAATCAATGGAGACTACGTCATAGGGCCATACTTCATTCAAGGGACAATGATCAGTTGTATGTATGCCCATTTCCTCAGAGAGACCTTACCTGTACTTCTGGAAGAACTACCGCTCAATATACGTTGTGATAGGTGATTTCAGCATGATGGTTGTTATGCTTTTTTTGCTTTTTGCTTTGGTGGCAAGGCAAGTGTTAAATGAAATATTTCCAAACCGGTGGTTAGGTCGGGGGGGTGGTGGTGTAAGATGGCCAGCTTGCTCCCCCGACCTCACACACCTGGATTTTTCTTGTGGGGAACACTGAAAGATAGGGTGTACAACATGGTCCATACAATGCCAGATGACATGCAGGATCACATTGTTGTAGCTTGCAGAAGCATTATGCCAGAAATACTTCAGGCTGCTTGTTAGATGTGCGTTTACAGATGTATATTGCTGTTGATGGTAAACACATCGAGCACATGTTTTAAAAACACCTAATGTGAAGCTTTTCAACCATAACTGTGCCCTTTTGTATTATGGATGTGGATGTGATAACATTTATGCTTAGGTTGGTTTGTTCTGTTTTGGTTGTGCATTTGTTTGCACTCATTTCTCAGTACAGTTAATGACTAGGAAACAAATCGTCCTAATTGCGTTGGTATCGGAATAAAATGTAATGTATAGATATCAGAGTTGCACTCACATTGCCCGTCTTACCTTGGCTGTGGTGCTCTCCTTAGTCCAATATCGCATTCTGTGCCCCTTGCCTCATTAAGGTAAGCGCTACATTGCTATAAGAAAGCGGTCCTGCAAGGATAAGTCACTGCGGTTGTTGCTTACTTACAACTGTGAGTAAAGGTACACTGCCCCATTTCTGTGTTACTGTCCATTGCATGTGGTATATCACTGAATTCCTCTTTTCTTGTACTTTCAGATGCTTTCGAAATAAATGTATTTTTCCAGGGGAAAAATCATACGTGGTTTAATTATTTCTGTCCATACACATGTTACGAATAGTCACTTTTTAGTAAATTAATTGACCTACACATAATTTCAGTTAGTGAAAACCGCATTTCATGATATGCAACAGTTCCGGAAATTTTGGGGGTGTCCACATTAGATGGACCATCCTGTGCGCGTGTGTGCATGTGGGGTGTGTGTGGGTGCATATGTGTGTATGTGGGAGTGCATGGGTGTATATGTGTGTGTGTATATATATATACACACACACACACACAAAACCCCCCCCTTACAAAAAGTTTGGAATATACATATGGAATGCACAAACGTATGGAGTATATGTAACATAAGCTTAGCAATTAGACGTTACTACTGATATGTAACTCGAATTTTAAAGTGTTTCTCACAAAAAAATTTTCCAATATTGCTGACAAGTAAACACAAAAGAACAACTTATGGGATCTCTGACTAGCAAGGATCTAGAAGAAAGTCAAAGTTATTCAAGCTTCCTGAAAATTATTTTTAATTAATAATCTCAGAACTAAAATTAATATGAAGAAAGTATGTACCAACATTAACAGGTGGTTTTACATCTATGGGGCGCAACGAAGAAGGGTAAGAGTTCTTGCAAAAATTTTTTCCGCTATATCATTGTAACTATGTATCGTACAAAAAATTAACAAGACCCTTTTTTTTTTTTTTTGCAATATATGGGCCATAGCATCAAAATCATGCTCCACGCTATATATGTATATGTATAGTATGTATATGTGTGTGTATACACACACTGTGTTCGGAAATCAAATACCCAAATTGCAGGAGGTTATTCCTTATGAAAAATAAAGTTAAAAATATATAGGACACCATATGCAATAAAATCACATTATAATCACCTGCTAGAAGTGCCATCTGCAGCACGTAGCCTATGATGTATGGCCTGTGATGTAAGCTGGTGAAGCAGATAAATAATCGACTGACAGGCTGGCTGTACATATTGAGCTTCCTGCTGTCATGGGTAAAGAAAGTGATTTAACAGAGTTTGCAAAAAAAGGATCATCATCAGTTTTCAGGCCAATGGGGCAGCATTCCAGAAACAGCAATGTTTGTGAACTATTCATGTGTGTCTGTGATGAAGGTATATCGAGAATGGACAAATGGCACCATTGGGAATAACCAACGTTGACTACGATGGTGCGTGAAGACCAACCGACAGGCTACAGTGAACAGCTCATTTTCCAAACGTAACAGGAGACATCCAGACACGTGTCTACCGTAACAGTTCAGCGAACCCTTCTGTGGATGGGGCTCCGAAGTAGTTGGAGTGTGACTGCACCCATGCTAACACTTGTGGATTAACAAAATATTACTGGATTTTGCTCAGAAGTATGGCGACTGGATCGCTGCTGATTGGTCACGGGTAGCCTTCATTAATTAATCACATTTTCAGCTGCATAGAACAGATGGATGTCAGCGTGTCCGGTGAGAAACTTCTGAGAACCGACTTCCTTCATCCATTGCTGGACGAACATAGGTGATGGGGCAGTTTTATGGTCTGGGGAATGTTATGGTATTCTCTAGGTCCCATCATCTGTGTGGAAGGCACTCTTGATCAATTTGGTTATGAATCAATCTTCGGCGATCACGTCCACCCATACATGATATTGTCTTTCCTCAGGAGGATGGGACATGGTTGGAGGAGCATGATCAAGACTTTAAAGTTTTTCCCTGGCCCCCAAACATCCCTGATCTCAATCCAATTAAACTTTTGTCAGATCACTCAATTGTCATGTTCGCCATTGGTCTCCTCCCACATTGCACCCTTAAACAGTTGTGGGATGGACTGCAGACAACATGGCTCCAGATACCTATTGAGACCTATCAGCACCTGACTGATTCACTGCCAGCTCATCTAGCTGCTGTTCTACTGCAAAGGGCAGTTACTTTGGATAGTAGCAGGTAGTCATAATAATGTGATTTGATTGTATATACCTAAACGTAATATTAAAGGAGATATGAGCCTGTGAAAATTGCGTTTTGAAATATAATTTTCACTGAATACCTTGTACTTTCTGCTAGCTGAAGAGATGGTGACGATTTACTCACAGTACGTCCCACATGGTCAAATGGGACATAACCATTTGGCATGCTATGGAGTATATACTTGGGGACGGTATGTCGGTTGATGTGCTGACAAATCACTTTCTCAAGCCAAACAGTGCGCACAGATCAAGGATGGCCAGCATTACGTGTATGTCTCTGCAACATGGAAAGCATACGTCACCTTTTTTCTGTGGACGTTGTAGGCGTTGTTCAAGGTATTCAGCAGAAATATGTTTTCAAAACCCAACTTTCATAGGCTCATATCTCCTTTAATATTCCGTTTAGGTGTATTTTTGACTTTTTGTTTCATAAGGAATTACCTCCCGCAGTTTGGACGTTTGATTTCCAAACATCCTGGGTTTGTGTGTGTACACAATGTACGGAAATGTGTTGTTGTTGCTCTAAAAGCAACTGGTAACACAGTATTCTAATCAAAAATTAATTTGGGTGTTATTTTTAAAGACTGTCACGTTGAAAACATCCCTACAAGAAATTGCCCTTTTTTTTTGTAAGTTTTTCTTTATGCTTACTAATGATGGCACACTGGTGCATTATGCGGCTCGCATGCGATACCACCTTCACAATAGCTTCCCAGAAAGGAGGATGGGATGTGTTGGCTCTGTACCGTGGACTGCATGGTTGCTAACAAACACAAACAAAATTGCCAGACCTCAATTCCTTAGACTTTTTCCTGTGGTGTGTATTAATGTGTACTGTCATTACATGATGTAACATATGTGGAATTTTACAATGCTTAATTTACTGCCTTCATCACAAAACTACTCTGTGGCTAGTGTGGTGCTTTACACACAATCGTAAGCAACTTTCATGGTTCCGCTGAGACCAAACAGTTGGCCATAATACAATCCAGCATTTTACTTGGTGTTGTTTAAACACAAGGTCTATGCATTTACATGCAATACATATAAAAAGTACTGAAAATAATTGAAAAAATTTATTTGGCTTATTGCAAGCAAAGTGCATTTGGCTTACAGCTCTTTTGTCATGGTGGCCAGTGGGCTAGCCAGACTTGGCTGTGATGGGAGGGAGGGGGTTACTGCAATGTAAGTTAGGCAACTGTCATTAAGTAGCAAAAGTATTTGATTCATAATTTTATTCTTATAACAATTTAATCACTTTAAATTGAAATGTTCTTAATTGTTGTGTATCGCAAAATACACATATTTAAAGCCATATATTTTTCACATTATTTCAATGCATTGTAGTATTAAAGTAAATTAAAAATCATTAATTGAAAATTTGTAAATAAAAAAAGAAAACAACAGAAAAATGTTTATTAGATGTCATGGCTAACAAAGTGACTCAAGAATATTTACCTGTAAAATAGGTTTGTTCACAACTACCTGTTATTTAGTCATTATTAAATGTAGTTATGTTACCTTTAGATATTTATATTTATACTTCTTTGTCATCAGTTACTTTTTTCGTACAGATATATGATAAGTTCTAGTATAATTTTTGTACGCTTTTCCAGCTGATTGGCAACATTTAAACCTTAGTTAATTTTACAGTTTGTGGAGATTTGCTGTTCTCCACCCCTAAATCGAAATCCTAACTACATCACTGCTAATAAATAGTTAAAAATTCGTTAAAATTTAATGTTTATATTTTTTGTGTATTTAAATGATTTAAACAATTCACCTATTTGGATTTTGATTTAATACAGTACATTTATTTTGAAATCATGTATAAAAGGATTTAATAGCCATATCATTTCAGTTAAGTTAAGCTGTGATTTATTTGTGCTGTAGAACAGAATACAATAATATTAGCCTGTGTATAGAACCAGTCTAATACAAGCATATCACATCAGTGACCCAGTTATAATTTTCAAAAAAATGTGTTATTGAAGTGATATGCTTTTTATAAACCCAAGCAATCTCAGCTTCCACAATACTACCACACAACACTGTGAAACTCTACAAAAAATTATACAGCATATCATTTCATTAAACCTTGTTCATTTACACACGGTGCATCCATGTACGAAAATCACTAGTTATTTCTTCATTCCACATCACAAACATTCTACACAAACCATACACCACTTCATTTTCACTTTAGTATTCCTTAATGCATATAAGATCTTCAGATATACTATCAGTCTTCCTTATGCTACGTTGAAAAGTGGATTGGTCAGGAGAAATGGGGAAATAATGCTTTATATTTCAGCCACATTTTTTTTACATGTAAATTCTTATTTATGTGTTTGTACACGGCCTTCTGGCAGAAAATTGCACAAACATTTTTATTCACTTTAAAATTGCTACAGTGAACTTGATGTTCATGTACAAGACACACACTTATATTCTTTCAAGATATTGTATTAGTGGTGCCACCTATGTCATAAATGTGAACAAGAAGTGCTCATGACTTCAATTGGGAAACAATTCATTTACCTACAAGCAACTACCATTGTGCCTAAAGTCATCTAGCCCAAAGTCCTTTTGCCTGAAGTTGTTTTGCCTAACAGTTGTTTTGCCTACAGCAAGTGAGAACACACAAAGGAACTTGTTTTATATGAGTATATTAACCTTGTGTTTAGTAGGGAACATAATGGTACATAAAAAAATTATAGCAGTATAGAATTCGTTGTTATAATCATTGTCCTCTAAATGAATATAATATAAAATTATGTAAGAGCACAGTATCATGTATACAAAACATGCACATTTAAATGTCAAAATTGCATAAACATGAATGATTTTAGTTGTTTGCCAAAGCATGATTACTTGTTTGTTCACATTTCATCCTCAATTACAAGTGGCATGTATTTAGACTTTGAAAACACACAAATTGTGGCTTTGTTGTCACATTCAATTTGGTGATAAGAAAATTACTATTAACCAGCTATTGGGCACACTACGAGAAGTTACAAAATAGGGTGCACGTTTTGCAAATTACTCACATCAGGTAGTGCTGTGATCATTCAGCCAAATTGCATGTAAAAAGATATTTTAAATCACTAATTATTCACACACATGTACAAATAAAATATAATCTTATTATATTTTGTTAGTTGAAAAATTCTTACCTTAAAATGGCACACAGTATAGTAATAAATGTACTCCAATATTATGTGGTTGTTTCATATTCCACTGCAATCCAATCTTATTAAATAAAAATATTTCAAATGCAAAATTAACACACTGAAGGCATTCTGTAATAAATACACATAAAATTACGCATCCTAGTGATTATTGCTAGTTTAACTATTTGTATGCATACAACTTTAGTCTTTTATTCATTGTCACATTTTTCGCCATCCACACATCTTATGCAAGTAAACTTTGTGTGTTCGTTGCCTATTGGTATGTGATGCTTGGCACAAATCTTTTTTATTTCCGTCTGTTCTTACGTCTAGGACATATGCTACAAAATCCTTGGGCTGGTGGTGGCAGATGATACACAACATGCAAGCCAGCAACATGTTTGATTGTACATGCTAGTTCTCCTGTAAGCGTGGGATTAGAAGCTCTTGTATCCAAATGAGTTTTCATGAGATCCAAAGACAGAGTCTTGATGTATGTATGACGATCCATTCAATTGTCTGTGTTGCACTTGTAAATTATATAACTGTTTATGCAGGCTACATTCATAATCATGAAGAACACGGTGAGTGGCCACCAGTTACTTATTTTTGACCCTGAGTAAGATGCCTTTGTCTCGTCGATGACATCTACAACTCCCTTGGTAAGGTTATAGCAAGTTATGATATCTGGTTTACACATGCTACCTGTTGACTCTTCAATTTTGTCACTGTTATGCATTGTTGATAACATAAACAAATTTATTCCTTTCTTTGGCACATATGACACTAGGAGTCATTTTCTCTGAAACCAAACATACTGCTGTGGATTGGCCTTTCTTGTCCAGGAATAGTGGTGGGATTTCTGACTTACTTTTACGAAGTCTCCCAACTATTGTCAGTCTGTGATACATCTATAGTTCTTCTGCAAGTCTGAGTGATGTAAAATATTTGTTCTTGGTGATATTACATCAAGTGTTTGTCATAGGAGTAACCAGGTGTTTTACCACACTAATAGCTCTGTTGTCAGTTTTGTACAGGCCTTCAGGCTATTTACCCCTATATATCTCCAGTTAACTTTACTGCATGTCAACAGGCTGCGCCGCAGAGAGGCGCGCTCTACGGATGACTCCGCCCCATCTGAGAGCACCCTATGCTCAGGGAAAGTCAGATTCAGTGGCTAAAATGTTTTTTTTACTAGGCAAACAAGGAGATTCCATGCATTAGCCAGCAGACTAAGTAACCGTAATTAACACATTTAATTATGGATTTCTATGCCCACCTGGAATTTAGCATGCAAGCGCTCTCCTGACGAGTAAAATAATATTTATTTGAATTTCCACTATGCTACTCTAATCGTTGAAGAAGTTTCGAACAATCCCAGAGATAGCAGCACCAACGCCGCCTTTTCACATCACGGCTCGCCGGCCTCAGCCCGAGGCGCATGAAAATATCTATGCCTCTGCCAGGGGTGATAAGAAAACGAGTGGTGCTACTGCACATTATAAACCCGCCCCTGTGTTGGAAGGCTATGCTACCCCCACCCCTGGAGAATCCCTGATGCAGGGTGATTTTCATCTAAATAGAAGTCCAGCACCATGGTCCAGCACAGACGCCAGGGCTCACCGGTCGACAAGGTTCGCGAGCTCACCCCAGTTTGCAAAGAGAGAGTCACACCACACAACACACACACACACTCTTCTCTCTCACACACATACACTCATACACACACACTCATACCCACACTCTCACACTCTTGCGCACACATTGTGCACTCTTGCACTCACTCATGCTCTCTCACCATGCTCACACATGCTCACACTCGCTCACGCTCTCACTGCCTCACGCTTCTCACTCCCTCCTCCCTCCCTCCTCCTCCACCTCTCTCCTCCCTCCCCCCTCATGCCTGAGGCAGGGCTCGACCTTCCTATCCACTGCTTGGGATCAGCAGTGGGTTGGACAAGGCTCATCCCTTCACTTGACCGCCCAGAGACAGCTTACCTCTTTAACTGTAAATCCCAACACCTGTACTCACTACCCTTTTACCTCAGTCAACTTCCCTTGACTCCCGTGGTAGAAGGTCGTTGCACGATTACGTCCCCCTGGATTGAGCCCTCGTAGAGTCATGCTGTAAATAGCGTGATTTATTAGCTAATTTGCTTTCAATTAATTTTTAATAAAATATTTCCCAGGCCAAGTAGCAAGTAATTTTAATATTTTGTATTTTAGCTATATCTTAGAGTGCAGCAGTCTGCCAGTACTTTCCAATATTCTTCTATTAGACGTAATACAAATGATGTGCAATTAAAATCCTTTTGTGTCATCTACAGTACTTTTAATTTTTGGTCACTTGTTTGTTGGTACTTTATTAAATTTGATTTATTATCAATTTCAGTGTGTTGAAATATTTCATAATTGTGGTACATTTAGTTGCGCAAAAATTATCTTCTTTCTCACATCACTATACGGTCATCAGGTGCACTGAACTCCTCTGTAAATGGGGCCTGAGAGTGAGTGGAATACAAGCCCGCAGTGGCATACTGCTGCTTCTGGGTATCCAGTGCACCCACCACCAGTACGAAGCATAAGGACTTGATACCTAGGTTTACCCATTACACGGCAAGTCCTCGAGAGCGACTGAAGAACTCGCCCCACCTGGAATTGCTCGTCTGCAGCCAGGTAGACAGCCTTTTAATTTTCTCAAATGCGCAGTCATCATGGTGGTGCAGCTAGCCGTCAGAGGCAACGCGAGAGGCGCGCCTTAACTAAGCAGTCAATCATAACTCAATTAATTGTTGAGTCAAACCCAGCCATACTATTACCCAGTGAGCCTGAAAACTTACCGGTAGATTACGACGTTTAACACCTCCAACCCAGGAAACCCCTCTGAAACATTGGTTAGGCTGGTGTCCGCCGGACGAGGAATCAGAGACAGAGGATATTCCCACCGATCAATCACTAGTACATGGGTCAATTTCTAGCATAAAAACTCAGAAACTGCCCGCTCAGGAACCCCGTCCGTGCCAGCACCTCAAAGTTATTATCAGGAAAATTAATTCAGATACGACACCCGGACACAGAAGAGCTTCCACTTCTATGTGGTAAAATTGCCTCCAGGAAGACTATCAGTGTTCTACTCCCTGCCAAGATGGTTCCCAAGCCACGTGGAGAAGGATCCCTGGCCAATTTTATCCCTGCTCGACAACCAACAAGACCACGGTAGGTTAATCCCATACATTTAGCCAGATCACAGACCACCACACCCATTCTCAATTAATCTCCAACTAAGCATATTGTTCATATTTGGAATAGCTGACATCCCGTCTCCTGACAATCCTAGTCGTGAGGAGGATAAAACTCCTTGGGAGGGATCGTATTACATTCCGACTCTCACTGGGGTTTAACTCCCCTCCCTCGTAAGAAACGAGAGGGTGGTTAGCACCCTAACCACGTGTCCACCCGGCAAGCACGCACGTCAATTGGCGGCCCACGTGGGGCCAATCATCCTATTGTTGCTCAGACTTGAGGGAGAGGACCATGCCAGTCACCCCCCGTGTTATCTCACGTGAAGCGCATGTCTGTTTCGCCACTCCCTGTAGCGGAGAATTTTTTTGTCACGACTTCGGTGAGTCGTAGTTAACACCCAGTGGCGCCCAGATTGTTGTATATCAGACTCAATAGGCAAACGTGGCAGAATCATGCGGTGCTGTAGTTGAGACTACAAGGTCTCAAGGTGCTGTAGTTGAGGAACAAGCAACAGGCCTTGCCCCCTCCCTGCATGCTCAGGCACCAGCGTTAATTTTATTGCATGCAGTTATTGTGGAAATGAGTTCCATAACACATGCCTCTAATGGGAAAATACGCCAAGGTACACAGACGGACTTGAGTATAGGTGCGAAACCTGCAGGCAAGCAGATATATGGGTCTGTCAATGGCCCGAGTGTGAAGCACAGAGAAGGTACATTGTCCACTGTTTATTATACATCCGTATATTCCATCACAGTTGCATTGGATGGGTAGATGAGCCAGTCCAGAACCCAGGGCAGGTCTACCAGTGTGAAGTATGCCAAAGGGAGCAAACATACAAACCACGTAACACGCCTCACAGGCTTAGCCCGCCAGTTTCCGGCAACCCTGTGAGCTCTCCCTCCCCAAGTTTAACGGGAAGGCGTACTCCAACCCGGAGAAATTTCTTGTGGAATATGAACGAGAATTGCGGCAGCATGGAATCCTGAGTAAACAGTAGGTGAATAAAGTTACCAAAATCTCAAAGGTCCCGCTAAACAGTGGTGGAATAAATATGTCAAATTCATTGGAAGCTGGCCTCAGTTCAAGGTGCAGCTGATGTCACATTTTGCAGGTGATGAGATTTTAAGCAATCTCATCAGGGACTTACATTCCCATGTGCAAAAGCAAGAGGACAAGGTCGAGCTATTTACTAGGTGCAAAGAATGCCTACATAATCGCATTTATACAGAACAAACAGTAGGGCAGCAAGTGCGGTGCATCACTCGTACCCTCCTCCCTGCCTTATGCAATTTGTTTGTTACCTCTCGACCACAGATGGTAGAATAGCTGGTAGAAAGAGCACGAGAAAGGGAGATGAATAATGAACGCCCCACCAAGGGATGGAACAGATGGCACACGCCAATGTTAATGGCCCAGTCCCCTTCCCCAGACTGCCCACAGGGCGAGAGACACCCCTACCGAACCCCGCCACCCCCGTGCAATGCTACTTATACTGCCCAGGGCATCATTTTAATAGGAAATGTCCGAGGCAGCAACCCCAGGTGACACACAGCTCTCTTCCCCACCCCATGAATGCACAGCTGCGTAATCCAGAGATGCATGGATAGTATTTTAGAGGTACGAATCTTCAGGAAAACTAACCCCAGATGAATAGTAAGCCCCTGAACCTCCGGCAAGTGTATGTGCATCCCCAACCACGCGTCACGAATCCCAGGTCAGCTGAGGCCTTACTACAGTCAGAAAGGGATCCAGCTAGAGCAAGAACCCCTAGTGCGACTTGAACTCTGGACACCATCAAGGTGGACGAAGCGTCCCCCTCCTCCTCGCACCAATAGATTGACCTCTCAGGACTCCGGGAGGAACGACAGCCGCCCTCCCCCATCCTACCATCTACACACCCTGCAGGTACCAAATGGGAGATTAGCCCCCCCCCTTCTGATGGCACAGCGATCAGGCAACGTAAACTCCCACTTGAAAGCCCGGCGGACATCACAATGTGTCCCATCTGAATCTTCATTGCGCAATTCCGTTGATGGTCTCAGACTTAAGAGCCGAACCAATAAATTGAGAACTTGAAGGGATACTCACCTTTCCACCTCCACTATGTGCCTTGCTGTTAGGCCGCGTAGCCCTCTTGTCCCCCTTCTTGCCCCTCCCCCCCCAGCTGTTAAGCACTAGTAATCACACGAGACCATGACCACACGCGTTGAGCAAGTCTCCCCGGTCTTCCTTTCTGCAGCTAAGAAAGTGCCCTCGCCGGACGATGTCCTGGACATAGCTGCATTTCCACTCCTAATTTAGTAGGACAGTGATAATGTTAGAAGGCCCGAACCCTAAGGTGAACATGCCTGTGAAAGCACTTGGCTAGAGTAGTAAGGAATGCTAGGTGTTCATTTGCACCAGTCCAAAATCCTTGCCTGATAGGAGTAGGAAGTGTGATGAGAGAAAGTTCTATGTAATCCTCAAGAAAATTTAGTTTTGTTACTTGTGTACCCAGTAATATTGTAACATATTTTTTCATTAAGGTTGAGAATGCTAAAGAAATGCATTGATAGGAACAGTGGCCCAACACCTAAAAGAGTGTCCCAAATTTAAGTAATTAACCTCCTATCAATTGGCACAAGTAAAGGAGAAATAATAAATATGAATTTTTTTTCTCAAAGTTATTTTGATCCCTAGTTTGCCAAATGAACAATTTTTTGTGTTGGGTAATTTAACGTAGCTTTACTTCCATAAGCGGACTGGAAAGTTAGTGTCTGCCAATTCCTGTAAATCCCTTAAGTGCTCACGTAAATGAAGCATTTACGAAAAAAAAAAAAAAAATTTGCCTTTGAAATCTTACATGACACGTTTAACATAACGCCACCAAATTCCGTGAGCACTGTTAGGAAGTGTGAAGGCGTAACCAAAGCCTATCAGCAGGCCCATAAACATAACCTTGAAAACCCCCTCACCATTCCTTGGAATGTGACTGGTGACATTGAATAATGAACCCCCTTTAATTTGAGTAAGAGCATGAGGCGAGAGTTCACTGTAAGCACGCCGTAACCATCACCCAGGAAATTCCAAATCTTTTAATACTTGAAGGTCTTTAAAAGTGCTGTCCCAAGTGTAAGAAACGCTCTAGTAAAATTAATGTAATACTTATTGTGGATGACATGCCCCTCACAAAACCCCCAGTGAATTAAGTTATATATTCCTTCTTGTTACGTAAAGTAAATATATGTTATCTTTCACGAACGTGAATCCTTCCATGTGCATAACAAGAACATAATATAATGTAAAAGTAGAAGTGCAATGATACCGAAAATGTGTATATGGTAGGGAATTGTTCTTAGAACGTGTTTTTCCAGAAGGAAAACCCCTGTAATTGTAAGCGTAGTGAGAGCTTTAATTATTTGTAGCGTGAACCCTGTGAGTTGTGAGAGAAGTGAGAAATGATGAGACATGAAATCTCATCCAATGTGTGTGTGTACAGCCATCAGAAAGGCTCACAGAATGGTATCTAGTCAATTGAGGCAGATAACCCCATTCCTTAAACACACGAGAAAATTTTTCTTGTTCCCTCCAGCCAGAGAGGCTGTGTATGCATACGCTGCTATGTGTAAGTGAACTAGGATGGTCACACGTAAACTTTAAATAGTAAAAAAGGAACTCACGCTCAAAAGTTTGTAAATATGAGCTTAAGTCACTAGAGAGAAAACATGGTACCCTAATAAGCAAGGACTAGGTAACCTCACGCAAGTGTATAATTCTTAAAATGTTTAGCCTTTAGTAAAATTATTGTGCAATCCCTTCATAATCTCCATCAGGAAAAGTGTTAAATTATTGTTAGATTTTAAAGGAACCCTTCACATATTCATTGTGAAAATAATTTTTGTGTGAGAGAATCACCTCACTTCATGTGCATGTACATTCATTCATGTTAGTGAAACCCCTAGATGTGTCTCAAAAGTAATTGTGGCTGAGCGCCAAGAAATTACGCAACCCTTTTGTAAGCTCATGCAGCTGAGCGATATTGCGTGTAACGTGTATGGAGGCACGAGCCTGCCGGATACACAACTCCTGTCACGAGCAGAAGTACGAGAACTGAAGTGAATATAACCCATGTTGTGGCATTAAGAAAAGAGTGAGCGAATCAAGAGACTCCTTTGTAAATATGCCAAACCTCCTGCTATATACGGGATGGTAACACGGAAACTTTAAATAGTAAAAAAGGAACTCTCGCTCAAAAGTTTGTAAATATAAGCTTAAGTCACTAGAGAGAAAACATGGTACCCTAATAAGCAAGGACTAGATAACTTCACGCAAGTGTATAATTCTTAACGAGGACGACGAGGACGACGACTGTGAAACGGAAATCAAATATCATCAGTAGGTAACAGTAGACAGGTGTGAACTCACAACAGTGTGCAAGCGATACAATGAATTTATAGATAAGTTAATTGATAATCTAAGAGCTTTGAAGATACACCATTTCTTTGCTAAAAAAATAGGCTGAATATCTGAAATTTAGGAAAGAGATTTTTAAATGAAATGAATTTTTGGTGCAAGGGGATTTTTCTGAAAATTTTAAATTTCTGTTCCTAGATGAAGTCCAGGGGTATCACTGGGTAAATAGCCAAGCTACCATACATCCCTTTGTCACGTATTTCAAGTCTGACATGGAGAATTAACTTACAGTGTAATCTAAAAGCTTTTGTGTAATTAGCAATTTTTTAAACCACACAACTGAGACTGTGTACTGTTTTCAAGAAGCTCTCATTACTCAACTATTAAAACTCAACACACATATCAAGAAGGTGAATTATTTTTCAAATGGGTGTGCAGCCCAATATAAAAACAGGAAGAATTTTATAAACCTATGCCATCACAAAATTGACTTTGATATAGATGCTGAATGGCATTTTTCGCAAAATCCCATGGTAAGAATGCTTGTGATGGGATTGGTGGTACAGTAAAAAAATAGTTTCCAAAGTTAGCGTGCAGCATGTGAATGCGGAACCAATAACCACTCCTCTCCAGATGTTTAACTACTGATCAGAAAATATAACTGGAATAAATTTCTTGTATGTGTTGGAAGACAATATTAAGGGCAAAAAGACATCTTATTCCAATGGTTTTTCAAAGCAAAAATTATTCTTAATATAAGATAATTAAATGCTTTCATCCCTGTAAGTGAAACTAAGATTAAAGTGTCTACAACTTCCTTGTCTGATGACCATCAAGTTTGTTTTATTCAGGAAGAATACAAAAGATTAGTTGTGAAACTAAAAGACTATGTAGTTTTGTGTTATGATTCACAATGGTGGCTAGGGAAGGTGGAAGACATTTAATTTCAGCTGACCAAAGTGATTACTTCTTATGTTTTTCCATCCTGCAGGCCCCAACACATCTTTCAAACTCACATCCAGTGATAAAGTCTGGATCAAGGAAAACCATATTATACGTGTTATTTCCCCCATTGAATTAAGTTTGGCCACAACTGGAAGATGTCGTAACATTAATCCAAAACTAAGTGAAGAATTGAGTTTACTTTTGTACTACTGATAATGACAAACTATTTCAACTACAGAAGAAAACATCATGTAAGTTTAATTTTTATTTACTTAAAATTCTGTGATTCTTGTTAATTGATTTCACAAGACACTTGTCAATACATCATTTACTGCGGATTTAACTCCAAATGCCAAATATGTGACAAATAAATTACTAGGTAGTGTAATAATGATCAACAATTAATTTAACTTGATTACTACAATTGAATTTTATTTTGCATCTTTGTTCAGCTACAGAAAATAAACCGATCAAAAAGCACACAGGGATTTCAGTGGTGTATTAAGGGTCACAATGGCAATGTTTTGTTAAATTTTTAGAATTTTTGCACTTGCCCCTTTTTTTTTATAGCTATTCAAAAAATTGATTTTTTTCCAAAAAACCCCAACTTTAAGTAATTTTTTCACCCAGAAGGGATTGAGTAAAATCTTTTGACAATATATCATTTCAAATTATTCCATATAGACTTACTTGCAAAAAAAACTCAGATTGGGTGATTTTCCATGGAATGACCCATAATTTAGAATATACCTATGTAGGTACGAGGTCATTCCGAGAAGAGAGAGGAGTTGTTTTACAGTAGTAGGAGGAACCATTTGTTCAATAGCCACAACCTTATCGGGGTCGGTGGACATGCCTGGGGAGTAATTATATGGCCTAATACATTAACAATCTGTAGGGCAAATTAACATTTATTAGTGTTGACCTTCACATTGAAAAGACTTAGTCTCTGATAAACTTTGCAAATATTGGGGATATGTTCTTCGAATGTAGAGCATAAAATAAAAATATTGTCTATATATGTGATAGCGGCAGTCCACCTGAGGGGACCTAAGAGTTAATTAATGAACCTTTGGAAGTATTGTGGACTGGTACTTAGGCCAATTGGCATTCTGCAATAGTAAAATAAACCAACACCATCAGTTGTAAAGGCCAATGGGGGGCGAACAGGTATGCTATAAAGCCCAGAGAACAAATCTATGTTCACCTATGTTCGTAATGAACGTGGACTGTTGGAGAGCGTTTAAGATGTCCTCAGTGCGGGGAAGGGGGTATAGGGCTCAAGTAAGGTGTTAAGTTTGCAAAAGTCTGTTAAGAACCGAAGACCACCACTCTTCTTTGAAACAACTAAACTAGGGCCAGAATAGGGAGAGTCAGCCTCACCCATAATTCCAGCGTTAACCATGTCTTTGATCTTGACGAAAAGTTCATGCCTTACTTTGGAGCTAATGTGGTAGGGGTGAGTGGCAACAGGCTTGTCAATATCTAATTCTAATTTGATTTCAAAATTTTTGGCCTCCGTGAGCAAATAGCAAAACTGTCACTATATTCTGCAATGATATTGTGGATGGCTTGTTTCTGAGGGGACGTAAGAGTTTCATTAATGTTATGGGCAAGAGGTGGTTGCTGTTCAAAAGCTTCAAGAGTATTACACAAGTGCTCTAGTGATGGAAAATCTGTTACTTTGGAGCACTTAGATACAAGAGGGATTTCAGTTATCCTATTCTCGTTGTGCGCATGCATAAAGAGAATTTGAGTACCGGAGTAATGTCAAAATTCCTAATAAAAATGACACTTAAAATTAGGTCTTGTTGAAGATTGTCGATGACTAAAAAATTCTGGGGATAAGTATTACCCTCAATGTGTAAATTGATAGTGGTTTCGAATTGCGGCGGCGATAAGACAGATGTGGCTGCAACTAGTGAAATGGGCTCTTTTAAGGGAGAAAGGGGTTGAGTATATAAAACGGTAATGGCAATACAAATACACGAGCATCCCATATCTAATAGTGCGTGGTAGCGCGGGCCCTTAATGGTAACTAGGATACGTGGTGTGGCTGAACTAACTTGGGTCCAGTGAGGAGGGGAAGTATGCATAACGTGTGTCTGTTTATCTGTGAAAATTTGCACCAGGGCTCCGCTCAGTTTGCTCATCTCATCATTGCAGGCCTTGCTGGTATTGTTTAGCAAACATTTGGCACACACTGCATCGGGAGTGGAAGTGGAGCGGGCGAAAAAGACACGCAGGCTCAGCCGGAATTTGTTTTTGAAACGCCTAAATATGTTGGCTACGTCTGTAGAAAACTGAAAATCTTGTTTAGGAAAAAAGACACACTGTAGACTTTTATGCCTGACATAGAGGCACAATGCGCAAGTGTTGGTAGCCAAGCTGTGCGGTCCCTGAATTATAAACTGCGCATTTGGCATACACTGCGAAGTGGCAACACTGCAGTTTTGCGCACTGCGCATGGGAGGTGTGGCAACCGTGACCCGCTTTATGTGGGCGGAAGGAGTGCTGCAGTTGCGTGGGCCGCTGAAATGAGGGTGCATGTGCAGTGTTACAATTGTTGATACTTGGTCTGGCTGCAATAACGGCGAAGGCTTCGGTGTATGTTTATGAATCGGTTGGGAAACTGGGGTGCGTTTTGAGCCAGCAGAAAAGTGTGCTATACTGGATGGCGCAAAATGTTTGTGTGAGCGGGGTCGCTTCTCGATGTCACCGCTAAAAAAATGGCGCGATGCTGTGGCAACTGGTGGAATGGAATATGTTGGAAAATTTTTGCCCTTAGAGATGAATTTGACACTCTCTTCAAAGATCTGTGGGGTGTTACTTTGTTAAACAAGGCATTGCACGTGGCCCTTACCTTGACACTTTTGTCATCAGGGGTGATGTGTCTTACCCCCTCGTGGGGAAGTTTTTTGATGGATACCTGGCTGTTGAGGGGCGTTGTATGGACGTGGCTGTGGCGGTCATGGCAGGGTTGTACTTAGCCTGGTAATTCTTAATTCTTAAGTATTTCGAGGTGGTGCATAGTGTCCTCGTCAATGGCCTGCTTTTTGTTGTACAATAAATGTTTTAATCGTTCAGTGTCTGCAGGGCTCGTGAATAACTTAGTTAACCCTGTATTGATCTGTTGCCAAGTGATAGAGTATTCTTGGTGACGTGTCAAGTTTTCAAGTTTTCGAACGTAGCCTGGCGGTATCAGTGAGGGAGAATTTAATGCATTTACATTTGTCAATATCAGTCCACCCATTAAGCTCGGCGACTTCGTCAAAAGCTGGTGAGAATTCGTCAATGTTTTCCAGTGTTTCCCTGAAATTGACGGGGTTTTTCTGGTTCTGTGGACGTAACATTAACCGTGGGGGGGGGGGGGGGGGGTGTTGATTGAGTTGTTGTTGATTGTTAATGTAAGTGTGGATGGTGGGTTGGGGTTGGAATGCGCGTGTAGGGAGGGGTGAGTTGCCAATTTCCTCGTACAGAGGAAATCCAAAGAAATCTGCAAGGGGTGTGGGTGATTGTGCGTGAGTGTTAGGAAGGGATTGAGTGGGGGGGGGGGTGGAACGTCGAGGGGATATTCATGTTCTGTGCTAAGGAATGATGTATCTAATGAGGCATTTTGGATGTGGCTTGTGGTAGGTGTATCTAAGGTGGGATGTTCAATGCATTGCCTGTCAAATTCATCTAATGAACTCTCAAAATCTTTCATGTCAATCAAAACGGTTTTAATAAACTGAGAGAGTTTAGACTGTTTGGCCTTGCTACGCTTTTCCATGTACCAGTGAACGTGGGTGTGTGGGAGGTGATGTTTGGTGTAATGGTGTCGTGCACTTTGTGTAAACTTAAAATAAAACAAACTACAGAAAAGGAAGAGAACTCACTCCGATAGTACACACAAAAATAGGAGTTGTTAAGCAGTTAAGTGAACAATAAGTTCAGCATGCATGAAAAGCATTACACATATATTAACTACAATAATAAAGCATTTTAAACAGGTTGTGGGTGAGCAGGTGAGAACAGTAAAAGGCAATGTTGCTATACACGTGCTGCATCAGATTCGTGGTACCTGACCTGGGAGAAGGTTTGCTTACCGCGAGGAATGAAACAGCTGCTAGCATGGGTGGGTGGGCAGGGAAGTCTGAAAGAGGAGGGAGGTGGTGGCTTTTTCAATTGCGTACTCACGCTTTCAACTACAAGGATATCAATTAAAATATTATTCATATTTATGAACTCGCTTGGCGTGCAGAGAGGGAAAGTCCGGCACTTCCGCCAGTGAAACGACTCCCTGCCTCCTGTTTACAAAATGCACTTTCTCCTTCCTTCACAATTACTTTCGTCACCTTAAGTGGAGGTAAGGGGTATGTAGGGAGATAGCTCATAGGTAGCTGAATGATAGAGGGAATTATATAAATATATGTTTAATGAACAACAACTAATCACAATGAATAACAAGCAACAATTACAAGAACCCAACGGTACAACTCTCAAGACTTTTACTTATTACAGAATATCAGACTACGTTATGACTCAATTACAATATGGTAACTCTGATAACCACGATGCAGCTTGTCCCTGACCTTGCCAATAATATTAATTATTACAAAAGGGGGAATGGGGACGATGTTTTGATACCAGTATTGGTCTCTACCGCTAAGCGAATTATGCTCATCCTTTATCTTCTTCTTCAGTTGACCTCGAAACCCCTCTGCCCAGGGGTAGGTAGGTGCTCTCCTCTTCAGCCCCAATCACACACTCACACTCAATACTAGTCACTCTCTTGATCAGCTAGGGGGAGGTGGTGAGCGCCGGCCTCCAGACCTCTTATATAGCCGGGCGATCAAGAGCATGTTTGTAAAAGAAACCCGCCCGGCTATAATTCATAGTGCGCTATACCTAAGGTGGTATAGCGCCGCCATATGATGCTACAAAATGACTGTCACATGCAGGAAATAAATTTAGAAGGTAATGGCTTACTTTACTTTGTTATTGTGATGACCAGTAGTCTGTATCTACGACCTCTGAAGAAAGTTTATTCAGATTTCATTTTATTTGTATAACTCTTGCAAGAAACAGGAGTAAAATATCTGAAAATTATATATTAAAATGCCACATTAATGGTACATAATTATGTGA
This sequence comes from Dryococelus australis, assembly GCA_029891345.1. Lineage (NCBI taxonomy): Eukaryota > Metazoa > Arthropoda > Insecta > Phasmatodea > Phasmatidae > Dryococelus > Dryococelus australis. The sequence goes on from CM057009.1 coordinate 250,475,193, forward strand.
TAAGGGAGGTTAATATCACGTATTGTAGTAATGCTGTTCACCCACTTTGGGATGTGGTTTAAAAAATTTGATTCAATAAAAATTCGAAATCTGAGAGTAATTTAAATTTTGATTCAAAATTTGATTCAAGCTGAAAATCATTGATTCACAGTTGTCTACGGCATACAGTACAACAACGACATTGAAGATAGCATCCTGGATGTCTTGAAGTTGGAGACCACAATGAAAGACATTGCTGCCATTGTCTGTGCTAGGAAACCTAGTTTTTGTCCATTTAAACATCGGGAATATTGGGAGTGTGGCCAGTCAGTACACTTGAGAATCCAGTGCCCAAAACGGAACAGCAGGACCCGGGAGCCAGACTTGAGTATGACCGAGAGCTGGTCGAGAAGTCTGGAGACAGCGGTAGAGGAAATTCTGAACTCCGTAACAGCAGCGGCACTTGTCACTTGTCAGCAGAGGTGCCGAGAATGCTGGAACTGTGGAAAGGAGGGACACTTATGCACCTGGTATCCAGTGATGCCTCCCGATACTAGTCATCAAGTGACATACTAAAGGACAACTGCACCAATAATTAGAACTGACAGCTACAGTAATGCCTATTCAAATCACGGGCACATTGAAACTGCTGGCAACATACTATCTGAGGGAATGAAGAAAGATCGCTATATGGTGGCAAGAAGAACAAGGATACTGGAGTTGGACCATGTAAGTAGTCGCCCCGCATTTAACACAGTCGAGGCAACAAGAGAAGTCAATTTGACAGATGAAGCTTCTCATATGCATCTTCTGTAGGAGGGCAGTCAGGAGGCAGGAGACGAACATATCTCAATGTCTGTTGGAATCAAGAGGAACACTTGATGTGGTCCGAAAGTTATGGGTGATGCATTCAGGCAAGGACGGATAGTGTGGCTGTATGAAAGGAAACGCCTTTGAAATAACCCATCTCAGTGCTAAGGATGTTGGGAATGCACTTGCCAAATGTTGAAGCAAGTAAGTGATACTTCCTTTCAGATATGTCACCGGGACTCCATGAAAGAAAAGCAGAAGGTTGTCCACATAAACCGACTGGTGCTGTGAGAAGGTCCAGATGTTGGAGAGTCTGTTCAGGATGAACAGACTTAAGTCTGAGAGGGCAGTGTTGCGCGTGCGACCTCTCGCGTCCAATGCTGTGGAAGGAGGGCTGACCCTCCTTGACCTTCTTCTCTCCCCAGGTGGTCTGCTCCAGCGGCCAGCAGCCAGGGGAATGATTGGCAACTTGCGTCACAGCCCCTCCTTCCCCCTGCTAGAGAAGCTGACAACTTTGGAGAATGTGCAATAATATACTGTGACCTAGGACCCTCGGCGCAACATGACATTTAGAGAAATTTCTGTGTGATGGCCTATGACCTTACTAAATATTACAGCGGCCTCTGGGTCGGGATTCTGTTGGTTGAAGTATTTTGCTGAGCGCGGTAACCCAGGCGAAGTTTAGTGCGACAAGGGATATCGGTGAAGAGGACGGACAATAGGAGATAGCGAGCCGATGGTAGACAAGGTGTTTGTGGTTTGAACGGACGAGTTTTGGTTTTAAAGGTAATGGGGACAAGTTCAAGGTCACCCACATACAATATGGCGATAGTAGTCAGTAAAGTAATATGCTTGCTGACTTATATGCATTTTTTGAGTTTTTGTTTTCAATGTCATTCATGGTCATGGGGTCTAGGTCACCTGCATCCAATATGAAGGTAGTAGTCAGTAACATAATATATATAATAAGTGTGTGTATATATATATATATATACACACACACACACGCACGCACGCACGCATGCACGCACGCACGCACGCACGCACGCACGCACGCACGCACGCACGCGCGCGCGCGCGCGCGCGCACACACACACACACACACACACACACACTCTATCTCTCTCTCTCTCTCTCTCTCTCTCTCTCTCTCTCTCTCTCTCTCTCTCTCTCTCTCTCTCTCTCTCTTTTTATAGATGAAAAAATAATTTTTTGGTCCTTTTACATATACAGTTTGTATTGCTATAGGAGCACATAGAAATATAACTGAAGGCATATTGTTTAAAGAAAAGGCCTTTGATATTTGGTTTTATATGCTGTTCATGGTAAAGTGAGTATGAAAGCCTTCTCATTTGGAATATTGGTGGTAAAAATGTAATTAATTTTAGCCTTAGACGTAAACTTCTGAGTGCAGTGGAATATACGCACTCTGTTTATTACTTACAAGGCAATATTTATGTAGAAATGTGGTTAAGGGATAAAATATGGCTGAAAGAAAAATGTTACTAGGGCATCAAAAGTTCTCACTTTACCGTGAACAGGCTTTTCTTATATCAAACAAAGAAATATTATAATAAATCTGAGTATTTCAAGGAGAATATATTCAGAGATAAGTGAAATTCGTTCATTCTTTCATTTACTTATTGTTCAGAAACTTTGGGACGAACATTGTCGGTATACATTTATATGTTTATATTGTGTATATTAAAACTTAAAAAAAGTACCTAAAAAGAAGTTTATGTATACATTTTTCAGTTATTTCAGACCAAAAAAAAAACAGATGAAAATTGTTATTGATAGCTGTGACAGGCGTGTGATAAGGGACACTATTAGAGACTTTTACGTTGTCAAGAAAATTGTACCAACTGTAGGCAAACTTATGCCAGTTCGGCGTGAAAACATTGGGTGGAATTGTAGTCAGTCGTCTGTACGAAGACTGCTCAAAGACATGGACTTCTTGTGGAAAAGATCACAAAAGAAACGGGTGTTTCTTGTTGAAAGAGCTGAATTGTCATGTTGCGTTCAAAGTATTTGACAACAACGAAACTGCTGAGGAGAGAATGCAGACACATATTTTACATTGACGAAACGTGGATTGACATTTAAGAAGTGCTGGCAAAAGAAAGCTGACATTGAATGATTGGTAGAAAGTGATATTGCAGCAAACAGACTTTTTGTTGTGCACATCGGATTGCAAGAAGGCTTTCTTCCATGTGGGTAGTTAATTTACAAGGCAAATTCGACGACAGGTGATAATCACGAGCAGAGGAATGCCCTGAATTTTGGGAAGTGGATTTCGCAGCAAGTTTTACCAAATCTGCCACCAAATTCCATGATAGTTATGGACAGTGCACCATATCATTCGAAGCAAGTAGAAAGGTCACCGTCAAAATATGACTGGAAGAATGAAATTGTGGCGTGGCTACAGGGAAAAGGGATTTCTTGCGACGCAACAATGAGAGAGACTACTCTCATTGAATTGCTTGAAAACCATTGAACAAGAGAGAAAATATTTGCTGTTGACACGGTATTCCAGCAACTTGGCCATACTGTACTTAGATTGCCCCCTTATATGTGCGATTTCAATGCTATAGAACTAGCCTGTGCTAAGATTAAACATCATATCAGAGCTCACAACATAACTGGAGATTTATCACTGCAAGTCTTACAGAGGCTAACAACAGAAGCCGTAGAAGCCGTAACAAAGGAAGTCTGGGTGGGATATTGCAGACACGTTGAAGGAATTAAAGAGTACTGGGAGAACAACTGCCTCATGGAGTTAGCAGTAGATGAATTCTTAATTAAACTGGATAGTGATAGTGACGACACACATGATAAAACCGAAAAAAATTCACACCATAACCGCTGCAGTGAGCAAGAAATTTTTAGTGAATGTTATAGTGTTAGCTCTTGCTTAGCTCAGCCATTGTTAATAATAAAACTAAATTATATCTTACTGATATATGTACTCTACAGTGTCATTTATTTGTTTTGCTTAATCAGTTTTTAATTAATGAGCTAGGAATAGTTATACTTTTCTGTAAGCTTCCTCAACAACAGTGAATAAACATTGTTAACAATACTATGTTTAGTCATGTTCGTAAGGGCTGTTCACGATAAAGTGATCACTTTAAAAACAAACCTTAGAAAATAGTCATTGTCTCTGAATGCATATATTTTAATGGGTGCACTGAGTGACATTCGTCTAGTAAAGTTGGTAACGATGGAGGGAAAGCAATTCCACATATTAACGTTGAACAAAAAGTGTTAGGTAATCAATTGTGATTACTTAAATCATTTCTCTCGCTTTCTGTTTTTTTAATGTATTGAAGTGTAAAAAGGAGCAGATTTGTACAATGTCTACTTTTCTAATAAATTTACAGTTTCACTTGACTGACGCATGAATAAAGTGGCAATGTAAATTTTATATAAGGCGGAAAACACACAATATGTTTACAAGTAGATCTTAAGAAGGGCTTTCAAATGTGCTAATTTTACCGTAAACAACCTATAGATGTGTTATCAGTTTGTAAAATTCCTATCCACTTTTATTTGTACGTATGCAATTAGTTACATTATTTTTCTTTTATTTTTACTTATACTATTACATAAATCCTTCATTGTCGAAGCAACTGGAATCCGGAATGTCACATGGTGTCATTTGACCAATTAATAGTTTTAATTCTGAATACTTGAAACTAAGTAAATTTAAGCTGAACATTTCAGTATATTTTCCCTTATTTTGACTTTATGTTCCCAACACCATGATCTTGGTAACACTGTTCACTCTTATAGTCACTGTGTACCGTAACATTATACGCTCACATCTTGTTCAGTAATAATTCCATAGAACTGAATACTTGTATCTAAGTATTTTTTTCATTAGTTATGTTTATTAGTCACATTATGATCTTGGGTTATTTATTGTTAAGTATTATTGTCATGTCCTAAAAATATACTATCAAACTGTGTTCAATTGGTAATTACTATTAAATTGTAATACTTGTAAATCAGTGGTTGTTAACTGATTGTCACTGCAATTTTTAAATTTTGTGTTTTTGAGACTAATGATTTCTTTGTTTTTATTTATCATCCTTTGTCTATTAAATCTATGTTCAGTAATTTTAAAGTTTTCTAATATAACACATGTAAATCAGTGTTGTTAACTATTCATGTTGCTGACTCTGGCGAACAAATAAGTTAACTAACTTTGTAATGATATGTCTATAGATTGTCTCATCAACCCCTGCGAACCATATTTTCGCACAATTGTCTCACTTACTGGTTTTTAATCTTAATGCATAGTTTAAATAAGATCATGCAATTAGAGTGAAACATTTTTATTTATTTTAAATTGCTTTTCGTTGGTAGCATTTGATACTCAGTAAAATATTTTGCCAAACTGAGCAAAATTGACTTATTTGTTTCTAGTACTGACTATGATATTAATGTTATCCCCACTCACCTTTGTAATAGTTTCATATTCATTCCAATACAATGTTTAAAGACGTGTAGCTGAAAAAAAATTAATACATCCAAGCTTTGTCCAGGACTTAAACCCAGAACATCTAGTACTGTAAGCAGGCGCGTAACAAACTGTGCTACAAAACAAAAGTGTCAGCGATAGATGCGATGATGTACTGTTAAAACACTTCTGTTTGAAGTGGAATGTTTGCAGGATGCGTAGTACGTCGTTCAATGGTACACTTTGCAGTTGAAGGGAGAGACGCGACAGGCCAAGCCTAGGGATGACCGAGGAGAGCGGGAGGTAAACTAGGACTAGGGGGTCCAGCCCTCACAACGTTTGATGCCAACAGTAGTTTATCTAAAATTGTATTACTTGAAGTTAGTCACATATTTACAAAATAATAGCTATGTAAATATTTTAATATGCCATTTGTCCCAAAATATTTAATTTAAACTTTATATTGTAGCAGTATACATGACAAACATTGAGTGTGCCAATACAAGATGTGGCAGAAATAATGCCCACATTTGAAAACCAAATTAGAATATAATTGCTAGTGATACACTGAAAGTTACAACTGTAATGAAAAGCACACACAATATGGTTTTGTTTCAGTCGGACATGAACATTGTCACACGCAGGTCAGTGGTGAGACATTGCAATATCCGTAGTCAGTGGTGAGACATTCCAATATTCGTTCGGCGACATTTAGCATAACAATCATGATCATCCAGGGTGAAATGCAGCAAACTGCGTTACATCAGCAACAACAATGTTGTCGCTCAGTGGGACGACATGTAATGACGCACATGCAGGAATCAGCAATTGGAAACAACACCTGTGCATCAACGTCCACCACGTCCCCCCTCCCCCTCCTTTCATTCTGTCCTGACACAGCCACAGTGATGTGTAGCAACAAGGCACATTTACACCTGTCCGGCAGTGTGAATAAATAGAATTTTTCTACTGGGTGGAGTATAATCCTCGCAAATTTCATGAGCGGCCACTTCACAGTCCTCGCGTTACTGTATGGTGTGCGAAAGGAGAATGCAGTGTGTGAGGTCCGTATTTTTGTGAGGAGGATGGTGCGACAGTGACATCACTTTGTTACATTACGATGCTACAGAACTTTCTGCACCCTAAACTAGGTGAACTGGATGGTGCACATGACGTATGGTTTCAACAGGACGGAGCCACTCCACACACGTGACGGGCCCGTGACGTTTTAAGCGAAATGTTCCTTGGTCATCTGATCTCTTTGCATGGCGACATTGGGTGGCCAGCCCGGTCACCTGATCTGACCCCTTGAGACTTTTTTCTGTGGGGTTTCCTCAAAGCAAGAGTATACAGATATCGTCAGTGGACGATTGAAAATTTGAAGGATGCAATTTGACAAGAAATCGCCGCTATTCCACGACAGATCACCCGGAAGGTTATGTGACACATAAGAGAATGACTACAAGAATGAGGGTCGCCACTTACGTGACATTATGTTCAAAACCACCTAACCCAAAACTCTATCGTATGTTTTTTTCTTTACAGTTGTTATTTTTGGTGTATCACTAGCCTTTATATTCTAATTTGGTTTTGAAATGTGGGCATTATTTATGCCGCATGCTGTATATACATTTTGTGTTATATTTAATGGTGAATTACTAGACGCATTCAATGGTTATACTTTTCATCTTTACTACTATTAAACACGGCAGCTCTACATACCCACCCAACAAACATTATGTGTCTGAATTTTGCTACATACTCAGCACAACATTTGTTACCAACCTTTCAATGTTAACTTTTACAACACGAACTTACACATAAAAATTGCCCTTTTCAACACCTCCCCCAATTTTGACATACCTAGGCCAGTTACACAGAAGAGAAATTTACTACAGGGAATGGTCTTTGTCAACACATTTGCTACTTGGTTGTGAGTGTTTACGTACACCAGTTTCAGTACTTTCTCCTGCACAAGATCTTTAACAAAGTGATGCTTCAGACGTACATGTTTTGAGCATTTTGTCCCAAAAGTGCTAGCAATTTTAATACAAGATTGATTATCCTCAACACAAACTGCACCTTTGACACACCTATTATTTCTACCAACAGCTTACCCACGAACAGACATTTAGCGGCTGCAGAGGCTAAAGCTTTATATTCTGCCTCATTAGAGGAAAGGCTCACACAAGGCTGTTTTTTACTCTTCCAAATAAGATTGTTGCTGAAAACTCTAATAAAGAAACCTGTTACTCTCTTCCTGTCCTGTGGGTCATTGGCAAAATCAGCATTGACAAATGCATCAACAACTATACCATCAGATCTGCCATACTGCAAACACAAATCTTTAGTTTGGGTGAGATATCTCAAAATATGCTTTAAATACTTATAATGAATAGTGTCATAGCAGTTTTGAAACTTGCTAAAGTATGATACCGGCAGACTTAAATCAGGCCTACTGCCTATTATGAGATACATAAGGCACCATATGAGCTCCCTAGAAGGAAGTTCTTCCTTACATCTAGCACTTGGTTCAGTATGCAGTTTTAGTTCCATAGGGATAGCAGAATATTTACAATCACTCATGTTGAATTTTTTCAAAACTTTGTTAATTAACTCCCGCTGGCTAATTAGTGTTGTGTTAACATGACAGCATATATCTAATCCCAAGAAATAGTGTGTGCCTTGTTATTATACATTTCCTTCATTTCAAACACTTTCATCAACCTGTCTTTAGGCCATGTTATTGCTTGTTTACTGTCTGAAATAATTATTAAATCATCTACATACACTAGAATATAGATAGTACCTTTTATAAACAAATAGGGGTCTACATTTGACTGTACAAAACTCATATTTCATAAGGTTTGGCTCAAATTTTTATACCAACATTGAGGAGATTGTTTTAAACCATACAATGATTTAATTCGTTTATAAACGTCACCATCATAGAGTTCCATTTTTACTCCCACAGGCTCTTTTGTAATCTGGCTCATCAAGATCACCATACAGAAATACGGACGTCACATCCAGCTGATCCATATATCATCCTTTCTGTATTGCTACTGAAAGAAGGATTCTTAATGTTGTCATCCTGGCAACATATGCATAAATCTCTTCCTCTGTCTTGGATCCCTGAAGCAGCCTTTTGCAACCAGTCCGGCCCTTTTCACTGTCTCCCCCTTGACTTCTTTTTCTGAAAACACCCACTTGGAGTCAATTACCTTTACATTAGGTGGGCATTCTATCAATTCCCATGTGCTGTTTTCCTTAAGTAATGCTTCCTCTTCTTACATGGCACTCAACCATATTTCCTAGTCGGGACATTCTTCTACATCTGTCATATCCTGAGGAATATTGCACATGAAACTGGCACAGCGCAATGCAATATGTGCAACATCGTAGTCTTAATGCCCTTTAGTGGTTGTCCTTACGCTTTCAGATTTTCTACTGCTTCCATGAGGTTGACTGTTGTCGTGATATATGACTTCGTTGTCTTTCGAACATTCCCCTGAGGGAGTGATGTCTTGATCAGGCGATTTGATATCCTCACCTTTTGAGACCTGGTCGGTTGACGCTTTGAACATTTGGTTTCTGGGTATCAACCTCCTTAAACATCCCGTCCTTTATATGAGTTAGAGTCCCTGGCTTCACATTTTCCGCCTCCAGGAATATTACATCTCTGGATACCACAATTTTCTTGTGACCAACATAAAAAAATATGTACTCATTATATACATATCCCACCATGATTAATTATTCACACCCTTTCTCTAACTTGCCTATAGAGCGATTATTTTTAGCAAAATGCTTTACACCCAAACAGTTTTATTGTACTGTAGTTGACCTCATACCCATACTACAACTCAGCAGGTATATCGTCAGTCACTCGAGGTGTTCAGTTGTAGAGCTAAGCTGCTGTTCGAATAGCCTTCCTCCACAAATACCTTAGTAATTCTATCATACACCTTGCTTTATTTAATAGTGTCCTATTCATTCGCTCACATCTACCATTTAGTTCTGCTGTGAAAAATCAGGTGTGTTCCAATTCAGTACCTTTTTCAGAGCATCAATTCTGGAAGTCCTTTAATGAATATTCGCCACCATTGTCACAGCAAATTATACTTACTTTGAGACCATCACCAGAAAATTTCCACTCAGCTCCATCAACATAATGTCTCAACTTTTCCTCAGCCTCATCTTTAGTTTTCAAAAGGTAAAAAACTGTGAAATTGGAAAACCCATCAATTATGGTTTGGCAGTATTTAAAACCATCACACGTAGTTGGAGTAATTGGTCCACACACATCACTAGAAATAACTTCCAATGGTCTATTTCCTCTGGGACAAGAAGCCTAGTCATTTTCCATGTGAGACAAGTTGTACTTTTTTAACATCATCTATACCTTTGATACCTATCTTCTTCAGTTTTCGTATTGCTTCATTACAGGGGTGCCCCAATATTTCATGCCATGTTACGTTGGCCCATTGCACACTTCTCTACAGTGGTTAATTCCAAAACATATTATGACTTCCTAACTCTTTTCACCATGAGAATTATAACACTATTTATTCTAATTGTCATATATCCGTGAGAAAAAATGGTATAAAATACAGTTTCTGCAACCTTTGGAATGGATGAAAGATTATATATGAAATTTTGTACAAGTAACACATTCTGTAGAGAACACTGGTATGGTTCTCCTCTCGGTAGCAACAAGCTTAGATGATCCATCAGCAACAATTATAGAAATGGGCACATATAATGTTTTTATATTGGTCATGAATGGCTTTACTGAAGCATTCACAAAATGTTCAGATACACTGAAATTACACACAAAGCATATAACAAGTCATCATCACAGCTTTTACTTAGAGTTTTGTTGTCACACAACGACAAAGCCATAAATACTGTACTTGTGTCCTCAGCTTTGGTAACGCTTGTCCTGTCTTATCTGTCACATCCTCGTGAGCCTCTGCTGGGACCTGGAGAGCCTCTACCCCACGCACTGCCTGGTTTGTTTCTTCTTCTCCAACAATTAATCTTCTTATGTCCTGGAAGTCCACAATTATAATACTTAAGCTGTTTCTTCACCATAAAGACATCGCTCTGACTGACTACATTTTTTCAGTATTTAGGTTAACCCGCTTATTATTATGTTCCTTTAACAATCTGTCGTTAATGTCATGAAATACCAACTTGTCACTATACATCTCAATTACAGTAATTGACCCCTTATAACTGTCAGGTAGTGTCATCAACTACTGACAAGTAAGGTTTTATTCATGAATGGTCATGCCAATTAACTTTAACTCACGTACAATGTGTTCAAACTCGGCAATATGACGTTCCAAATTTTCTCCTTCCTGAAGTGTTAACTGGAATAATTTTTCCTGCAAAAACAACTATGAGCTAACTGGTTTCTTTATGTAAATACTGTTACGAGTTGCCAATCGGCGCAGCGCGTGCAGGCGAGATAAGAGGCATGCGACCGAGTGGCAGCAGCATATTAGTTTCAAGGCAAGGCCGGCAAGATAATATTCTGTGGCACGACACTGCATGACCCTGTTGTGGTATTCATTCTCGTTTATCGAAGAATGCTCTGGAGAACTGACATTTGTTCTCAGCACAACTTGGAGTTTGTTGAACCTTCCAGTGGTCGCCCTGACTATATTTAAGTGTGACAGGCCTTGTAACTGGGAGTTTTTGAGTTGGAGCACATTAATGGATGACTGGCAGGATTCCGAGCGAACGGCGTGGTCAGCTGTGAAGAAGGGAAGGCGAAGACTGTGAGTGTCAACATTTTGAAGGACGTGGCTAGAGCCTGGACTTTTGAATCAAATGTGTTAGTGAAAGACATTATAATTGATGGAAACAGATAGACAGAACACATGCTAATAATTGGAATGAGTTAATTGAATGCAATCAAGGGAGACATTAAGAAGGACATTAACTAAAGTTGAAATAAACATTAAATTGTCTGCTCACTGTTAACTAGAGTAAAAGTGGAGATAGCTTATTGATGTTGTACATATTAACAGAGTGAACAAATTAGAGATAAAATTTAGATTCTTTTATTTATTAATTTTATTATTGTTATGACCTCCATCCCTTACAAACTCGGATATGCCCTCAGGCATCCTCGTAACACTGGTGTCCGAAGTGGGATGGAGGCAATTATTAGTTAATAAATTTTAAATAAAGTTAGACATTAGGTTAGTAATTAGTGATATTAAGACTAATTAATTATTGTAATAGCTGTAGGGAAAATAATGATTTTATACAACCGTAGTAGTGAATGTTAACCAGAAAATTGTCTGCAGAACTGGAATCATTGCAAGCACTGATGGAGGAGTTAGGTAGCCAAGTGAGTGCAAGTGTTAATAGCCTTGATAACAAGATTAGTAGTGTGTCAGAGAGTGTACATGACATTGTAAATACCCAAATTAGTAGGGTGGACAAAACTGTAAATAACCAAATTAGTTGAGTAATTGCAGGTGTGAACGAGAATGTAAATAGCAAAATAAACACTGTTAATAAGAATGTAGACAGGAAAATAGATGGCATTAGCGAGTTAGTGAACACTAAAATGGGCAGTGTAAATGACAGAATGGGCAGTATCGGTGGAAAAATAGAAAGTGTCAAGAATGAAGTGAAATAAGTGGGATGAAGAAGCAGATGGAGGAATTTCTTCGCCAATGAAGATTCACAACTACAACATTGCCAGCCGAGAAAAGTGAGGAACCAATACAAGTCATCACCAACGCAGCGGCCTTGGAGGAGAGCATGAAGATCTGCTGCACTGGTGCTTGCCGCCAGGAGTGGGGAAGGTTGGGTCTCAATTAAGCCCGCCCCTTACTATGGTCATACCTAATGGGGGGAGTACCAACACCAGTTTGAAATAGTCGCTATCCTTAATGGCTCGAAAACTGAACAGCGGGCTTACTACCTCCCTGCAATACTGAGAGGCCCGGCACTGAGCATATTACAATCTCTACCAGAGTGATATCGACTGAAGTACCCCACTCTGGTGTCGGCATTGGAGCTTCTTTTCGGCGACTGGTACCTGCGGAATGTGCACCATGCACACCTGTGAAGCCACACACAAGGATCAGGGGAACCACTGGAGAAGCTATGGCAAAATATTGTGCGGCTCTCTCACCTATCTCTGGAAGGGTGCTCCAAGGAGGGGCACGGCATAGCTGTCGGCTTTTTTCATTGATGCCATCGCAGACCCACGAGGTTCAACAAGTAGTATGTGTGGCTGCACCACATGCAGGATGCCCTGACCCGAGCACTGGCGGTAGAGTTGGCAAAACGGGGAGCCACACACCAATGACCAGTCGGGCAGTGACGCTGACGGAAGAAAATGAAGACAGCATCAAGAAAACTCTGAAGGATATGCAGACATTTATGAGAGACATCACTTCCAGGGTCTGTGCTACAGAGCCTCGCTGGGGCACCTGAGAGCCTACTGCCCACATCAGCAGCCACAGTAGCAGAAGCAGCAGCGAGATAAGAGGCAGTGGGAGGCAGGTGAGAATAAAGCTAATTCGGAATACTTGTAAACACAGATTTTGGGGGCGAAGGTCGGTGACTGTCGGAGGAAAGGCCCCATTGTTCTTACAGGTATGGTCGGTAAAACAGGACTGGGATGCAATACTTGTGGAGTGGAGCATGAATAATGTTCTGTGCCAGATTGTCATCAACACTAGGGCGACCATAACAGTAGTAAGACCAAACATACTCGGGCCTTCTCCCCAGCGATCGCCCGGCACCATGGAATGATGCTATTTGACTACAGTAACAGTTGAGACCATACCATTTAAAGGTAAAAGCAAAGTTAATATAAATCTTGGTTACATAATCATAGAGCACGGTGTTTACATCTCTGAAATAGAGGGTGAATGTCTTTTTGAGACTTGACATGCTACATAAACTGGGGTGCTGTATCAATATTTGACTTGGTGTGCTACGGGTAGACAGAGTTGGTGGTGTTATCACTGCATGATTTGTCCTCCACAGTAAGTTGCCCAGTAGTATGCGGTCAACCCACTGTGCTGCCCGCTTCTAGTGAAATTGCCATTACAGGCAGATGCCAAGGAAATTTTGTCAGATGTTTGGGTTTAATTGAGCCAGCACGGAAGAGTGGTGTCCTGTCAGGTAATGTTATTGTAGCAAGAACTTTGTTCTCTTCTAATTCTGACAGTTTTCTAGTTAGAATGATAAATTGGTCCGATAGTGCCATTCATCTTAAGGAGGGGCAGTGATAGGTGTTTGCAAGCAGGTCACACAGTTACTTCCAAATGTTCCAGATAGAATATCCTCTGCTAGACGTATTGGATGAACTGCTAGAATGAACAAAAGAAAATATTAACTGGCAACAGGAGAAGGTTGTCTCTGAATTACTGCAGAGAAATAAGGATGCCTTCTTGTGTGGACCAAATAACCTTGGAAGGATTAATCTGACCTGCCACCACATTGATACAGGAGATGCCAGGTCTATTAAGCAGCCACCAAGATGACTGCCACTATCTTTGCACGAGGTGGTTGATGGTAATCTAAAGGAAATGGAGTTTAAATGTGATAGAACCATCAGTTAGTATATGGTAGTCCCCCATTGTACTTGTTAAAAAGAGTGATGTGCTCTAAGGTTTTGTGTAAACAATTGCCAGCTTAATAATGTGACAAAGAAAGACACTTATCTGCTTCCAAGAATAAATTACACATTAAACAGCCTAGCAGGTTCACAATAGTTTTCCACTTTGGTCATGAAGAGTGGGTACTGGCAGTGTGAGGTGGCTGCAGAGAACTAAGAGAAGACTGCATTTTGTGTTCAAGGGAAAGGAACCTGGCAGTTCAAAGTTATGCCTTTTGGGTTATTCAATCCCCTTGCCACTTTTGAACACCTGATGGAAAAAGTTTTACCTTTAGATATTTATCAGGTTTTCCTAGATGACATAGTTGTGACAGGAAGGACATTTGAAGAGCACCTATCATGATTAGAGACTGTATTCCAGAAGGTGGCTAGAGTCAACTTGAAACTGGTTCCTTAGAAGTGTCACCTGTTTCAAAAGAAAATAACTTTCTTGGGACATGTAGTGTCGGCCCATGGGATTGAAACAGACCCCAAGAAAACCAAAGCAATAAAAAATTGGCAGATGCCAACTGACAAAACTGAATTGCTGAGTTTTCTGGGACTCTGTGGCTACTACCATTGATTTGTACCTGTGTTCACCACGATTGCCAAGCAACTACATGAACTAACTGAGACGAAAATGAGATTTCATTGGACCACCGAGTGTGAAGATGCTTTTAGAAAACTAAAGAAAACTCTGATATCTCCTCTGGTCCCGGGTTTCCCAAAAAGTGAAGGTGTATTCATTTTGGACACCGATGCTAGTGATATAGGCACTGGAGCTGTCTTATCTCAGGTTCAAGATGGGAGGGAAAGACCACTAGAATACTTCAGTAAGGTATTGCATAAGCATGAGAGAAATTACTTTGTTACATGCAGGAAGCTTCTGGTCATGGTGAAGGCAATTTCACACTTTCACCCTTACCTTTATGGCAGACATTTTATTTTAAGAACCGACCATGCTTCATTATGCTGGCTACTGAATTTTAAAAACCTAGAAATTCAAATAGCCCTGTGGATACAGCATCTTCAAGAATCTGACTTTGAAATACAGCTAGATCTGGACGCCTTCACTGTAATGCAGATGCTTTTTCTAGGAGGCCATGTGAGCCATCTTGTAGTCATTTCGAACATCAGGAAGTAAAGAGTGACGAATCGCTGAAGGTATGGAGGACCAGAATTCAAGGTCTTCTATCTTGTGATGAGGGTATCAGGAAAGACCAGCTGAATGATACCACTTTGAAGCCATTATTGAAGTGGAAAGAAGCTGGCTGTCTACAAAAATGGGAAGTGATATCTAGTCTGAGCACGGCAGTCAAAGCATACTGGGCACAGGGGAATTCCCTTTTACTAAAGAATGGTGTACTTTAAAGAAACTGGGATAGTAATGATGGAAAATACACTTGGTTACAGTTGGTCCTTCCAGAATGCCAGGTTCCAGAAGTCTTAAAAGAACTGTATAATGAGGTAGCCAGTGGGCACTTTGGTGTTATTAAGACACGTGATAGAATTATACTGAGATTCTACTGGCTTCACTGTTGGATGGATGTTGAGAAGTGGTACAGATTGTGCGACACCTGCAGTGCGAGGAAGGGCCAAAGAACCAGTGACAAGGTCACCTCCAGAAATACAATGTTGGAACCCCATTCGAAAGGATGGCAGTAGACATTCTGGGTCCTTTGCCTGTCACAGAGAGAGGTAATCAGTATCTACTGGTGGCTCAAGATTATTTTACTAAGTGGCCTGAGGCCCTTCTGAACCTGGAAACAGGTACTGTGGCTGAGGCACTCATAGAAAATGTCTTTTAAAGGTTTGGGGTGCTATTAGAACTCCATTCTGATGAGAGAAGAAACTTTGAAGCAGCAGTCTTCTAGGAGGTAACAAAAATTATGAGGATGAAAAAGACTAGGACTACAGCCTTAACACTTTGTCGGATGGAATGGTCGAGAGGCTTAACTGCACTCTTGAGCAGTACCTGTCAATATTTGTGGCGAACAACCAAAAGGACTGGGATTCAAAGGTGTCATTATTTCTTCTTGCTTACCGCTTAGCAGTTCACGAATCCACAAGGGTAACACCATCAAGGATGCTGTTTGGAAGAGAGCTACGCTTTCCCAGTGACCTGCTGTTTGGACGATCGACAGAAGAGGCAGTTGCAGCCCCTGATTATGCCAGCTAATTACATAACACACTTGTTGGCATTCATGATTTTGCTCGACAGCACCTCAGAATAAATAGCGACAGGATGAAGATGCGGTATGTTTAGAGAATGTAGAGAGAGATATTTCAAGGACAACTGGTGTGGCTATACAGCTTATGGAAGAGAAAAGGGTACTGCCCGAAGCTACAGAAATGTTGGGAAGGCCTCTACAGGATTCTGAAGAAGATCAATGATGTGATCTTTTGGATTTGTTGCCATGGCTCTCTGGCAAAGCCGAAGGTTGTCCACATCGACCGACTGGCACTGTACAAAGGTCTGGACGGTTCAGTCTGATCAGGATGAACAGACTTGAGGAGGGTGCAGTGTTACGAGTCGCAAATTGGCACCGCGTGGGCAAGCAAGATATGAGGTAGGTGACTGAGTGGCTGTGCCATATCAGTTTCAAACCAAGGCCAGCAAGATAATATTCTGTGGTACGACACTGCGTGACTCTGGTTGTGGTGTTTTTCTTCGTTTATCAAAGTATGCTCTGGATTACTGACCAAGGCTCTCAGCGCAACTTGGAGTTTGTTGAACCTTCCAGATGTTTGCCTTGACTGTATTTAAGTGTGGCAGCCCTTGTGGCTGGGAGTTTTTGAGTTGGAGCACATTAATGGATGTTTGGCAGGATTCTGAGTGATTGGCGTGGTCAGCTGTGAAGAAGGGAAGGCAAAGACTGCGAGTGTCAACGTTTTGAAGGACGTGGCTGGAGCTGAAACTATTGGATCAGGTGAATGAGTGAAAGACATTATAACTGATGGAAACAGATAGACTAAACCCATGCTAATAAAGGGGCATGAGTTAATTCACTGCAATCAAGAGAGACATTAAGATGGACATTAACTAAAGTTGAAATAAACATTATATAGTGCGCCACTGTTAAAATAGAAGAGTAAAAGTGGAGACCACTATTTGATGTTGTACATTCTAGCAGAGTGATTAAATTAGAGATCAAATTAATTTTATTTTATATATATATTTTTTTTATTTTTAAGACCTCTATCCCTTACAAATTTGGATGCGCCCTCGGGCATACTCACATGTAACATACCTTTATAAGCATTTATTATCGTTTTTGTATCTTGCATTCCTTAATGTGCTCCAACTGCAAGTCCGCTATTCTTCGTACGATAATGTGAGCTGCCATCTTTTCAGCTTTCTTCAAAAGGTCTACAGATTTCTCTCATAGTCTTTCTCGAACCTGATCTGTAAGTTTTACTGTTAATCCTCTCCCCACCAATATTTATTCTAATTCCTGTTCAACAAAATCAAGGTATTCACTTTTATCTAATACTACCTTCAAACTGTATAACCAATTGTCAAAATCGACACCCTCAAATATCCCAAGCTTTTGAATGTCTTCTTCCATTTCGGCCATTTCTATTGGGCCTATAACCCTTGTTATATTTAATGGTGATTCACAAGATGCCTTGAATGGTTATACCTTTCATCTTTAGTACTATTTAACATGGCAGCTCCACATACACACTCAACAAACACAGTCTCTCTCCATTTCAGTAAATACACAACACGACCTTACACATCAAAATTGCCCTTTTCAACATCCCCCCCCCCCCATTTATGATTAGTACAAGAGAAAATTGTGATTTTCTGCCATATCTAGTGGACCAATCAACATAATTCTCACCAAATTCTGCATGCAAGTAGTGATATGGTAGACCAAGTAAAATTACTTGGTTAAGTGGGTCAAGCTTCCTTTTTAATGATGGTAAATAATGTAGATTAAAAGCTTATATCTATTAAAAAATGTAACCATAATCAATCATTCTGTGTATGCAGACAGTATTTATCAAAAGCAATATATACGACTATACACAGCCTCTTTTTTAGGCATTTCTATATAACAGTGCTTTATGAGAATTAATTTTGTATGCCATAATATCTCGGGAACCAATTAGCGGATTTACAACAAATTTCTCACACAAGTAGTGCTATGGTATGCCATGTCATGTTATTTGATTCATTTAAGTCGCTCAGACACTTATTTTTAAAATTATATTTCTTGTAGATTAGTAAATTGTATCTACTGACACATTCGAATGATCACAATCAAAGTTGATGCTCTGTGGTATACATCTGTAATGCAGTTAGCAGCACACCAGCTTACGGTGTCGGGACCTACAAGTTTGAGTCCTTGGTAAGACATGTGTTGATGCCGGCTAACAGCCAGCCACGTTAATACCATGTTGGCGCTCACCACTCATGTGACATGTGGACATGCACGTGCATAAAGAGGCCATAAACAGAACTTTCCATAACGGAATATTTATTTTAAGCGTAAAATTATGTCTCTTGTTTAGTATCAAGTTGTCAAGTGTTTAAATGTTTAAATGTGTTTCATAATATTGTACAATGTTTGGTTAAGAATTCAAAATGTGCGCTGTACGAAGACTACGAACATTATTATTCTTGCATGAACGCTGCCATAAAAGACATTCAACGTATACAGAAATCACACAATTTAAGTATAAAATGTAAATCTGTGTTAAAATTATTTATGTGCCATTTCTTTTCAAAATATAGAAGTTTTACTTGACATACATAGCACTTCTGCTTGCGTGAACCCCTACCACTGGGCAGTCCGTTGAGGAGAGCTGGCGAGGTAAGACGCTATCACGTACGCACTTTAAACTTTTTGCACTGATGTAAATTAATTACAATAGCTCACCTTTAGTATACCGGTTAACCTTTACTTTGCATACGTTTTGCCAGACATTCCCCAGCATTATGCTTCTGCTTAACTTGATAATTCGTGCCCTTGTTGCTTTTTCAATGTAAACGAGGAGGAGGAGAAAAATGCCTGAGAGACCATGCGGCCCGCGTTACTTTGAATCAGGTGCCATCCGTCAATGTTGAAGGTGTTTCAGTGTAATTTCTGTTTAATTGCTGCGTGCAATTTTAAGGGCTTTATTTTCATGTATGTATTTAAAGGTAATTTTCAGGTTTGTTTTACGGTCACATCACTTGTGACCATGTGCTTAATAGCCACCAAGTCAATTTCGGCATGATCCATGCGCTTTGAGCATTTATTTGTGTAGTATCATGTGTGCCATAATTTATTTCAGGGTTCTATGTATTTTTAATTCAGGGTTCCGTGAATTTTTCACGTAATTAATACTTTTTATGTATGACCCTGCTGTGTATTCCAAGTTTGACTTTCCCGCCATCAGGCATGCCAAAAGCCTATAAATGTGTCAATCTAGAGGAGAACATTTTGTCCTAGCATTAATAACCATTTGTCTGGTCTGAATTTGCCATTACTATGTAGAAATATTAAAATTTCATCTGCACCATGTAATCCGCTACGGATCTTATCCAGTGGCATCCACACCATATAAGTTTGCTTTTACGCATCTGCGTGTTTATTGTGACATTCATGTAGTGTCCCATCTTGTTCCATATGTATTTGTGCCATTTATGTAATTTGTACGATGAGATTATTTCCGTCCTAGCCGGCTATGTGTATAGGCCGTCACCACACTAACCACATGCGGCAAGACGAGCCCCGACGTGTCCGCGTTGGCGATGCCAAATAATCAGACGTGTTTGTTCATTTCATAATTCTCTGCACCCTGTCTTCAGGAAAAATCTAGAGTCCACCCTGGTGGCTGTCGACCCCTTTCCTTGTGAAGATTATGTTTTCTAACTCCACAGAGAAATCATTCATCTAGGAGTGCGCTAGATTAATTGCGGGCTGGGGATTACCCGAATGGAGTTTGCTAGACACGTCCGAGTTCATGCATAAAGTTTACCTTGGCATGATTTGTATGAGTGACAAAATAAAAATAAGTATCACAGTGCTTAAAGTCTTTCATTTTTCAGTGATAAAAGTTTAGTAAAGATGTTTAGTAATGCAAAGTGTTTCGTAAGTACGCTTGGGTGAGACGGACACACAGAACCCACAGCTTTCCTGAGAACCCTGAGTCTCAATAGTGCGGTGACTGGGAAACACCGCTGGCGCCCATCTACAGGAAGTTTATTGTGTCACAGTTCGTCTTATGTCTCACCCGACGGCGTCAGTGTTCATTTATAATTTTCTCACTAGTGTTACATAAGTTTCTGGTTCCATCTGTATTGATATCACTGTCATTTTAATGTCAAGGGTACCTACCATCTAAGCTTTTAAGAATGTCATCAAAATTATTTTCATCTATATGGTTGAAAGTAGGCTTACTAGTTATATTGTTAACTTCTTATTTAATGTACATGAATTATTTTCAAATATAACTATACCAGTTAATGAACTTTGGACTGATTTCAGTTGTTTGTCTCATTTAATTTAAATTACATTAGAAAAAGAGTTTTATTTCATTTTAACAAGAGAATATGTATTTGAGTTCTATAAAAAGTGACACCTGTGTTGAAAACAATTTTTGTTTTGTGTTTTTCAGTCCCTCTACATCTGTAGTAAGTTCAGTAGGTGTTGTTCCACTTGAAGATCTCTACCAGTTAAACCAATATTTGCAGGTGAGGAGGAAATAATGACTTTCATTATATAAAATAACCTAGTTACATATAATACTTGGTAATTTTAATGTTAATGGATGTTGAATGTGTGAGGCATGTAAAGTTACTGGAGACAGTAAATGTGTAGATAGTACAATGAAATTTAATACTTTATAATTTTTAAGGACCCTAATATTTGTTGGGTACTTACATGCTCACTGGGAATTCAAACTTAATCTGAATGAATGAGGTTCTGTGTGTCATTTATAAATCTGGTTCCTTTTATCATTACTTAATCATTATGGAGGGTATATTCATGCACAGTATTAGAATGTATTTGGAATATTTTATGACTCTTCTAGGAAGCCCTTCAAAGAGAACACTTACTTGAAAATAAATTAACAACTCTGCAGCACCTTGTTGAAACGACTCGACAAGCATCTGACCTGGGGTGGAAAGCTTTGATTGATGAAGATCGATTATTGTCTAGAGTGGAAATTTTGGAAAACCAGTTGCATGTCTACTCAAAGGTATGAGCTTTCATGCATGTAAATTAATAAGGCTTACACTTTAATAATTGTAAAAGATAAATAGAAAATCTGTATAAGACAGCATGACTTGATGTAAATTTAAGTTGGTTACATTTTGTAAGATGTGAATCAAATGGAATGAAATTTTTTTTACAAAAAATTTATGTGCAATTTTAAGAAATTGTATTATTATTCTATATATATATATGTAGAAACATATTATCTTTTATCTAATGTAGTTAATTATTTATGTTTTTGAATAATGTAATAGCACTGAATGTTTATAGCTAAGTTAGTTTACTACAAAAAATGTAAATTGTTTGCATAGTGGTACTTTCCAACCTGTTGTAATTTTTTTTTTCAAGTAGTATGCAGTAGTGTTGTGCCATTATCAAATAAACTGCTACCAAAGTTAATTTAATTATAAATGAAACTGCTTGCTAGATTAATGTGGCAGAAGTCAGTAAAATAAGATAATACTAAAACTTTATAATGTTAATAAATGCCAGAGATTATGCAATTCAGTGTGAAAACAAAATTAAAACCCCATAAAGACAATTTATCGGATGGTTTTGTATATTAAAGCAAATAATTAAAATCCAAGTTATGATTTCATATTTATTAACTAGAACTTTAACAGATTAAGTAATAAAAAAATATTACTGAGCAAATACTTTAAACTGTGGCCATTTTCATGGATTCTTTAAGGCAACTTTACAATAATGTCATGGTTGTAAATTAATAAAAATTTTAAGTTGTGCCAGTTAGAAATAATTTTCTGCGGATAAAATAATTTTCATTCAAACACTTTAACGGTCCTAAAAGTGTTTCTTGACTTTCAGTCACTTCGTAAGTTCCTTGCAACACATATGTTGTAAACATGGTGACGTTGAGGATTTGAAAAAGATAAACTTATTGTAGTTGAGCCAACTCAGCCTAGAATATCTGGACATGTCAGGAAACTGAACGTATGCTGGATTTGTCCCACTGAAATCGAGGAAATGTTAGGTAAATGGGAAGCACAGTAATCTCAACTAAAGTAAAAAAAGAAAAAAAACCTCTGCTGCCAAAGAACAGGGACAAACTCATCATTAACCGAGCACAAGCATGTTACATTGAAACAAAATCACTGGTAAACAGACTTGCCCATTTGAGGACAATTATCCATAGTCAGTGGTCACCAACTCTATAAACATATTCACTACTGCACAATCTGTGCTACTCTCCCATTATTTATTGCAGGCTAATCCATATAATTTAAAACAAATTAATTTTGCAATGTGTACTTTATCAGAAAACAACACACAAATTCTTCTACAGTGGTGAGATGTGTCGATTAGTTACCAGTGAAAAATTTAGAATGATGCTAAGTAAAGTGTTGTGGGCAAAAGGATACACCAACAATTAGTACCAAAAGTGCCCACTAGGTGGGTACTATGTCAGTACAAACGGAACTTGTTTTTTAAATACAGGATCACGCAGGCAAGTCAGCATCAGAATGTTTTGTGACTAGTCGGTTAAACTGCGTAGAGCACAGCATAGTGTGTACAGATATGGCACACTAAAAAAAGGAATGCAATGTGCATCTGGTATATAACGTTAGCAAGCATTGCAAGCTTGTGCAACCTTATGACTGCTGGCTGTATGAAAACCCTCTAGCCAACTTGTGAGGCTAGGCATACAAAATAACTTTAAGATATGTAGAAAAATATAATCCCATTAAAATTCACAAAATTATTACTATCTCAAAACAGTACAACCTTAACTAAATCAAATTTCCACACAGTTGCAAAAATAATTAACTTAAAATCTGAAAATTTTAAGATAAACAAAATACGTAAAAAAAATTTGTAAAGAAATTTTTTAATGTTGAAGAGTTTCTCTCTAAAAGCATATGTTACAGTTTTTTTTTTCCCCAATGTATACATTTTGTTAAAAGTTGCCTAAACACAAACACAAATATGAGCAATAGCTAATTCAAGTAACTCAAATACCACAATGGAAGAACTAATCATACACAGTACTGATCATAATCAGAAAACAAATGTGATTGTACACATATTGCACTATACATGCTTAAAGTAGCATATAGGTTACATGCTTAAAGTGGAATATCTGATGCCATATTTGCTTGTAATTTACGTGCAGAGCCATCTATGTAAAACATGGGCTAAATTGCACTCAAGCAGTTAAAGAGTTTCACTAGGTGAAACTGTTATCGCCTAAATGGGAAAAAAACTGTAAAATATAATAAAATAAAAAGGAGAGGAGGAGTAGCATAGACCTGCATTATTGCCAGGCCTCTCACTGCCCTATCCCCTCCCTCTACACAAATACAACTCACACTGGCCAGTGGTGGTTCCTGTCCACGGCTCGCGATACTCTATTAGCGTCGCTGAGTGGATGAAAGAAAAATTGAATAAAAGTAAAATCTTCATCTGCTTCAAAACAGCTAAATTGATAAGGTACATTAGTACTATCCAAGTGTATAAAAGAAGCAATACTTGTTTGATCAGTTGGTCTCCTGTGGCAACAATTGACCTTATATGTATATATTATTGTATATATTTATGTATTATATATATTATGTGTATACAGGATGGATAAGAACTGTACTGACAGACTTCACTAGGTGATTTTTCATCAAAAATTAAGTCGAAAATATATATACACAACATACAGCCCACGTCTATTCCAAACGGTAAAAACTGCCCTTGATAGTGTAGTTGAAGCAGATGTTATTTGCCAGTAACACAGCCAGAAGGAATGATAAATGTGAGTTTCTGGATACTGCATTACTAAACGAAGAAGTATAATGCACAAAAATATGGGTTCCAGTATCAACCCTTCCCCCTCCCCCCAATTCACCCAATCCATTAAAAGTGAGAGGTTGGCAGGGCATTTGTGCAAATAAAAATCTAACTGTTTCACTTGGTTTGTGGTTTCCTCTGTATTTGTATTCTGCTGTACATGGTAAACAAAACTTCCAACTTGTTTTTAAGCTAAATACCGCCATTTTCGAGAAATTAATTTATAATGCTCCAACAATGAATCTCAACATCTGGCACATATCAACACATTTGCTGTTGGTGAAAAATGTTGCTGTTTTAAATAACACCATGTAATGTTGGAACAATTCCGAGTGGGGTCAACACGAATATTCGTATATGGAAATGTGGCAAACATTACCATTGTCTAGGGTTTTTTTTTTCGGGGCGCACCCAATTTACTACCATGTAATTTCGCCATTGCTCCATCTCTACCCAAGTCACTCTCATCGGCATACATTAATTTCCCTAAAAACTACAGCGTTTAGCTTAAAAACACATGGTGGAAGTTTTGTTCACCATGTACGGTAAATTACAAATCCACAGGAAACAACAAATAAAGTGAAACATTTACATTTTTAATTACACAAATGTGCTGCCAACCCCTAACTTTTAATGGATGGGAGGTTGATATTGGAGCCCATATTTTTGTGCTTTGTACTTCGTTGTTTATTAATGCCGTATTCAGAAACTTGGACATTTATCATTCATTCTGGCGGTGTTACTAGCAAATAACATTTGCTTCAACTACACTTTCAAGGGCAGTTTTCACCCCTTCAGAATATACTTAGACTATATGTTGTCTATATATTTTCAATCTAATTTTGATGAGAAATCACTTTATGAGGTTTGTTGGTACAATTCATATCCATCATATATGTGTTATGTATTATGAGTATACAGGCAGTCCTCTACTTTCGGACATAATGTGTTCCTAATTTTGTATGTGAATGTTGAAATGTATGAAAGTATAAGCCTAATGTTAATGTAATAAATGAGATTATGTTCCTAGATGACAAAAAAAACAAAATTTAATAAAACAACGCATCCGAAACAATATATTTTACACACTAACAAACAAGATTATGCTTAGAAGTAATTAAAAGTGTTTAAATATACAGTTGACAGTTAAAATGATTGAAAAGACACATTTTACACATGTAAACATTTGACTAATTACAGTGGGTCGGCTCAAGTTGAAAGACAGTCCTATAGCTGCAAATGATTGTTAGCCATATTCCGATATTGCAATGATTTCTTTAGTTTAGTTTATTTTTTGCATCTGTAATACATTCAAGACAGTTTGGATTGGGATTGTGGTTATGTTTGTAAGCTTACATAATTATGTTGGTCGTGATAGTGGTATGTACACAATATGTTTTTTTGGTTATATACGAAAGTGTGAATTGTACGAGAGTTGGTTGTCTTAAAGTAGAGGACTGCCTGTATATGTATTGTATATTATATGAAAAAGCGAATGGGAACAGATATATGGAGCATAGGAGGTAGAGAGCAGAAGGAAATGAGCAATGCATCTGAGGCAACACCAAGACGCCTCTTATGACTGAATACCATCGGAAAACCAAGCCAAACGAGTATGGAGGAAGCAAGGAAGTACCATGGGACCGCAGCTAACCCTATGATGAGAACACACAGCAGTTTGGAAATGTCCTCTGGACACCAGGACGAGAGGATGGCAAGACCCCCCCCCCCCCTACGTCTCGCTGTCCAGGTCCCAGTGCAAGGCGAGGTGCTTCCTAGGCAAATGATCAAGCCGAGCGAGGCCATGCAGATCCAGTCTTGGTGTAGCTGCCGAGATTGAGACTAAACTCAGCCCGGCCTATACCGAGGACGTCCATGGTACAGACAATGCCGGTGTGGCGACCCGATGCCAGTACATGTGTAGTGAAGAGCATGAGTGTGCAACACAGAACTTGCCTAGCACTGCACAAGGCCTACACCTTTGTTACCTGTTAATATTAGGAAATCCTAGACCATCAGCAATTTTTTTTTTTTTTTTGCCAGTGTAACAATATTTTTCTTTCTGCTTACCATAAGACCACTTATGTAAGAGGCAAAATTGCATGAAACTAGTTTTGAACTCGGGAACAGAGTTTCCAGTCTAGTAAGATAGGAGGGTTTTTCATTTTGATTGACCTGTATGCCACCCATAATGGTTAAAAGAAACACATGTCACTACACGTAACTGCTGCCAGGCAGCTTGTCAATTACTGGATGTCCGCCACATAAACATGTTTTCCTGTATTCAAGAAAGCATTTGCCTTACCAGAATGGCAGAAGCAGAGAAGACGACATGTTTATAATTACTGTGATCTGGAGGGATCACTTAGGGCAAGTATTGATAGAAGGGTTAAAGAAAGTATTTTATTTAAATATACCCAAGAGGACTTTTTTAACCAGCGTAGCAAATTGAAATTATGTATAAACTAGTATAGCATATTAATGCATAGGTCTCAAATTATGTCAAACGTGCCCAGTAGTGTGCTGTCCACTGCAGAGTTAGGCCCTATGATAGTCTGAGTAGCTTTTGTGCCAACCCCAAATGCTGTTGACTGAATGAATGAAGTTTTAACTGTTCAATAGAAATCGAAGTTTGGACTTCTATCCCCAAGTGTTTATATGACCTGCGGTGTTGTGTTGGTGAAAATTGTACATTTTAATATTGTTCCTACTGAGCCAAGGGATAATGGTCCCATTAATAGCCAAGCCGGCATTCCCGAATAAACCAGTTTGAGGCATGTGACCTTCAGCTGTGAGCTACCACAGGTTACCTGAACAGGAGTAAGAGATTAGCTTCTGTTGATCACGTGGCACACACAGAAGGACCGCACTAGAAGCAAGCAAGCAGAGAAGCTGCAAAAGAAGAGCAAGACATAAGCACAACCAAAAGCTGATGCGATGATGGATGTGTGTGCATCGCACCGACCGAGGACTATGGCGGAGGGGGGGGGGGGGGGGAATTTACATATGATGCATAATTACTATTATTCTAAAGCACTGCTGTCATACCCTCACCATCGCAAACTGACACTCCTGACGAGAGAATAGCATGCGAGTCCGTGTGCACCATGCCCCAGCGTGCATTGGTGCAACCTGCTGAAACCTAGTAGCTCTGTAAGGCGCATAGCCGCGAGGCTGGACTGCCGGCAGCAAGCATACAGCCATGCTGCCAACCACTTTAAATGTGGAGAGAGGGAGAATTAAGAACGGGGTGGCACTTGGCCCTCGCAGTGGCTGCGCGCAAGGATTGGCGTAGAGATATAAGCCATCACGTGCCGGCTTAACGTCAGTTAATGACCACTACCTCCAGGAGGAGGTCACCTACCAGAGTCCATGGTCCATCACGGCAGAGATCATCAAGCATTCTAGTTCCGAATGAAGCTGCCAGCTAGACCGCCATGCTGACAAGGCTCAGCTTATAGCACATGAAAGGCCATCAAGGTGACCTAACCTCAACCAACTGCCCGACCAACCCCAGCAGCAGACCCCAATCAGCTAAGTGTCTGCGTTTGTTGTTCATACCAAACATTTTTAGCTATCAAAACCATGAGTGGTCATTATACAGTTGAAACAGAGAGAAAGAGGAGACTACTGCACATGTACGGGGACACCTATTCTTTCTGAGAAATGTTGGGTGTCGATTGTTGTCCTTGAGGTCCTTAACCTTCTAGGTATAGACTCGGGTATTTTGTTGTCTGTGTAACACTTCCCTTCCGCCAGTCTCTAATTACTCTGATATCCAAACTCTCTATACTTGACCAACATCAAACACTAAATAACTGAAATAGGTGATAAGTGCTGTCATGGTGGGTGCTTGTGATGGTGGCTAAATAAGAAGGATCATTTGTAAAAATATATATCTTTAATATAACAGCTCTAAGTATGAGAACACAATACATTTACTCTTATACAACAATAGGAATACAGTTACGTTACTGAACAAGGAGATTACAATTACGTTATTAATTATACTGAAACAGTAGTTTTACAAGATTCACATAACGCAGCTATACTCTAACCTTGCCGTAATTATGATTGTTACAAAAGGGGAAAGGGACGATTGCTCGTTACCAGAATGGCTCTGTACCGCAAATGTGTTTATGCTCACCTAGTCTTGTAGAACTGGTTGGCCTCAGAGCTCTTCTGGGGCCTATGGTCGTCTGCTTCCTTCGTCTTCAGCCTACAATCTCATTCGCAAGTCAACTGCTACAATTCATGGTGCCATCTGGGGGGGGGGGGCACCGCCATGCGGGGTCCCTTTTATAACTGGGCTAAGTAGGGCATGTTTATGAAACCACTGCACTTGGCCACCAGCTATACCCCGCACAACTTTAGGCAGTGTAGTGATGCCACGTTATCACTACACTGTTTATGAGAAACTACCTTGTGTGATCAATAACCCAGCTAGTGCATGTATTAGGGAAGACACCTATCTTAGTAAAATTCAGTTTAGCAGTTTGTCTGGTAACTAGTGTATCTTTCGCTTTCTCGGGGGGTTGGAGAATGGAAAGAGGGACAACAGCCTCGAGACACCACCTTAATCGCAGCCATCATTAAATCACAGACCAACCTCTCCCCTGATAAGATTAGCGACACCTATCCCTCCCCCACCGCAGAGGGCAACAGCCATCCTGGTAAGACCAAATATAATAAGCTTCCTCCAAATTGGCCCAGATGATGCATAAGACCACAGAGAATGATCACTACCTGAGGTTTCAACCCTAAGTCACCAGTAGTTGGAGGCAGGGGTAACTAGAGCTCTAAGCATAATCCTGTATATCACAGGGAGTGAGTAGCAGAGAATGTTTTGACTAAACCGTGCATGGTGCTATAAAACTATATAAAATGTCCCATTAATGTGTAAAATTATTCTCATTTGTGTGTTCATACATCTAGAGTAAAAATTTTAATTAGTGTAGTTTGTAAGAAATTTAGTGTGAAAGCAAAATCTTTTCTGAAACTTATTATTGCATTTGACAACAGAATAAGGAAGACTGGTGAAGATAAATAGATTGATATGACTTAGAACAACACAAGTTAAATAGTACCAACTTTAAGGTATCTCATTATTGTTTTTAGATTATGCAACTTATCAGCTTAATTTAGTTTGGGAAAAACTGGGTAATTCTGGTAATAATTATTATTATGGGAAAATGGATTGCGAGTTTGCAGCATCCTCAATTTTTGTCATGTTCATATATTCAGGTATAAAATTTGTGTTGCTTTTGTGGAACACCAGCACACCAGTCACATCATCAGTGTAATCACGAATGTGTTATTTACATCCTTTGTAATAATTTAGTAGTGTTAAAATGGTAATTTTATTTAATGCTGTGTGGTTCTGAATTTCACAATACATATGGTACTTTCGGTTATGTTATGTGTAATGACGTGCCATGATTTAAATAGTCATGAATTGAAAAGTCAAAATAAAAGCTTTACAAAATTTACAGAATGTGTATTGAAATCTAGTTTTTATAGTTTGTTTTTGTTGTTTTACATGAAATCCTGCTGTGAATTTTATGTTGTGTTGGGAATGATACAATACATTTGTTGTAATGGTTTTGTATTTTTGATTTAATGATTTCTTGGTTTTTAGCAGAATTTTGCTGAAGATAAATTACGTGAAGAATTACAGAAACTCCAGGAAGACAAAAACCAGTATCAGGGCATTGCCAAGGAGTCGTTACGAAAATTGCTACAAGAAAAATTGGATGCAGTTCAAAAACTAAATGATTTAGAACGGTAGGTTTCATAATTGTTTGGTTCATAATTTATTATAAGCAATTCTATTGTGACTCATGTGAAATGACAGTTATTATTCTAATCACTAAAAATAAATTGGGAGCCCACTTCCCCCGCCCCTTCATTCTGGTGCCGCTCCATATTCACTTCAATTACCCTCATCGGCTCTCAAGACCTCGCTGTTAAGAGCTGCCCCAATCTCTTCACTTAAGTTCACTTCACTTCACTTCACTACACTGGACTGGACTGGACTGGACTGGACTGGACTGGACTGGACTGGACTCGACTCGACGGCCCCATTTGAGATATGTCTATAGCTATATGGAAAAACGTAGCGTGCTAACAATGGAAAAATTATAATAATTGGCCTTAAGCTTTTGGTACATCATGCTTAGAATGCAGCAAAATAGCTTATTTTTCATGACTTGATTCACTATTACCATTAATGCTCAGCTCCTAAAAGTGTTACAGCAATTTTTAATACACATATAGCTTCCTCGATAAATGCAAATCATAAAAGTAAAAATAACATCCAAATCCGTTCAGTGGTTCTTGAGATTAGCATAGTCATACAGACAGATGTATGCATGCCAGGGACTTCCTTTTATACTATGTGGTGATGTTTTAAGTTCTCGCATTTTTCATTAGTTTTTAATACCAGCTTAATGTCTATATTTGGGAATTACATACATACAGTACCAATTTCAGAGGTAGGCTCAAACTCACAACCTCTTGTTTGGTAGTAGGCACTTTGTTCCCTGTATTATTGGAGGATCAGCACGCCTTAATTGTGTGTGGTCATTTCACAAATTCTGTTAAAATTAGAAGTTTTCTTTTCAAACTACAAATTTCCCTAATATTAAGTTAGACATCTACAGTATCTACCGTTCTTCAGGGGACTGTGAAACAATTTCCATACATGCAGGATTTCAGTAGATGAGTGTTCCGACACGTGCAGCAATAAAATAAAATTTCTGACCATATTATATTTCATTTTGAGTGTAATGAGTGCTGTACATTTGTTTAAGAAAAAGTATTACTGTAAATAATACATTAAAAACATTTCACCTCAACTCATTTAAATAAAGAATATATCATCTTAAAATAACATATATAATTGACTGTAATCCGACACCAAATGCAAGCTAACCTGAAACTTTCAAACCCTCTGAAAATGAAAATAATATGACCCCGAAATGCAATGCAAATTTGAGTGTCCTGTGCGCACTAGATAGCTGAGAGCACGTGGAGAGATTATCAATTGGGTAGTGTGTTCACGGTGGGAGACCCTGTGAAGGGGAAGTGGCAGAAGGGATGAAAGCATGTACCCCTCTCCTCTGCATTTTGTTGGTGACTCTTTGCACACATAGCAGATATCCATATTTTAAATTAATCAATTATATTTCACTGCAAAAAGCCATATTTTTGAGACAGAAATTAATAAATGAGTTAATTAAAATTTATTTCCGTATATGGTCTTTAACAATTAGTAATTTAAAACCATATCCTCTGATTTTCCCTGTTATGAGTTATGATGCACTCGGCTCGGTGTTTACACATTATTAGACTACAAAAGGTGTCGAATAGGCCTGTACAGGATATCAGTTTATTCAAAAGATACACAAGATATCTTCCAATTTCTCCACAGGTAGTTACTGCAAATGAACTTTAGACTTGGTAATACAAGTTGCTCAAAGTATAAACTGTTTTTGGCCACAAGGGGAGGTCAAGGATATGCTTCTAGGCATATAATTTTATTCACAATGATGCTTTCCATTTAATGAAATAAATATTTTGTTTTAAAATTGTGTTGATTTTACGCCAGGCAAAATTGAACACCAAACTTTATGGAAAAAAACTACCTTTTAATCAGAAAAGAAAACATCTTTACAAATAATAATTCCTTGTTAAAGCGTATTGAATAATATTTTCAGGCGAAACCATTTGCTTTGAAATACTGTACTAGTAATAGGTGCAGCAGTTTTTAGCAACGGAAAGTCTTGCTAAAATTTCTACGATTGCCATGTGCACTTTACTTTCACTGTGGCCAGGCGTGTAAGTGGAGAGAGTGAGAGAGAGAAGGGGGAGAGAGAGATAGAGAGAGATATATATATATATAGATATTTTGTGTGTGTGGGTGCACACTTTTTCTTTTGCTAGGCAACTTCCCCTCTTGATGGCATGTAAGGGGATGAAGGAAGGTGCGCAGCTGAGAGAGACAGAAAGAGGGGTGTTAGAAAGGGGATGCTAGGTCATCACGCTGGTTGCTAGATAATCACTAGAGTTAGTGGAAAATCGTTTTGCGGAGAAGGAAATACACACTCACTTAAATGGATGATCAAAGTTAGAGGTTTTTAAATTGTTGTGCTTATAAACATAATATTTGATGAAAAATTAATTTTTGAGGTTATCGTATCAACACTGTAAAACATGTTTTTTTTAAAATGAAAGTGTTAATAATTATAAATAACCTTGCAGATATTTTTCTTGTAATATGGTGTTATGTTACAGTGTTTTATTGTTGTATTATTGTATTATTTGAAGTATTGTGTTTTTTGTGTACTATGAGGATCTTTGTTGACAAATTGCAGGATATTTATATTAACATAAGGGTTATGTGTATGTGCAAGGGTTAACTACACATGTTTTCTTGATTGTTGTCCTCACATTTGTTCCACTTTTCTTGTTTAACACCAACTACACAGTGAATTAAAATAGTTTGAATTGAATTTAGTGCAAATATTTTCAGTGATATTTTGAAACGTAATTGATACACGTAAGCTTACCTTTGAATGGTTTGTTGCTTTGTATATTGTATATGTATTGGTTTGTATATGAATGGCTGTTTGAATTTTGATGTAATGTGATTCAATGGATGTTGGTATTTCAGGATCTTGTGTATAAGTGAATGTTGTATGGTTGTTTTATAGCTGCTCCACAGAGATCTAGTATCCTTCAGTGACACATAGCTTGGAGTTTTCTGAAATGGTCTAAGATTGTGTTAGTGT
Organism: Dryococelus australis; assembly: GCA_029891345.1. Lineage (NCBI taxonomy): Eukaryota > Metazoa > Arthropoda > Insecta > Phasmatodea > Phasmatidae > Dryococelus > Dryococelus australis. The sequence goes on from CM057009.1 coordinate 250,507,884, forward strand.
TTGCAGGATTATTGTATGTTGTGTATATAGGAACAAGGTCACAGTAGTCCACTGCTTCAACACTTTTAAATTAGGTTTTGATATGGTAAAGATTTCTTAAAAATTTTTCCATATCAAGTGGGCTAATGTAGCATGGCAGTTTATATACATTTTAATTACTTTTATATATATTTTTTTCATTTAACGTTCAGTTAAAATCCCCAGTTTCATTTGCCAGTGAGTGTAATTGTCAAAATTTTCCTTTCACGCCATGATTAGGAGTAAGGGCTTTATCAGTTTTAATGGGAGGCTGTTTTTCAAGTTGTTATCCGTATTACGTTACATTTTCAAATTCTCAGGCTACAGAGTGAGGTGATGCAACTTTTTAGGTTACGTTCCCCCCATACTTCCCATGCCATCAGCAGTTCTTGTTTTGAAGCCTGCTCAGTGATGTAATGTTCAGCTAATAGGAGGTCCCGAGCGCCGCCCAAATGTGTATTTTTAGATTTGTTACGGAGCAGTAGGGGTAGCTGCACATACCGAGGTGAGCGAAGCTAGCCCTGAGCTCGTCCGCATTAGTAAGACACCTTTTGAAGAGACAACATGTTGGCAGTATTATTTGAACCACCATGATGTAGAGATGTCATAGTGGCAACCATCATGTAAAACCTTTAAAGAGACTACAGGTGGGGCTGATGACTTCGGGTCGCGGAGTGTTTATTGTACATAGTATTCAAAAACAAACCTTGTGACCAGGCAGGTAGCATGGCTGCCAACAATTTTAAGAACTACTGTGCCTGTGAACCTTTAAGTTTTGACGAGAAGAACAATCTGTAGTGTCATGTCATGTAGTGCTGATATAATTGTAAACTGTGCTATACCTTCAACAATAATCCTGGTCCGATTCAGACATGGAAATTTTATTTTATCATTTCTCAATAATCAGGTGAACAACTTTAATGCTCTATACCGTTTGAGTCCAGCCAAACTCCATGTTGCAGTGAACAGGGTAACGTTACAACTGTACACATGTTTCAACATCTAGAATATTTCACTGGTGGATTTGTCTAACTATTGGCAGAACTTGAAATTTGTCCATTGCTCATACAGTAACATTCTTGTGTTCTGCCACTCATATTCATCTAACTACCCTTCACTAATAAGGCAGTCATTCTGTATACATTTTCCGTATGCATAAAACTGCAACATTTTTGCTGTGGTGCACCACAGTGACACACAATACAGATAGTTCAAAACTTATTGAATGTCACTGTGAACACTTCCATCAACTTATTGACTGTAGTAATACAGAAAGGCTTTTTAAATATCTTGGGTACAGTGCAATGAACAATGGTGCATGCAGAACCTCGCACAAAAGAAGCTCACAAAAAAAAAATTTAACACTTAGTTTTAATCAAAGTTGTTGAGTTCATAATTTTGGGTAAGCTAATGCAAGTATTTGATAACTTCATGAAAGTAGTAAGTTTTTGTTATATGTGTTTTTAAACAGTTTTATAAGTTAATTTATGTTAATTTCACACTTTTTTTAAGCCATGCAAAAATTTTATATACAGGTACCAATTACGTACCCTGCTATATATAAATAAAAATGGAGCCATGTGACTTCCACATTTTAACTGTTGAAAGCTTTGTTTACATTTTTTAGCTGTTCATATAATGGGGGAATATTTCTAGAAGCATAAGTATAAATAGTTAGTTTTGTCCTCTATCCATATTTAGGTTGGCTTTAACTAAGCTATTTGTGTTATTTATGATATAGTTCATTACAAATACAGGCCATGATTGTGTTTAACTCTGTTAAAACTGTTGGGGAACAAATTACACAATATTACCCATTATTATTGATATTGGTTATGTTATTTTGTTAGCAAAATGGCCTCAGCTGGAATCACTATTAAAATGAATGAGCAGCCATTTCAATGAAAATACAGTTAACTCTAGCATGTTACTTGTGCTGATTGTTTTGAAACATAACTTCACATAGTGGAGACAAACTGAAAGATATTGGTGAAGGTGCATACTAATATGCGTACTGTTAACTTTTATTGAACTAGTATTTCTTTGCATATGACATTTTTACTAGGTTATTTATTTATTTATGACTGGCCTTTATAGTATGTGCAATCTGTTGGGGCTGTGGCAAATATTAAATTCACAGTAACATAAGCATGTTGTTACATAATTGCATTTCAAAACACTTAATGAAAATTTACAACAAACAGAAATTACTTTCAAATAATTAATATAGTCATAAAAATAGTTTATGGTTAAAAAATATAAGACTTGCATGTTCAATATTTACTATCACAAACTTGACTAGCATAAATAGTTGCTGAATTCGGGTGAAGTGATGCAACTGCCATTTCATACAGTATACTCACTCATCCTCCCAACTGTTATGTTGGTGCTTACTGGAATAAAGTGAGCAGCAATTAGGGGCCACCATGTTTGTTGTGTGGTTTTGTATGTCAGCGACTCTGTGCTCTGTGCAAAACAGCATGTGCATGATTCGGTGGTTTGTAAATAAAAACAGTGTACATCAAATATGGTGTTCATAATTACAGTGGAGCGTCAATAATCCAGATTAATTGGGACCGGACCCCTTCTGGAAATTGTCTGGATTTTCGAAATGTCTCTTCAATGTAAAAAAAAAACTTCCTAAAATCATTCACAATTCACTCCGTTGGTTACAGAAGTGGAGCGGATGAATAAAACCATTAATGTAGTAAAATTTTTACGTGTTTTAATTACAGAAAATAATATTGTACTGTTTGTACAGTATTGCATGTGCAGCATGTCTTATTTTATGTAAAGTACAATCAAATCCGGATTATCGATGGTCCAAATTTTTTACGTCCAAATTATTTACGTCCCACTGTATTTACAACATAACATCTGGCTAGGAGGGCAGGTTCCGGATGAAATTGTTGGTTAAGCATGCAAGATTTAAGGTTCGTGAATAAATTACCATCATGCAGTTTTGTGGCCCGGTGCTAACAAATCACTGTGAAATGATTAGCCAATAAATTTTTTAACTGAGTATGTCGTCATGCCAACAAGTGGGACCCTACCCTATTGGAGAGCAAATTCCTGGCACAATTATTTCCTTACAACACAATTCCATTTTGGTAGAGAACAACATTCCTTAATTAATAGATGCAACCACTCCCAATATACTTTGAAGATAGTCATAGAATCAATATGGTTATCTCTTGCAATTTTATATCATACCATGTTTCCTTTCACTCATTTATGTGGCATACTGTGGGGCTATTAAGCTGATCTTTGGGTTCTCATCATTCCATCTAGAGAGATTTGTCTTATGTGGATCTTTTATTTTTACTTGCAAAAAGTAAATCACTGTTCATATTTTATGGCATTTTCAGTGGTGGCAAAATGATTATTAGGTAGTCTTCATGCTTATGCATCTGTACTGTGAAGAGTGCCAAATATGTGCTGCATTTCAAAGTTATAGTTTTGATAGGTGACTGTTTGGCATTCTGGGCACTTTGCAAAGTATTTTGAAAGAGAAGGTGTTGATAGTGAGATCACAGTTTTCTATTTATAGATATATAAATTACACACACCCTCATGAGTACCTTTGGTTCACATTTTAAGAATATGGGAATTACTTATATATTATGGTTTCATTAAGAGGTGACAATGATTTGCATGTTTCAAAAATTCATTATGGATGGTGTAGTGGAAGTAAGTGCTTCAGGCAAACAGGATTTGCAGTAATATATTGATATGTACTATAGTTAGTATGACTAGCAGGTTTATAAACTTGTTAGGCTGCAGTTTTCACTCTTTTCTCTCAGTCAGAAGTGTGCTTAGAGGAGGTAAAATCTTTGGGTATGAGACACTTCTGAATTATATTAGATGCTACCACTTATATTGTGCTTAAGGTTATCTCTGTGAATAATGTTTCAACAGATTACCCTCCCAGCTGACCTTTACTTTGACTCAGGTCCAAATGTCTGCTCTGGAGGTAGGGTGCAAGATGCTCCAAAGTACAAATTGGTGTCTTTAATTTTTGCCAGTATCTTATCGAATATATCATTTCTGTCATCTAAACAGTGGATCTATGCCTACACTCCACCTGGACATATCGTCATTGAACACAGTAAGCAGGTATACATATTTGGATTTGTCTGAATTTGGCCACAGAGTGTCTCCATCTTTGAATTTGTATGCAGATGTTATGAAAATATTATTTGCTGATCATCAGAGGGACATTTCTACTCTGTACCCCTAGAGCATTATGAGGGTGGTTTCTGCTGTACACTCATATGTTGGGAAACATGTTTCTATTATAGAAATAGATTGTGTAACTGCTAGGCCTTAAAGTTGAGGGGAAACATGATCTCAAATTTATTTTCTGTAGGACAGTCCCCTTAGTATAATCAGCCAGTCTAAATATGGCACTGACAATACCATATAATAGTGTCTGTATCTCACCATAGTCCACTAGGCATCGTTAGGACAATTCTGTAACTGCAGAAGTAATCCACTTTGTTTTGTTTACAAAATAGGGGCCACAGTGGTATAGTGATCAGACTACTTGCCTCCCACTAAGGTGAACCAGGTTTGATTCCTTGTGGCATTGGTCCTGGATTTTCGCATGTGGGAATCGTGTCGGACAATGCTGCTGGTCTGCAGGATTTCTCGGGGATCTCCTATTTGCTCCACCTTTGCTTCCTTGCTCTACTTCATACTCACCTCACTTAACCCTTATTGGCTTTCAAAACCTTGTCAAGAACTGCCCAAATCTCTCCTCTCTCCATTTTGTCTTCAAGACATTCATTCCACCCAGTATAAAATATATTATTGCATCCATTCATGTGTTTATCTCATTGTAATTACTAAACATGTTGTGATTGTAAAGTGTAATGTAGCATTCTGTACTCAAACAAGAATTATTAAAGGTGCAGCTCAGATGTATTCACATGCTAAAGTTTTGAAAACTTGCTAATTTGCTACACCAATTGTCAATTTCTTAGCTACATGTTGCTAATTTCTTAGCTACATGTTGCTAAGTAAATTATAAGAAAGGACCATTGTGAAACTAAGTTCCTCAGTTTAATTCCTCCCATTAAACACCATGAAAAACACGTCAATACTTAGTGAAGGCAGAGAAGCAAGTCCTCATGAAAGCTGGTAAGATTAAAAGCATTGCGAACAAGTGAACAAAGATCTTAATTATGGAATAACTACTAGAAATTGTAGACAATGATATATTGCACACTGACATTAGAACACGTGTCGAAGGGGAATAAACCACAAGTACATAGGAGTGGGAACATTCTGGAATCATGTGCTGAGTGTGTGATAGACCTCGCTGGCCAAGGTTTTCGGACACAATGACAGTATCTTGAAAGAAGGCTACATGGCAGTGCATATCCAATGCAACTGTAATAGACTAAAAGCAACTGCTGGAAACTATGCTACTGTGGGGAGTTATTTTAAACTCTATTACTAACTTCAAACACATGAATTTCTGTATGAAATTAATTTTAAACAAACACAATCATCTTCACATAGAAATAAAATCACAATTACAAATTTTGAAAAAAATTCATCATATAATTGAAATTAAAACATAATTACTCTAACATGACAACAAAATGAACTATATAGGGCAGAAAATTCAAAATTCTCTGTAATTTACTGTGGGCAATCTTCTAGTCCTTTGGTTTTATTATACTGTAGTAATTTTTCTTTGCATTCATCTGAAGAAAGTGTACTCAATTTTAGAAAAGAATTTTTACAAACATGCTATCGATTATTTTCAATTTAAGAATATTTAAACACTTATATTTGCTTTAGCATAAACATGCTCAAAATATTTTGTAAAATTTGAAATCTAATGTGTGTGATAATTTTTGAAACTTGCTACTGGAATGTTACCTATCACTTGTTTTGATAGTGCTGTTTTCTGCTGATAACACGTCACACATTTTCTGAGGATACACTGAATGGTATCTCTTGATTTAAGTATCCTGAATCTCTCCTGAATAATCAGTACCAACAACCAGTACGAAGATTAATCAAATAAACCTTCAATATAATATGCTCATCTAACTTACTGTGTTTCTTTAAAGTTTAATGTTTATATTCTCCTGGAATTGTTGCCCTTTTGATGTGACTACCAACCCTCAGTACTACATCTTCATCTAAGATCGGGCACAAACTAGCAATGTGTCTTTATATGGACACTGGTTTGCCAACCTCAAGACAACTGATTTCTGACATAAGACACTTCTGTTGTACACTTATCATCCATTGAAACAGTGTTTTGTGTAGCTCATCTGCAGTTGGAGAAAGGGATATAATTAGGGGCGGGACGATAACATGTTTTTGATACTCAATACAGTTTTCAGCTCGATACCCTCGATACTCTGAATAAAAAAATTTCAATAATGCAATCAAATATTTGTAAACTACATTTTCATTGTTCTCGAACAAATTTATGATAAAGTTTAAAATCAAAATCAAAGAAAAATCACGCAATATAATACTATAGATGATGGAAACAAATTTTAAATTTATATTACTTAGTAGTAGGCCTGTCCAGTTTAAAAAATTATAAATGTTTATATGATACTAAAAAAGGACATCAAGCGTGTCAATTTTTGAACTAAAAAAGCTTGATAATTTTTGTTTAGAAAAACAAGCATTACATTTTTTTCTGTATTAAGTCAGATGGAGAAAATGTGGGAATTGTTTATCGCCGGATGAAAAATAAAAGCAATTCTTCCACTACTGGAAACAAGATAAATCTATTATTCTGTTAGTTGTTTTGCATTGGTCGTTTTCACAGATTGTGTACACACAAAACACATACAATAAATATGAAATACCGGTTGTAAACACAAATGGCATTTAGAAAAAAAAAAATGTACCGCTTGCATTCAGAGTATTGAACATAAATTTTGATAGTTCTAAAAACGTAGCACAGCCACAATGTATGCTTGCACTACAGCTGCTCTGTCTATGAATAAAATAATGTCCACAAACAAATGCTATGATCAGTGTTACCATTCCAACCTACCTTGTTTTTGCTATGGCTAAGTCATTAATTTTATTGCCAGTGCATTGGATGAGGTTGGGACAGACTTTAATTTAACTTCTTTCATGAGAGAGTGTATTTCTGCACCTCTTCTTACGAGACTGTGGCCATGTCAGAATTGGCATATTTTGTTGACAATATGATCACTTAACCTCCTATACAAAAATGATGATGTATTTGGTCATTTGGTATTTCATATTTTGTATCTAGTAGATGTTACGAAAAATACAAAATGATAACATCAGCGCCATGTTTTTTTTCTAAAACACCTGCGCAAATGGGGAATAAAATTACTTTTAAAACAAATAACCGTACTTCAAATACACTAGCAATGTTTTAAAAAATAAGTCAGTCATGTGCTTTGTATATATATGTACAGCAAATAAAAGTTTTTTTAAATGTTGTTATTGCATTATTTATTATTTTCTTATTTATTAACGTACCGTATTCGTAGTGTTCCAATGATGATTGCAGAAATATTACATCTGTTTTAAGCATTAAATTTAGATAAAAATATTTTGCACTATTAATGTAATAATGGCTGTTTCTGAATACTAGCCTAATGGATCCCTTAGGGTAAGGGATCCATAGAAAATGCACTCTAGTGGATGCGGCCATATTGGCTTAGTTTCCGAATTCTCACTAGGGATGCTGATGCCTCTCTTCACGCGTCCACTGACAAGAGATACGACATCCACACATCCCTTAGCTACGGAATTCATTTGTCATTTGTTTATATTATTGTTTACACTATTTTGCGTGTGTGGTGTGTGGGGCTGTGCATTTGGTTATAAGTTGTTTAAAATGTATGAAAGCTTTGTTTTTTTTTGTGCTAGTAACAGTGCATAAATTGGACTCCAATCACAAAAAAATAAATTGCTGATTTGAGCAATCAACTTCATTATACATTTTTATAATTTCAACAGAATCATTTGTGATTTATATATGCTCATTAAACATAAACTGTCCTATTTACAAAAATCTCGATTTCAATTTGCAGCCATTGCCAAGCAGAAATTACGAAACCTCAACTCTAACAAGGTTTTCGTCTGCAGTCAATTGTTGACATTTCACCGATTTCCCATAGATAACACAAATAAAGATACAACATTAAAGTAGTAAAAAGTGTGTTACAGCTAGCGCTACCTAAGCATGCTCTAGCTGTAGCAGAATTCGGATGTCATCCATCCATCCATCCATCCATCCATCCTTTCAATGCAGCAATTTCTACAGTGGATTCATATAGGAAGGGACAATGTGCATTGCTCTCGCAATGGACACATCCACTGAATTCGGAAACAGTCTAGCCTCTATCTTGCCGCAATTGCTAAACACGTGACTGTCAACGTCTGAATTGATACCTACCAAATCACGAATTTACAAAATAACTAAATAACTAAATTTTTCCATTTGGACACAGCGAAAATTTGCTCATATGAAAGAAACATTCAAATTATTATATAACCTGTCAAGTTTTAATCTCACCGATAGAAAACGTGATAAATATGTAGTTCGTACAGTAATTCGAATATCAAACCCATTCAGGACGTAAATATTTTTGGAGGAGTTTGTTTTACGTACAATATGCGTATTATTTTTACACTGCAAAACGAGTTGAAATTGTGGTTTTTTTATGCCACGTATATTTAAAACATTCTAATAACCTTTTCAAAATATGTTATTTACAATATACACTTTCAAAAAACGTTATTTACAATGCACACTGACTTACTGTTCGTCATTCCTATTTGCAACTCCTGAATACATGTTGTTCTATTGCAATCCTTACTATACGCTTCTCTGTCATCAATACAAAATAATTAGCTGTATCATTAATTAAAGAAAACACTTCACGGGCTTCCCAAAACTAATAAACTGCAGAAAACAAAATAAATGTTGCCGCTTCGTGACAATAGGGAAAATGGCGGATCAAGCATCCAAGCCATATATACGTGTCGATAAAAACCTTTAGAATAAAAGTATTGATATCAACGTCGCAGTACTCAATATTTTAGATACTGCCCAGTATCAAGGAGTATCAGGGTATCGAAGTATTGAATGACCCATCTCTAGATATAATCCTCTCACCTCTTGCTACTTTAAAGTTCTTGCAAAATTTAATACATCATGTAGTTTTCTTCTGGTGCTTACTCAATGATGACCATCTTCTCAACATTGGTTCATTAATACTGGCACAAGCTACAGTCAGCACCTCGTCCTCTTGTAAAGCAAGTTAATGATAATAATTTTAGACCTTATTACATGAGAGCACAGGTTCTTGTAACCATACAGGATCAAACCACCAAAGATGATGACAGGGTATCTCTGTTATAGCTAACCATAGCTGTCTTTAATAGAAGGCCAGAATGCTGAAATGCTGCAGTGATGTGCCAGGGCTGATTGCATCCTTATGGTCCAGCCAGGTGTGCTTATGAAACACATGATTCATTCAATTTCCCGGTTATGCTGTTGGTGCACGTGCTTCATAAATAATTCACAGATGTGAACTCAATATAAAAAATTTCCCTTAAGCTGTAATTTTTTCTCGCAAATAAAATGCCAAAAAAGAGAACTAAAAAAAAATAGATTATTGTTCCTAGGGATATCTTAGGCCTTCAGCAAACTCCATCGTGCATATAAAATATTTCAGTGAATATAACAAATTAAAAACTGAAATATATTAGGATTATAGTTTTGTGCATTATATATCCTTACAATTTGTCTAACTTATATTTTACTTTGGTGATGCAGTCACATTTGAAAATGAAATTAGTAAATTATAAAGTACATTAAAAGCACGATACAACACAGCTGTTGGGGGACATAACTTGGACCCATGTTATAGCTGTCCGTGCTATTCTGGGGGGGTGACCCAGTACAGTAGCAAAAAAAAAAGCAAGTGTTCTAATGGTATGTTGCACTTATTTGTCAAACACGGGGCAAGTTTATGTTATTTACACCGTTAACTCGTGATAGTTTAGCCCCTTGCTATCAGAACTTTATTTTTTTTTTATCTGCATCACTGTACTTGACAGCACCAAAGGGAGAGAAAGGTGCTGTGATGAAGTGGGTCACATGCATTTAGCTATAAAAAAAACAACAACACTCATTTTCCAGGCAAAGGATGTACTTATTCCATGAAGGGCGGTGTTCGCTGCGTGTTGTTTGTTATGTGGGTTGGGGAAGATGGTCCCCCCCCCCCCCCCCACTTTTCACCTGCTTGGTCTGGTTGGGAGGAGGTGAGAATGAGAAATAATGCTCATATCCATATAAAACAAGACAGAGGTCGAAGCAAGTTTGCACTGCAGATGGGATCTATCAGTGCCTCATGTGTTATGAAACATGTTGCTTGCTCATCTGATTTGCATTTGCAAAAGGAAAACTAAAACGAAAAAAGTGAATTATTTGTGGCATGCAAAGAAAGGCTGGGTTTCTGCATTAAGCCTTGTCCACAATAGCTCGTCCCCTCGTAATTTTTTCGAAAATGAGAAGACATACCGAATAGTCGGTATATATACATTATAATCAAAATGTCTACATCATAATTATAGTTATTACGTAGTGCTATATTCCATAGGGGATTAATTATAGGCCTGTAAATGACTTTGTGGCACTCCTCAAATTTCAGATTTTTTTTTTTTTTGAAAATGGGAAGATATACCGAATAGCCGCTATATAGCCATTATAATCAAAGTGTCTACATCATAATTATAATGATTACGTAAAGCTATACTCGTAGGAGTTTTATTATATGCCTGTAAATGACTTAGAAGCACAAATTTCGAAGTCCACATCAAATTTGGGATTTTTTTCTTCTGAAAATTGGAAGACCTACTCTTATACCTGCTATATACACATTATAATTTGTCTACAGCATTATTATAATCATGATTAGTTAGCACTATACCCCATATATTAATTATAGACCTGTAAATTACTTAGTCTCTACCTTACCCAGAGTATGAACCCATAGCCCCTCACATTGCAAGCCAATTTCATACAGAATGTGCCACAAAAGAGGGCATCCCTTTTATGAGAGTATTCCAGCATATTTTAAGTAACCTTAGTTAAACATTTTGGCATTGAATAATTGTAATTGCTTAAATGTGTTACATTATAAAACACACACATATTAATGTTAACTTGTAAGTGCTAGTAAATGCATGACAGCAGGACACTTGCGAGTATGATGTACGGTTTTGAATATGGCAGTGTCATCCCCTCACACTGATCCAATGTCCAGATAAGATGGAAAGGTTGCTACAGTATATCTTTTTTTTGGCCTGTTTACAACCAAACGGCAGAAGAGGTATAATAGGGACACACAAAAAAAGGACCACTAGCAATTCTTCTGTCAAATCTTCACACCATACCAATGAAACTGAATACTGACAAGCATACAATATTAGCTGTAATGAATCAGTAAAATATATCGGAGGGAGAACGTGCATGCCCATTCCCTCCACCTTATCCGTCACCACTCCCGACTCACGACCACTCGCCGACAGACCACATACCTACCTGACCACACATTTCCCACTCATTTATTTATTCAGACTTGGGGGACATAAATTGTCCCGCAGTATAACCAAATTTGCTGTATAACAGGCTGTGGTATTCCGGGCTTCCACTGTATTTTTAAAAAATGATTTAACTAATTGTCTACTTGTTCCATCTGTACTATTGTAGAGAATACACAGAAGTAATAAACTTCATCGCAAGGAAAATAGTAATTTAAGCTCATAAGATACAATTACCTATGCAAGTTAAATTTCTGTTTGGACGACTAGAACTTTTCACTTGGAAAAATTAATTAAGTTTTTGCTGATACTGTGGTTTGTGCTTTTCTTATATAGTATGACATGTTCCCACGTGATCTGCAGCACTTTCATATCAGACAGTTGGTTAGTCCTCTTACATCCTAAATACCTACAACAATTATTGTTTAGAACTGCAGGCACTTATTCATGATGGAACGAAAAACAACCATTTTCTAACAACAATTGTTACCAGATAAGTTATGCGATAGAAAGTCTTGCAATTTAATGAAATATAGGTCTGTATAAATTAGTTACAAATGTAGGGAAGTAAGTGGCATGGCAAATAATGTTTCACAAGAAGTGAGAACTGTTGTCATACATGGTATGAGCTTTCGGCAGCTTAGAACAATTATTTGTGCAGTACACGAATATTTGTTAAAAAAAACTGAGGTAATAGGATGTATTTTGACATCTCCAATTCAATTACAATATTTGTTCAAATCAAGGTGATACATATTGCTCTTAAAATTAAAATTCACATCATGAAATTTGGTACCATGCATGTAGAAAGACAAATTTATTTTATATTTGACTAAAAGTAATGACCTGATGTTTTATACAAATTGAATGGGCTACATGCAAAGCACCTTTTGCTCAAAAGATAAAACATTTTTAAAAAATCCTCAAATGTTAAATCTCCTAATGACAAAATAATCTCAGCATTTGAAATTACGGTTTTAAATAATACCTCAGTCACACATCACTTGCATGTTCATATCCAACCTTTGTATTACCTTTGTATATTATAATTTGAATCGCTAACTTTCACAAGTATCCTAAGAAACTTTAATACATATAAAAAAATTCATCTGTTTTACCAGCTTGTTACTAAAGAGAACGGCCAATTAATAAGATTAACAGTCACCTCTATAGAGTGCTCATAATATTCATCACTCTCATATGCAATTAATTTTAGTATTAATTATTAAATTGATTGTAACACACACTCCCAAAGGCATGTTTTACACATCTAGAAGAGTAACCATTGACCAAGATTGTCAAAACTACCACTTGTACTTATTCTAGTCACCAAAGGATACATGCACTTCTCAACCAGCCTTTATTAATCTACTAAAAATAAATTTGTTTAATATTAGAAAACCTATGCTTAAAGTTAAAGGTTTTAAATAAGTGGTTGTTACCAAAGGGTACGTGTGTTTCTCAAACAACCTCTAATAAAACACGCTAAAGTAATGCAAAAAAAAAAACGGCAGTTATATAAAATGTTTTGGTTTTACAATAAATGACTAATCTGATTACCACAGAGTGCATGCATTTTTCAAACAGCCTATAGAAAAACTCAGTAACACAATGCAAGAAATCTTGTCTTCATATTAAATGTTTTCACTCCTGTACATATTGACAAATATGGTTACCACAAAGTGCATACGGTTCTCAACCTATTGTTTCTTTATTAAAACACCGTGACGTAAGAAAACTCTGTATTTACTTTTACTATTTTCACTCTGTTTCAATTAAAAAACACAATGGTAAAGGAGGGCGACATTCCTAACCAATACAAATCCTCACTTCATCAAATATACACATTAAATTATTTAAAAATACCATTAAAACTCATAAACAGTCAGCAGAAGAAGCAATTTGACCTCCAAAGCTCTACTGACCTTAAATTACAAGATAGGATAGTTAAAACTATATACTCTAAGCCCTGAACGGGAGTCATGACCACCAAACTAGCACCATTTAACTATTGTAAGCTGTGCAACCAGCTGTTACCAAGCACCATATTACGTGTGCCTCTGCAAACAGAAAGGTTATCAATCCCTACAATGAAATTCAAACTACGTCCGCCAAAAAGGTTACAAAATGCTATGGCTCAAAAGCTTCAAAGAACACTCACAAAATCAACCTTTAGAAACGGCTACAAAGTGCTTACGAAAATTAATGGTCACCACGGCTCACCGTTACTTTCTTTAGCGGGGATCTCCACAGTATAATACTGAAAAAAATGGTGGCTGCACATAGCACCCAACACAAGTATTTCTTTACGAGTTTGCTAGGCTTGAATTCTTGATGTCATCTGGCTTCCATGATTGTGTTGCCTCGCTGAAAACTCATCCTCGGCGATGGAGGCATAGTAAAGACAAGGGATATTCATGCACCCAGGTTTATATTAACTTGACTTCTTGAGAGAAGGAAGGGGATGGAGGGGTGGAATTGAAATTATATTAAAGGGGGAGAAATGAGCCAGCCAAGGAGCTAGTCACATAGAGAGGAAATCTCTGTATATATGTCATGTGACTGCGGTGGTGTCATCGCAAAAACTGCCTGGTTGTGAATTGCATAATGTGACATCATACATCTTAAACTTAGTAATGTCATGTGGACTGTTTGTGGTAACAGTTATTTATCTTCAAATGTAATATTTTGGTTTCGTTTTATTTGCCGTGAAGTGTTTTCCTATTATTTTTAAGTAGAAGATTATTTGCTTATGAATGCCAAATTACAGAAAATTCCCCGCCATGGCGAGAAGCCGCCTGTAGTGGTTAGACTACTTGCCTCCCACCATGGTAAACTGGGTTCAATTCCCAATGGGTTACTCCCCTGATTTTCGCATGTGGGAATCATGCTAGACTCTGCAGCTGGTTGGCAGGTTTTTTTAGGGATCCCTATTTCCCCCACAATTCATTCTGGTGCAGCTCTATACTCGCCTCGCTTCACCCTTATCGACTCTGAAGACCTCGCTGTTAAAAGCTACCCAAATCTCTCCATTCCACTCCCACCAAAGCAAACCAGGTTTGTTACCCAATGGGGTCGTTCCTTGATTTTTGCATGTGAAAATGCTGTTTGATGTTGCTGGTTGGCAGGTTTTTTTGGAGATGTTCAGTTCTCCTGCCCTTACATTCTGGTGTTGCTCCATATTCACCTCATTTGATCCTCATTGGCTTATATGACCCAAAATGTTAAAGAGTCACCCACACTTCTCCACTCCACTAGAGCTTATTAATAAAATCAACATTAGAAATAATTTAAAACCTTGTGGCACAATTTAAAATATTCATTGGGTTGTGTAGAAGAGTAAAAAAAATTGTTACGTGGTTTACAATTGATTTAGAATGAAAATACTAATATTTATAACATTCAAACCATGATTTACACACACTTAATTACTTGTCACTAAAATTCTAGTAACTTCTGTAGCACTATCTCTGCTAGTTTATTAATATAGCAAGTTGAACTATGTAAATTTAGCCTGATCACATGCTGCCTGGCTCAACCCTTGACCTGCTCCCTCTGTCGCATTGCCAAGTTTAATACACCAGCCTGTTACTAAAGATGGTCGTGAGCCAACCCATGTGAGGCACAATCTGCTGGATTGTCTTTTATCATCCACATGATGCCACTGAGATTAATTTACAAGACCCTGGATCACTGATGCTATGTTGGCCACAAAAGTTTTCCACTGCCTAGGTAGTGATACCAACATAATAGTTGAGTGAGTGTAGTGAAGTGAAAAGATTTGGGCGGCTCTTAACAGCGAGGTCGAGAGCCGATAATGGTGACTGAAGTGAATATGGAGCAGTGCCATAATGAAGGGGCGGGGAAATGGGAGATCCCAAGGAAAACCTGCCAACCAACGGCATCGTCCAGCATGATTCCCATTTGCAAAAATCCGCTGACCCGGCCGGGGATTGAGTGAGTATAAGCTATATGTTCTTCACTTCAATTATCAGTGCCATCCTCACAGCTTCCAGTAACTTTGCCAGTAGCACTGTACCACAGAGTTCCAGCCATGGTGTGGATACCTGCTTTGCTGATATTACTCTTATTTTACTAGCAATTATGTACACCAGAATGGTACTTTCTTCGTAGGGAGAATACAAACACAAGCCATCTGTGTAAGCAGCTTCATATGCATAAAAAAATCTAATGAGATCCAATGACGTTGATGAAGGAAGAATTATGTTTCTCTCTTAAATTTATCAGTTTTGTGTACATAAAGTTGCTTTCACTTATCACAAGTGTTGCCTGAAAGTGGGAGATGTAATGCCCAGAGCAACTGAAGTAAAAGTTTTGTTCAACTTGTTACAAGTGACTACCATTCAAGTGGGTCAAACACCGTTCTGATTTCTGAGAGTAGAGTTTATTTAGTTATGCTCTCCAGCTGTATTGCTGGGGGAACTGACACTGTAAACTGTTCAGTACATGGCTGCTATTCAGGTCCCAGTGTCTTGCTTGATATGTCATCAAACTGGAAGAGAGCCTGAGTGAGTCGCAGAGAAGCTACTAATGCAACAGCTGCCATCACATATCAAATTCCTCCTGTCATTCATAGTTGAATGAGTTTATTTTGCAATGCAACAGCTTGAACAGCACTATCTGACCCAGACAAAAGAAGGTTGTCAATATAAAATCTATCTAACTTAGCAGATTATGTTATGGGATAAGCAGTTTTTCATGTATTGCTAGCTGCGTCGGATGTCTGATGGAAAAGTAAGGTACACCGCTCCCTCCATGCATGACAGTAAGTAGCCTATAATCTGGAATGGGTTCACTTGATGATGATGATGATGATGATGATGCATTCTTTGAAAATCAATGTTTGATTCATGCATATGAATCTGGCATTATATATTGGCAATTTCTGATACCTGAGGAATTGCAAGTGCTCTGATGAGGTGTCAGCAAGGCAAATATGTTGTTTTGTTTTTGGGGCACACACATAACGTGTTCTTCAATGAAACCCCAGATCTCTGCTGATGCTCCGAATACCACCTAAATTTCTAGGAATGCTGCTGTTCTCTTTTAATACTGTAATCTAAGGAATGTAAAAAATGTGATGCTATGGCCTTTCTAGCTCATCTGCTGTTACCAGCTGCATGATACCCAGAGAAAGATTCAAGTTCAAAAATCATGTTGGATTTGATATTTGTATCATCTCCGATGTGACTCCAGTTTGTGTTTTCTCGAAGCAGGCAACGTGCGAGAGTCTCTAAATAGTTAACTATTATCTTAAAATGGTAACCTCACTTCAAATTGCCTAGTGTTCCCTCAATTAGTTTTGTAAAAATGGTGCTCAAAATTTGTTTCCCCACTTTCAGCACATTCACTTTTTAACCTCCAATTCACAAAACTTTTGTAATTTTTCATTAACATCTGCTCATACATGCTATATGGTAGCAAATGGTTTTTGCTCTAATGTGTTAAAAGGATCCAGAAATCATCCTTTCATATACTCTCCCAGTCGCTACTGAAGATCTGATTTCCTTTTGCAGTGCCCTCATCGAAGGAGGATTGGATAAATATCAGCTCCTAGTAGCACATCAATATGACATGATGAGTAATGTACATTGGATCTGCTAGTTCCAGTCCCTGAAGATGCTATCTATTATTTATCTTGTGCTCTAAGAGGTTCTGTTGGTGGCATCTTTTAGGAGGATGAGTGCCCCGGCAGTATATGATGATCCTTAGCTGACGATTGATCGAACATTTAGCTGAACCATGGTGACATAGTAGCCCACAGTTTTTGAGGCTTGATCATTGAACACTTCTTCGACAAGTGAAACTTTTGAACATAGTTCTGGAATGCACCTACATTTGCTGTCCATAAGGTTTACTACAGGAGATGGTAACAGTGCTTGTGATGAGGCTAACTGCACAGATGATATAAAATGACCTCCTTTTCAGCATTACCCAATGAGCTACTTTCTATGTTATCACTGTGTAAACGTAGGTAGTTCATTAGTTATTAATGACTGTTGCTGTTTTCATATAGAATCTCTGTGAAGTTTGTCTGTCATTAGGAAAACAAGCAGCACGTTCAAGAACCTTCAATAGTTTAGTACATTATACAATATTGTCCAACAACCTACACAATATTGTGATATTTTCACACAACACACAGTTTGTTGTGAAAACTACTATCCAAGTGTTGAATAAGCCAATCCAATTTTTTTTTTTTTCATACCTGGCTTTCAAGAAAACCTATTCCCTGCTGTAATTTGCACTATTTACTGACATAGATTTTAAAAGTGCTGCTTCCACACCCAGCAGTTATCCCTTTAAGTAATGCAATTTTTATGCCCCACATAAAGTATCTTGTTGTGTATAGCTGCTTCAAATATACTTTTAAATAAATACTATGCATTCTTTATGATTCCTACGAAACACTGGCAACTGCAGTTTTGGCAACTTGAACTCATGACTGCTGCCACTTTTTACTTCATCAATGACTTCTCTCTCCACATTTATGTCTGCGTATTTCACAAACAATGTTGTTAACCTATCTTGTACTTAGCTTAAATCTTCCGCATTAGTATTATATTCTTTCTTTTTCTTTGCTTCAGTATTTAATGTTTGTTAACAGTTCATCATTCTCTGCCCCTATTTGTTCAATTTATTTTCTATGTACTGTAATTGCATCTGCATCCCTAATTGGTATCTTTTCAAATACTTTTTCAGCTCATGTCACAGTAGCAACACCTTATTTTTTGCTAAAAGTGACTCCATCGTGCCTAAAGGTTACACACACACCACCACTTAATCACATCACCAAAATTCCAGATGAAGTTTACAGATAACTATTCACACTGATTCCACACATGCCTGGCCTAGAGGATTAAATAATGTTCTGTGAACAATTTCATGCCAAGAATGCATGTATACTAGAAATGATAGACGACATTGGCATGGGCCACAAAATGTGGTAAGTCATGCCATCTTAATTTACACTGCCTACACAAAACAAAAACATAACAGCCAACATGGCTTCCCATATGTCAAAATAAAAAAATTTTGGCATTTCAATATGATATGTTATATGTATTTTGTTTTTACACTCTGTTTAAATTGACCTTACATGATTTTTAATATAAACATTAATATTTTAATATGCATATTATTGCAACAAGCTGAAATAAAAATTTTAATTAATGCTACTAGCCAAAATATAAATGCTACAAGACTGATTTATAAAAGTTATTTTCACCATTACCTAAACCAATTCGTTGTTGCCAGTATTCAACAACTCTTGTCTAGACACCCAGCTGCTGGCCTTCAATCTTCATTTAAGAAACCCTGAAGATGACTCCTGAAATTTTATGTAAAATGTCAGTTTTTGCAACCTGCAAGATGCTGCTTCAACTGGGATGCCAAGATAACTTGCCTGACAGCAACCATGCAAGCTTGTAATCTTATACCAATCCAGTATTGTTTGGTACATAGCTAACTTTCCATTTCTTCTGATGTCAAAATGTCAGCTAAACGGACATTGCATTACTGAAGTGTTATCATTATATTTAAAGAACATTTCCACAACAAGCACTTCGTGTTCCTTTGATAAATGCTGCATGACTGTTGCAGGCCATTTTACGAAACTACATAATTTCATTACACCAACTAAAAACATGTTGACATGGCACTAAAAAAAAATATATTTTTTAAAAATTGTTTCAGCTTCACATTGTATATGTATGTATTTATTTTATGTATATGTATATATACATATATATATACACATTTCATACATTTTGAGTTATAATTTTGGTATATTTATATTCAATCAATGTGGTTTAGTGAAGCCCGATGAGGGTGAAACGAGGTGAGTATGAAGCAGCGCCAAAACGTAGGGGATGGGGAAATGTGAGATCCCTGAGATACCTTGTAGACCAGTGGCATTTTCCAGTATAATTCCACAAGTAAAAATCTGAGTGTGATCCTGCCAGGAATTCTGCTGGTTCGCCTAGGTGGGAGGCGAGTAGTCTAAAACTACACCACTGCTGCCCCCAAAAGTGGTTTAGATTGGTAGAATAAATAATTTGGGATATACACAAACCCATTATTATATAAGTAAATTTGTTTAATTTAAGAAGTGAATGAAAGGATAATATTTTTAATTAGGTAAACATTATAAACTATCAGTTTTGTGATAGTTTCTCCTTTTCTTACTTTATGCATCATACTCTGCCCAAAATTATTGTGAGTAGCACTTAATGTGTAGAATAAATTGTAACTGGATGCCAAGTTGTACATACATATGTAGGTTAATTTGAAATATATTTGTTTTGGCATATAATGTGCCTAAATATACATGTCAGGTAATCTGCGTATACGAACTGCACCACACAAATCTGTGATTAAAACTAAGTAGAAAATACTCTTTAGTAAAAATGCATAAGTCCATTCGTTTACAAGAAAAAGAACATGAAAGGACCAAAACCATTGTAGGAAACGTGGTATGCCAATTAAATAATGGTGAGGTGATGTAGAAATGCTGCATCTAATATGTCGGTCATGAGGCATACGGCAAGGGAATGAGCCGAGCTCAGTAGTGTCAAAGAAGCCATAGAGTTTACATGCAGTGAATTCTGAGACATGGCATTGGCTATGGGTGCATCTGATGGCCAAGCTCCGCATATGCTGCATGCATCCAGCGTGTGAAAAAGTGTATTGCTGTCGGGAGAGCAAACTTCGAACACCTCTTATGACATTTAGATGTTTTGTATGCTGATGCTGTATACTGTGTTTACCATGAAGTAAAGTAATTTTATCTACTTCAATGTCATTTTTCTCATAAACTAAGAGCTTTAAGTTTTTTTTTACCAAAGAGTATGTTTTACTTAGTTGTGATCACAGATTCGTATGTTTCAGTCCGTATCCATAAATTACCTGACATTCTGTATAACATTTTTATTTCAGGAGTAATTTCTAAGATAATATTCTGTTTTGTTCCTGCATAACTTGAACTTGGATAACTTTAATTATTTTTTTCATTGTGAATTAACGTGGAATCAACGTAATTATTTTATTTTGCATGTGTTTTAATTTATAATAATAATAATATGTGCAGTTGTAATGAATGTTTTTGTTTTATAGAACATTGAGTAATACGGAAGATGAATGTGCCCATTTAAAAGAACTTTGTGATAGAAGTCAACAAGATCTTCAAGACCTCGCACATAAATATTGCCAACAGCTTCAGAAAGTAGAAGAAATGATATCTCAGATACAGGTTTTTTTTTTGCAGTTATTTATGTTTGTTTAATGTTACTAGTTTTGGGCATGTTGCTGGCACTTACAGAAATTTATAACTTTGAGAGGATATACCATTTAGAAGTCTTGGCAGTTTAAATGGTTGTATTGTATGAATAGACTCTACACTAAAAAACGAGTTTAGTAATAACAGACAGTTCATAAAATGTATTTCATTAATGTTTATTTCAGTTATAGCTGTTAAGTATTATAGAACCTTGCTTTTGCAACCTCATTTATTAAGACTGAGGTAGTTGTTTTTGAGGAACCTAAAATAATTTATGAACCATAAAAAAAATTGGGTTAAAAAACTTTAATATTCAAGGGGAATCAGCCGAAAAATACATATATTTTTTTGCAATTTTTTGGTCCCTGCATGTTATGTTTCTCATGACAAATGCTGTATTGGAAGCAGCATATATCTTAAAATAGATACCACCCTCGGTATGCTGTCAGTGATAGCCAACACCCAATAACTCTGCCCACCCCATTTCCTTAAGCTGGATGAATGTTTCTGCATGTGACCCTACTACAGTTATGTCACAAGCTTGTCTTGCCATTGTGATCTTACTTCCTTGTGGGTATGCTACCTTATTTTTAGAGTCTGCTGGCGCCATGGTTGTGTAGTGGCAGACTACTCTCATCCCACCTAGGTGAACCAGGTTTGATTCCTGGTGGGGTGGCTACTGGATTTTCGTTTGTGGGAATCATGCCGGACAATGCTGCTGTTCGGTGAGTTTTCTCAGGGATCTCCCATTTCCCCTGCCCTTTCATTCCGCTGCTGCTCCATACTCATGACTATTCACCTTCATTGGCTCTCAAGACCTCAATGTAAAGAGCCGTCCAAATATCTCCACTCTCCACTCCATTTAGAGATCTGCAAGCCTAATATTTTTAGTCCAACTCAAACTCAAGCGAACCTACTGAAAAATTCCCGATCTTCGAGCTCAGGCTCTTTTGTTACACAGAAAAAAATGTTTTATAATATAGATAACTGTAATGTGTTGAAGATAATCTATGTTCGCATCAGTCTTTCTGAGGAAAAATCTTAACCGTTACATATCTAACTTTTAGATTACTGTTTCGTGAATGTATGTCTTATATTCTATCAACCGGTATACACTGCCTGGTCGGGCACCACATGTTAGCACAATTTGCAGCCTGGTTTTTATACTAATTTTGATGGTGGTCTTATCAAATATGGTGTTCTATGAAATCATTTCAACTAGAACACATCTACCATTTAAAATATTGTTTCATTTTTGAACAAAGTCCTATTTTATAACAAACTATCACAACTGATGCCACTTTGTGGCCTGGTTTTTATGCTAATTTTGCTGTAATCTGTGTTCATATTTTCAGTTCTCAGGAATAGTTTTAGCTGTAAAACATTTACTTTTTAAAATATTGTTTCGTAAATGAACATTTTCTTAATTTATAGAAAATATTTAACACACATTCTTGTTGGGTGCATCATGATAGGCGGACTTGTTGCCTGGTTTTAGACTCATTTTGCTGTTGATCAGAATTGATATTTTCATTTGTCTGTCTCATATAACTTGCCAAGATTGTGACAGTCAGTGAGTGTCAACTTGTATACAAAATAAGTAATGTGATTTCTAAAAATCCTGTATCAGCTGATGCATAAGGAAATTAAAATTAATATTAAGTTGGCTATTCTGACTGCACTGCCGACATACATCAGGCAAGCAGAAAATACGCAGATAAGAAAGAGTTCCTAGATTAATTAATACATTTTATTTTACGTGATCACAAACCAGCTGTTATTAGTGTTGCGAACTAAACTTTGTGCTAAAGTATTAATATATAGGTGTTCAAAATGAAATGTACATTAAAACGGCCTGTATTCAAATGAAATGCAACTTCAAACATTTTGAGTTCTTTTTACGTTCTACTCCCACTCACCACACCTTCCATAAATGCTTGATATTATTTCCAAAAGCCTACAGAAATATTGCAGGGTGTTGTTGAATTATTTTTACAAATGATTTGATGAAGTATATTTCAAACGCTTTTTGGGCCAGTAATAGAAGAAAAGTGAACTTTTGCATAGACGGAATCAAGAGGCAGGCCTATGTGCTTCTACCTGTAGAGGAACACGCTCGGCTCACAACATGCCATGCCATGCCATCTGTTACAACATGCCCTTCCATGTTATCAGGTAGCCATCATCCAAACCACCACCAGCCAAAACAAATATAATTTTCTTGACTAAAATAATAAATTTACGAACAGTTACCAATGGTTTTGTCCACGAGCTCTGTATAATTTTTTAAGTAAGATTTGTATTTGTGTATAGTAATTTTGATTACTAGTAATTACTAATGGGCCAGTAATAGTTTTCGTTATGCCTACCTCCTTTACACGCCAAGTTCTCTAGCAAACCCATATATTTGTTCATTTTCATGTTGTTACTGTACTGTGTATGTGGGTAGTTTTGAAGCAATTCTTACATTATTCCACGCTACATATTTCTAACTCGAGCGCTTTAGTATCAGTAATGGCAGAATAACTGCTTTGCAAAACTAGTTGGTGAGTTGTTTGTTGGCGAATGAAAAGTGTGTTGTCAAGCAAGTTCTCCGAATTACTTTTATTTCCAGTCTTAACATATTGGTTGTAACATACAAAATGTAATGAGAACTACAATTACAGTCTCGCAAATGTTAACCGAAATTTGTTGTGTGTAATAAATAAAAGAATTAACGAATATATAATTTTCTTCAAGATTTCCTGTTTTTACTTTTATAACGTTACAATTTTTAGACAGATGTCAATATTTAAACAGGGTTCGTATGGTCCTTAGAAGTCCTTAAAGAGTCCTTAGTTGCTATACTAGTTTTTAAGGGCCCTTAAAAGTCATTATCTTGCATGGTCCTTAAAAGTCCTTATTTTCTTGAATGTTACTTAAAAGTCCTTATTTTACGAGGTCCTTTAAAGTTGTTAATTTTTCGATAATTGTTATAACGATAGTAGTTCAACAAATGATCAGATTCTCGGCAGTGCTAGAAATTGTGAATATTAGCGTAATTTCACGTAAAGAAACCTGATAGTTAACCATGTGCGGTAGTGAAAATGTCTTTGTTGAGGGAAATTGATTGCGGTAGTTACAACTGAATCAATTTTTGACAACCGAAATTTGAGAGTATCGAATGAGTCATTGAGCAATAGTCGAGATGTTAAATGGCGTGTTTTTGTTGTTTACTGCCCATTTACTAACAAATTGATTAAAAATGGAATTGTGAATTCTGATAGATCATCAAAATTCACAACTAAGTCTTAAATGTGACATATACCTTTATGTAATGTGCGAGATATGTTTTTTAGGATATGATGCACAGAATATATTTGCTATAAGCACAAACAGCCGGCAATAACCTTGCATTTACGAACCACAGTGAATGACATACAACAATCTTGCATAAATAGCAAGTTTTCATTATCCATGACAAATAACTTTGAAATTGACGAGAATGAAAATTACGTGTCTTCATATCGGGATTTTATGTATGCAAACATGATTGAATTCATTCAAGGTAGGTCTATTTAAAGAATTTGCAATGTCTTTCTTTTTGCATGTGTCAATTACCGTTGAATTGTTTCAAGTGTAGTCTATCTTGGTATAAAAATTTATACGTTATTTTCCATGTTCCGAGACAGTTGTCGAAAAGGGTAAGGTAGTAATTAAATGAGAGATATTACTTTCATTGACCTACTGCTGTCTGGAACCTGTAGCAAATCAAACAGGCTGTTATTGAAGCGATTTGTACCAATGAAAAAATAATTCAGAGTTGTACTTAAAGGATAAAAACTGCAGCTCTAGTGAATTACATTATAAACATTTTTCAGTGTACCATTTACTTTTTTTCTAGCACTTAAAATTTGTATACAGTTTTGTTGAGAACATAAAAATGAATATCATCACTAGAAAATTGATGAAAGCTACAGATTTTTAAACAAAATACTACTGATAGCTTTCACAAGTAGTTGGCATCTCTGCAAATAAAGTTTTTGTGCCTAGATTTTTCTTGTAAACAGGTAATGTATTGCGATATTGACTATTGCATCTTTCATCAGACTCTTCTGTAAGGGGGGCCATAGCAATGTCAGACATACCAATTTCTTGATACAGACATTGAGCCTAGATTTCAGGAGGACGCACCAAACATTTTTTGTACTTGTGCACAAAGATACCAAGATTATGACATTATTAGCATTACTATATAATGCTTGTATGCCACAATAAAATTTTCCGTAATATCAGGCAGGAGCTTCCACGAAACCTGCTACCCAAGCCTGTATGCAACAGATATGGAGGGTTCTATGGAATAACGTGTCCAAATATTTGTGCTGCCACACAAGTGGAAAGTGTATTTTTAATTATTTTATTTCAACTTGTGCACAGAATCTGATAATTTTGTTGTGATAACTGAAACTTTTGTGTTAAAAACAAATGTTTAGCATAATTCTCATGCAATGGTATTACAGCACCAGTAAATATTTTTGCAGTTTTTTAATTTACTATTTATTCTTTTTAAATGGTTTTAGTGCAGTTTTTGTAAACAAAATAAATAAAATTGCAACTATTGTCAACATCACATTCCACCACATACTCTGGCTAAAATTTCAACTTTGTGAGAAACCGTCCATCAAAAATTGCACCTAACCAATTACGAAAACGTCCATGAAATAGCCAGCGGATGGCCAAATCTTCCATAAAACCATCCACAGAACCGGCCATTCAAGTTTGCATGGAATCTTCCAAGGAATCTTCCATCGTGGCACATAGGCTTAAGTCATTATCTTGCATAGTTCTCAGTTTCTGCACATCACTCTTTTGCATATCCTTAGTTCCGTTATGATTCGTGCAACTTTTCGTGTTCTGTTGAAGTTTCAATAATATTGGTTTCTTAATGTGATTATTATTTTGCATGCCATTTTCAAGCAAAATACAGTGTTAAAACCCCAGTGAAAGTATCGTGATCCAGAATAGATACAGAAAAAAATTGCTTGTCTCTTCTCGTTGCGTGAATCTGGCATGATGTGCCAGATTTATTCTAGAAAGTACCAGTTTTTTTCTTATATACAAGAATTTCGTAGTAGTTCTTAATACCACAGAGCAGATAAAGTAAGTAGCTGCCGGGTGATAGTCTTTGTTCATGAACATTATAACTGTAGTTTCATCTCTAATAAGAATGTACATTTACGTGTGATTTTACCATGGAATATTTGTCTTCGAATACGCTAGGAAAGTGCATCTTTAATATACTGTGGCTCGAGAAAGAGTCATGCAAAGAAGGGCTACCGTGCGATACAGGCAGGCACAAGGTAAAACCTCAACTTTGCTGTAAAACGTTCAATATAGGCCATACGGGAGAATCAGCACAGTCCTTAGAAAATACTTTAAAAAGTCCTAATTTTTTTCTGCCCTGAGGGAGTACGAACCATGTAAAATAAATATTTTAAAATTGGTTTACCATACAGTGAAAGTGGATTAACTGACATCATGTTAATAAAATAAATATACAGTCATGACTTGATGCACCAGCTGATGGCGAAACGATACATAAAGAAAAAAGTAAACATTGGTGCTACTTTCATTGAACTGTCGTAATCTTGCCATGTTACATGAGACAGAGAATACCTACCTTTTAAATATTTATTTATCATTAATAAATAACATGTTATTTCTTTTGTAAACAGTAAAAAAGCAGTCTCAGTTGCTAACCGAAGGACCTGGCATTGATATAGCAGCTTGAATTTCTTGAGCGTGATATATGTTTTAAGCTTAGCTCAAGCTGCGTAAATGTATTTGCGCAAGCTTGATTTTTGAGTATTTGCAGATCTCGACTTATGTCTTTGCTTTCTTTATTACAACTTGGTTTTGTGCACAGTTTTTCTATTTTTCGGGATGTTCATCACTGTTTGTTGATGACTTATTATGCTTAGTGTTGTTGACAACCTATACATTGGCCATGCTGCTTGTGCTGAGAACAACCAAATGGAGCAGCCGAAGCTTATCCGTCCAAGCTAGCTGTACCTTTGTACCACACCAATAATGGTGATGGACATAATTTCTGATAGATATCTGCCTTTTGAAGATATTAATATTTTATGTAAAAAAAAACTGTGATTTTTTGACAGCAGCAAATAAATACTGTAATTAAGATTTGTTTCATTATGAACAATCATTCAAAATCACATTCTCTGGGTTTTCCTGTGCAATTCCACTTTCTCTTGCCACAAGTAATGGAGTGCACATGTAGTGCTTACATATTGTTTGGGAAAAAAGTAGTTATATCAATTCATTCAGAAGAAGTGTGTTGAATTGACATTTTAATAACAAATCCTTTATTTTTGAAACAAGGTGTCATTGAAAATAGGCTTTGAGCTCAGTAATATCTACACTCTTTTAAAAGTTTATAAACATTTTGGATGACAAGGAGGTCCAATGTGCCCTTTTAAAGTATAAATTTGTTTGGAAAATGTGTACCTTTTAAAATAATGTTATATTTTAATAACAAAATTTTTCCAACTATCCCGTAATTAGCCACTGAAAATGTACTTCATGCTTTGTAAAATTTGTGTGTTGCTCTATGTTGGTTAACATTTTTAGCAACAGGGGGATGTCGAGTTTTCCCTTCTTTGGTATCTTTTTTTAAAATGTCTCTTTATAAAAATAAATTTATGTATAATTTTATAACTTGTCTTTTTTGTGCCAGAAACAATTGAACATTGACTTCATGCAAAACATTCCAAATTTTGGTGTATACTGTTTAGGGGTGGGTCAAAATTTGTCCAGAATTTTCCATTTTTCCCAGAAACCATGAGGAATTATATCTTCTATATTCTACTGTATTCAGTTAGTGGCAGTTATGTAATCAAGTACAGTATATTGTGATATAGCTTTTGGTTATGTTGTTGTAAATAACATTATAAAAATAATCTTTAAAAGTTACATTTTCCAATATAAATAATATTAACTACAGTGGGTAGGTTTCCAGCTACCCCAAAAAACCAATACATTATTCTTACACTGTTAGTTCAATGAGCATATGTTGGGGACATAAAGTTTTGCATATTAAGTAATAAACAAGCAAATAACACATGTTCCTGTTTTCATCATTTAAATGTAAACATATCTGTAGATTTTACTTGATGTCCTTCATAGAACATTGGCTTGGAAACAGTGCATGCTGCATTAAGTACTCTGAGTGCAACAAATGATCATGAAATTGCTCCAGTGTTTCTTTGTTTTTCTTATAGATTCACTTTTCAATAGAATAAACTTTGGCAGAATTTTCATGAGTCCTGCAGACTTCACCTGATCCAGAATATTGCTGACACACATTATTTCTCTCTGCTTGCATGACTACCATAGTTTATATAAGAGGCTGTACAA
Organism: Dryococelus australis; assembly: GCA_029891345.1. NCBI lineage: Eukaryota > Metazoa > Arthropoda > Insecta > Phasmatodea > Phasmatidae > Dryococelus > Dryococelus australis. The sequence continues at coordinate 250,536,187 of CM057009.1, forward strand.
TGTCACAATTATTCACTCTTCCTCATAGTGTGAATGTTTACAAGTGGAGAAAAAATAGAAGTAACTTGAAGTTCAGATACACTTTAAAACATAGGTACAAATAAATAATTATTTTTCCTCCTTAGCAGATTTTGCTTAGCTGTAAATTGGTTGGATAAATATTAAATGGTGACATCCAAAGCCCAGTTGTAGTAATAGGGTTGTGATGTGGCTTAAAATGGGCCAGTTACGAGACACAAGTTTTGTAGGTAAATAATGTGTTTTCTGTACATAATTGTTTAATTGTTAATATATATTCATGGAAAGCAAATGCATTAAAAAAAGCTAGCATAATTTTTTCTTGAATATACCTTATTGGTATACTCTCATAAATGATCTGTGAACACTCAATGGAAAGTTAGGTGCTCTATATGAGGGTCAAGTTTAATATGGATGAATACATGTATGTACTAACCCATCATAAAGACATTAAAAATAATGTCTACAAAAGTCAACATATACAGTATTGTGCTGATAACATCAATATAATCCCACAAAGAAACATTGTTTGAATGCACTTATGTAGCCTGCACAACCATAATAATAACACAAACAAAATGATTTTGCTCGCAACTGAGCATATTTGATCAAAGGTAACACACTTACTTGGGAGAAATTGTGGGCTTAGTGCTAACCAACGGCATCGGGAGTGGATTTAAGCCTGTTGTTTCGTATTTCATTGATGCATGTGTCTCAGATCCCTTGTCCGTTTTATTGAGGAATTAATATTGTTAGGTGTATTAAATCCCCTCATAGAAATATTAACAAGCTAAAAGGAACACACCTTCTTTTTAACTCTCATCATCAAAATTTTTAATGCTTCATGGTATGTGGTCTTGATAACCGTTGATCATTAATGTGACTGGGTTGCTAGTGAAGGGCGGACTACGCTGGATTTGAGAGAAACCCTGATGTATGGTAATAGATTTTAGAAAAGATGTTGAAATTCCCAGGGTGCCAGCTCATCTAAAACATGGGTTAGCACATGGAGATGGTATCTCAGGGCAGAAAAGCAGGTCAACAGCCATTTGGCATTCCCCTTGCAGCACACTTTAAGAATAAAGTTGCGATAAGAGTTCACTTAGCATACTGTTCATAAGAGGAGCACATGGGTTTTCTGGAGTGGGCCAGATCTCGAGGATACATTTAATATTATGCAATAAAATATGACAAGGTCCTTTTGAACTACATATATTGATTGAGCATGTTCACACATACAACACAATACACTGAATCCCTCGAATCAAGCAGGCATGGCATACTGGGCCTGACATAGGCCAACACAGAACAAAATACTGAAAAGCACTGGAAACTTGAGGCATTATACTCTCCGGGGCAGCGAGTCTGACGGAAGGTGAATACCCAAGAGGAGCAAAACAATTAAATTGTTCCAGTAATTAAAAAGACATACTATTTCAGCTAACTTGATTTGTGCAAAATGATGAAGCTCCCTCGGCGTATGATGCACGTCGACCCCCTTAGGCCTGCAGCTCTAGACTAAAGATGGTGGCGCAAAGAACTCTTTATCTAATGGAGATCTCCCACCATCACCATGAGGGAAAATACGTAAAATATACACTTCTACAAGTGTACATGATACAACACTAAGCATACAACAAGGTCCGGAGAAATTATAATAGTAATTCTGATGTAAGAAATTTTTTAATTAATGTTCAGAGTTTTTGTTGTGATGTGAGTCAGAGAAAATGAAATTACTGTGAAAAGCCTGGACAGGCAAGCAAAGCCATAATAAGTTACAAGAAGACATAAAACACTTACAGGGACACCCAAAAGATCAATGTAATGTTAAAATAACATTTTGTTGTTATGATTGAGTTTTTTTAATTTGGGCATTTAGCATGGCGTCTGCCGGAACTGCCGATACCGTTAACGTTACTCGTTGACAGAACTGAGAGTTTTAAATATCCTCTTTAAAACAAAAATACATATAACACAAGCACTGCAAAATTAAGAGATTGTTTTAGAGCGTCTCAAGTCTGTGATAAGTAAATATACGTAACCCATGTAGCTTTACACTGTGAGACTTCGTACGCTTTAATGAAGGAGAGCTCAAGGGAGATAACTCTTTCCCTTGTATATTTTAGACTCAGCTTTCAGGGGAGCAAAACACTTTCACATAATAAACACACAGGGATGAGTTTACTCTTGGAGAAGTGGGTCATTCGGGTCACGGGACGGTCCACTGACTCGTTCATGCATGAACAACTTTGATGACCTATACACTACATGTATGGCCATGCGTGGCTAATGCATGAGCAGAGCAGCAGTGGGCTGTGTTCCAAGCGGGACAGTGTGATCAATGTCAAATTTTAAGGAGTATTTAGCACATTTTGCAATTTTATGCATTCTCCATTTTATTTCTCAGCTTGTGTCTTGTTCATCTGCCCTTCTTTTGTGCATACAGTCAGAAAACATTTCCTCCATTTCAACAGCATATTTTGCTAACTGGGTACATGAAGTCGTGTTCACACATCTCTGACAGAAAAATTATACGTTTTTATAGATGAAATGAAAATTTTTCTATTAGCGTAATGTATTCTGAGTAAAACGATATCTGATTGATGCAGGAAAACTTATAAGTGATTTAAAAATAATGAGAAAGACTGCAGCTCTGCACATATGCATAACAAAAGCAGTTGCAATACAGCCCATGTTCACATTTGCTGTGAAGAAATAAAACATCTTATATGGTTTTCTTTGGTTAGTTATAAATTAATTTAATTGGGTGATGTATTATGTGCAAAACTGTATCGTAGCTATGCGGGAAAGAAAACTAAACAAACTAAAATTAACAAAAAAAAAAACCAGACTACAGCGTTTTGGATACAGTGGCGATACAGCCATGTTTCACATTAACGATGAGAAAATTAGACATTTCATATTGTTTTCATTGACTAAATAAATTAATTAAATAGGGTGATGTATTCTGTTCAAAACGGTACCTCAGTTATGCATAAACGACAATTGAGTGAGCTAAAATTAATGAAAAAGCAGACTGCATTGCTGCGCATATGCATCACGAAAACTACAGTGATACGGCAGTACATTTCCTGCGAGGAAATGAAATGCTTTACATCAATAGAATAATATTTTTATATTTTAACATTTTCTCTTCAAAACTGGGTTTATATTAAACATACGCAAAAAAAAAAATTAATAAGAAAAACCAATGCTACTACAATCTAGAATAAAATGTTGTGTTGATATCAAATTATGTTTGTAATCATATTATCACAAAAAATTAAAGCTCAGTGCACTAAAAGTAAAGTTCTTTTAATTGTTAAATGTGTTGTGAATATAATGTGATTCTCTCTGATTGGCCTAGAACAAAATTTCTGTCCTTACCATTCATCATATATATATAATCATTTTATTTGTCGCTACAGTTTGGCATAAATAAAGTCAGGTGATAGAGAATTAAGTTGTATTGCCACGGGAAAACATTACCCATTTGGAAAGCGTGTACTTTTTTTCTTTTGCTTTGTTTAACACATGGGCAGCGGCATTACGTATTTTCTGCCTATAATGATACGTAAAACAAGGGAACTTTCTGCTTGGAAACACTTGTGCACTGTAGACAGTTTCTTTGCTAACTTTTTAAACATGAAAGTGGCATTATTAAATCAAGCATTTTCATTTTATGACATCTAGAAAGGAGGGAGATGACGTTTATTACTACATTGAGAGTGCATGTCTGCATCCATCTCCTGTATATTTTCATATTTTTACTGGAGTGTAATGGCCTGCCTCTTGCTTCCCCTTCTGTTAGAATCGTAATCCAAAAAGGTGTCCCAAAAATAGCTTAGGTCAACAACTATATGATAATTGTAGAGTTCTTTCGATACCAATACCAAGTATGCTACTATCCGTGCATAAATATTCACCTCGGATTTCTTGTGAAGCAAAAATAAAGACAATGCCTAGATTTTTGGAAGTAAAATTTATAACAAAATATCATCTTATATTTGAGTGTATATGAAACAATCTGCTACGTTCTTGAGAATATGCCAGCTCACATCATGAAATAGGATGTTTAATGCAAGATTATGTCCAGTATTGTGAGGGTGTTCAGAGAACGAGAGAAGCAGGAAATGTACTGGAATTTTCCAGAACGGCAGGAATTTTTCAGGTTTATAAAATCTGCTTTTGAAGTTCAGAAACAGTATTGGAGGAGGATCGGCAGAATTTTTAAAAGTCATAATTCTACAGCAAGATACTAACAAAACCATCAAGTCCATGTCGAGAGAAACAAGGAACTATATAAAGATAGGGGCACGAGCCTCCTGTTGTGAAGAGTGATAACTGCAGAGGTGTTAGTGTTGTAAACTGTTGCTTTATTGCGGCAGAGTACAAAAGGAGGAGTTAGAGTTTTTCTATGTCCTAGGAATGCCTGACTCTGTCTGTTGGCTTAGTTGTATACTCCAGACATTAGTTTAGTATGGCTGCTTATGCAAGTCGACTTTAGTCTTCAGTAGATTGCTTACATGTTAGAGAAGGGAAGCAGAGCATTCCATTGTAATTTTAGCACACAGTAAACTTTATTAATTTTTTATGATACTATGTGCTTTAAACCTGGTTTGTAAAAGTTTCCCCAACTTTGGTTGATAAATACTACACATTTTCGTATAAATCATGTGTAAAATGACTACATTAACCACAATTATTCACAGGGCTGTATGACTGAAAATGAGATGGTAAATTGTTCTCATTCCTTGTTGCCGAAGCAAACCTATGAACTGGGGAGGATTATTATTTGTTTAATAATTGCCTAGTACACCACCTTGTGTTCGTCATGTAAGGACAGTCTGTATCTTGTCTGGGAACAAGTGAAGCTTCTGACATTGTTACTTGTGACATCCAGGGATTATCATTACAGTTTGTAAATAAATGTCTGAACTCGTGTCTCGTGCCTTATAAGTAGATTAATTTTACACTGGTTTCATCAAGTTTCCTTTAGACATTTACTGTTATATTTTGAAAAAATATTTTTAAGCCTAAATGTGCCTGGCAGCTTTTTCCCTCTCCTTTCCTACCTTTCTTTTCATATCACTTTCTTGTGTCTCTCTCTCAGTCTTTTGCATCTTCCTTCTACGATGTTCCCCAACTGTGCCACATCCTCAGCCACAAACTTGTCAAACGTGACTCGCTTATGGTAGATTTTGACAGTGTCACTGGAACAGGTGCACTTTGCGAAATTGGTTTGAAATAAACAAATAATTAGCATTTAGTTTAGTTACAAAATGTAACTAAACTGTACACATGGAGTGCCATTTATATGGCACAAAACTCTGCATTATCGTTGGACATATATAAATATGTTGTTATATGCAGCTGCTCCGCATACTTTTCCTTCTCCTCCCTCTCGACCGCACAAAGTGCAGTGCTCGAAAGACGTCACCAGTAAATGGAGAAGAGTAGGTATAGTTACAAACGAGCCATGGCAGGTGATTGATGCTTACCCCAGTAAGGCTATTATGACTTGTGCTGCTCTCTTCTTTAGCGGATTGGATGTTGTGAGATAGTCACTGTGTGTATTTTCTGGTTATCACCCCACCTCTCCTTCAGTGTAACTCGTAGTGCAAATAAGCAATTGGGTCAGACCATCTGATCTATATAAGCTGCATTGTGCCTTTGTGTCGAGTGTCTGGAGCCTGGTATGTCCTTAAGCGCGAGGTGTACAGAGTCATTAGAGCAACAAGCGAATATGCAGTTACCAGCGAGTGTAGTCTGTGAGGATCAGGAGAGGAGAGAAAGAGTGAGGAGAGAGAGAAAGAAAAGAGAAAGAGTGTGTATGACTGACTGGATTGTGGGAAATTGGGACTTGATGCATGCATGGCAGACATGTGGAATGATGGAAATATTTATATTAAATATGTGTAAATAATAAGTGAGGATTAAGTGACTGTAGCCAGTATAAAGACAGTTGTAAAT